>JANAVB010016597.1:3764789-3809789 GCA_029216955.1 Iris pallida
CGCCAGAAGGTCTTGCTATCCAAAGAGCCTATTCTCTTGATCAGCCATGTCCAAACAAGTCGAGCTGAGTATAATGCATGCTTATTGGTCTTCAACTCGCTAAACATCTGAATATTCAATATTTGGAGGCATATGGAGACTCTAAACTCATTGTCAATCAGATAATGGGGTACTTATGAAGTTCGCCATCAAGATCTGGTTCCTTATCATAGATCAGCTATATCTATGGTTTCTTTCTTTGAAGAATTCTTCATTGAACATGTTAGGCGAGCATGTAACACAGAAGCTGATGCTCTTGCCAATCTTGCGGCAGTGTTGGCTATTCCGGTTAGACGGCAACAAATGATTGTTGTTCGCAATCGAGAATTATTTATCTCGAAAATAACCTGACCCTAGGACTTCCAGTTGACATTAAAGGATCAACATCTCATAACGTCAACACAACAAGAGGATTTGGATTCAGTTGTAAATCGATGTCATCTTCTTCTGATTCCAGCATGGAATTTATCTTCAGTAATTCGGCCGAGAATCAAATACGGATAAAGATTGGAGACTTTCTTTCTTAGATTTCGTATTGTATGATATTCTTCCAGATGATCCGAGTGAGGCAGCATCTATCAGACGACGATCACTCAGATTCTATTACAATCATACAACAAAGACCTTATATCGTCGAGCTTATGATGGTTTACTTCTTCGATGTGTTGCCGGTGACGAGGCTCAACAAATTATTCGCGAAGTACATGATGGAATTTGTGGAGCACATCAGCCTGGACCAAAACTTCAAGACCGTATTCGACGTATGGGTTATTATTGGCCCACTATGGTATCAGACGCCATCGAATATGCAAAGAAGTGTAAAGCTTGTCAAATCCATGCAATTTTATTCATCAACCCTCGGAGTTTCTACATCCAACGACAGCGTCATGGCCCTTCGAAGCTTGGGGCATGGACATTATCGGCCCGATCAATCCGCCGTCATCCAAGGGTCATCGGTTTATTCTTGCAATAACCGATTACTTCTCCAAATGGGCCGAAGCCATTCCTTTATCTGAAGTTAAGACGTCCAATGTCATCAGCTTTATTAAGCATCATGTCATCTACAGATTTGGTGTTCCTCGACGCATTATTCATGATAATGGACCACAGTTCGTCAGTCAGAAATTTACTCGATTCTGCGACGACCATCGGATCAACAATGTGGCTTCTACCGTATATAATCCGGCAGCTAATGGATTAGCAGAAGCTTTCAACAAGACTATCATCAAACTCCTAAAGAAGTTTGTCTCTACTAACAAACGTAATTGGAGTGAGAAGCTCGGTGAATGTTTGTGGGCTTATCGTACTACAGTTCGTAATGCTACCAAATGTACACCCTTCTCTCTGGTGTATGGTTGCGAAGCTGTTCTTCCATTAGAGATTCAAATTCCTTCTTTAAGGATAGCAATCGCTAATGAACTCACTGCTGAAAATAATGATCGTCTTCGACTTCAGAATTAGAAGCTCTGGATGAAAAGCGATTATCTGCTCAACAGAATATTGAATTCTATCAAGCTAGAATCTCAAGAGCTTTTAATAAGAAAGTCAGAGTTCGATCGTATCAAAAAGGAGAACTTGTTCTAACAGTCAGACGTCCTATGACTATGACTCATATGAGCAAGGGCAAATTTGACGCAAAGTGGAAAGGTTCCTATATTGTGAGTAAAGTTTTCTCAAATGGAGCTTATCAACTCTCAGAATTGGATGGTCGAAAAGTCTTGATGCCTATTAATGGCAAATTCCTTAAAAAGTACTATGTATAAATGCTTGTAATCATCAGACAGTTTTATGTTTAGAAATAAAATTTTTATTTTATTTTTAATCATGAATGATGATACATGACATTAAGGAAGATCACTATCATCCTTTTTACATTTAGACGTGGGCCACTGCCATCCTTCTCGAAGACGTGATCAGCAAAAGAGCTGAGGATCTCCTTGCTGGAACCCACAAGAAACTTGCAAGCGGCCATCCTCATGGCTTCTTCTCCTTCAGTCCTTCCTGGTTCGAGCAGGAAGTCTAGAATGTCCCTTGGTGGCTTGGGTGCAGACGAACCTTCGCCTGCTTCCATCTTTTTCGACTGAATTGGATCAGCAGGGCATTTAGTGCCTTTCTGAACCTTTGAGGCAATCTCAATCTTCTTGGATGCTTCTCCAGACGACATTTTTATGTTGAGGAGTAGAAATGTTCAGATTTCTGCTATATTTATAGGCAGAAGTTCCTCAAACAATGAAGCGTCATATCCATTCGACGATTCACACATTCATTAATGCTTGACGGTTCATCCGTTCATTTCTCACATTCATCAGACGGTTCGCCCGTTCATTAATGCTTGACGGTTCATCCGTTCATTTATTATGTTCATCCGACGGTTCATCCGTTCATTTCATCTAACGGTTCGTCCGTTCATAATCTTCTATCAAATTTATTAAGTAGGGATTCGTTATTGATCACGTTTCATAACCTCTGAATCAATTTCGAATCTACTTACTCATTTGTCATTCTTTTTGACCTCTGCATAGAAATCAATCTACTTTCTTTTTGAGTTCCTACATATTATTACGTCCATAATACCTCTGATAATATCATATACTCTAAAACAGAAAAGAAGATTTCATTATCTATCATGTCCATAATTCATTCACAAATATAAATCTTTGAGCATAAAAGGATTATCATTTCATTCTCATTTCACCACAAAAAGTCTATTACATTTTCTTAGACTATTCTTACAAATCATAATGGAAATCTATTACAAATCTTGGATTTTTATTCTATGTACAACTGAGATCTATTTCTTCTTGGATCTTCTCTGGCAATCTCGTTGTTTGTGGCAATTCCTGGGTGTCCAGCAGGAATCAAACTCTGGTCTTATCTCTCAGACGAGAGGAGAACCACAGAGTAGGGCAACACGAAAACGTGTTGCTGCCAATACAGTTGGTGGATTGGGAGCGGCCTTTCAGAGGAGACAGGAATGTATCCAAACCTTGGGATACAATTCCTAGTTCTACCGTGAAAGGAACTCTACTACCCGATTTCTCGGGGTAGAGTTGACTCCCATCCAACTCTCGTGTATAAAGGCTCTTCCTACCATCTAAGGAAGACCCTTTTATCCCACGAAGAGTTCTGAGTTGTCTGATTTGCGCGTCAAAGGCGCATGAGCTCCCTGATGTAGGTGTCAGCAGGATATTCTCCACAGCATCCACATCACCAATGCCAGTTCTGAAGAAAATCTTTAGCCGAGCTTCTGCAGAAAACAACAAAGAAAAAGAGAATTAATCAACAGAAATGTATTTGACACGCACTGGCTGGTCAAGCGTGCATTGTTCAATCAGAAACAGAAAGCCTATCTTCAACAGCAAAAATAGTACGTACTATGCTGGACTTACCTTCAAGTTTGGTGCTAAGGATTGGCAAACTCATGTTTGATACAGTATGCAGAAATCGAACATTAGAAGCATTGCTTTCCTGTTTGAGAATGAAATCTCTCAAAAATTTCGTTCTCAGAGAAGAAGAAGAAGAATGAGAGATGAGTATCTTTGAAACTCAGCTGCCTATTTAAAGGACAAAGTACAAGTCTATTCTTGGAAAAGATCCGCATAAATAGCGCTCGTAAACCATGGAATGAATGACACGTGTGCTTTGGAAGACATCGCAACATTGGAAACAGTCAAAGAGTGCTAATTAACATTCTTCATTAATGCACGCTGTTCAATGCAAAAGTTGTACTACATTCTTCAAGACAGGCACTGATGGCCTTACAAAAGACAAGACAAAAAGAATGTAATAAGAGCATGAAAAACATGCTCTATTTTCCAGAACGGCTGAGCTTGGTGCCCAGTTCTTCTACGCTCTTGACCCCCATGCGGTGCAACAGAGCCTTAAACATTTCACGCTGCTCTATGAGGCTGCGCCCATCAGAAGAGGACGAGCCATCCAACCCAAAATAGCTCAAGAAATTCTTGGCTAGTTGCAAGGGATCATCTTTGAGCTCGAAGACAAGGGGCTCTGGCTCTTCACCCCCAAAAGTGGGGTCACCATGGGAACAAAAGCCCAACTTGCGTGCTTCTTCCTCAGCTTCTTCCTTTGGTGTCATGTTGACGTAAGATGAAGATTAAAAATGAATCTTCCCCCTGTTTATATAACAGAGTTCGCCGGCAGTTCATATTCCACCATAAATTGGATGCAATCAGTCTCGAAAAATGAAGAGTCATCATGACATTTAATAAGTTCATTTGGATCTTTTCAAAGAACTTCGAAGTCTTTCCGACTTCGAAAAATTTAAAGACATCTCAGCGTGATTAAATTCAAAGTATTTGAAAATTTTGAAGTCTTTTCAATTTTTGAAAACTTTAAAGGGGGTTTTGTTGGCCTTTAAAAATGACAGTCACGCTGAGTTGATCAGAACAAGTCCAGCAGTCACGCTAAGTTGATCAGGACAGAGTCACGCTCAGTTGATCCAGACAATATTTACAAATCACGCTGGGGAATATCATCATTTGTCAGAGAGTAATTATGACTGACAGCACGACAGTCGAAGAATGTCTCTTCGTATGCCACGTATGCACAGAATTCGAGAGATCACAGCCGTCTATTGCGTGATTTTCGAAATCTTTTTCAGCAAGACTCAGCCTTCATCGAGTTGGCGTACCAAAAAGGGTTTCTTGTCATTTAATGCGACTGACAAAGCAATCACTGTCAGAGATTTTGTGTCAGTCAAGACACGCCAAATCAAGACAGCTGGCAGTCCTATCTCAAGTCTGTGTGTATCTTTGAGTTCTTCACCTCAAGTTTGCGTGGATTCGGAAGTTTTCTTCCTCAAGTCTGCGTGGATTTTGAAGCTTTTTGCTTCGAGTCTGCGTGGATCCTGAAGCTTCTTGCCCCAAGTTTGCGTAGATTTTGAAGCTTTCTACACCGAGTTTGCGTGGATTTCGTCTTCAACAAGTCTGCGTGGATTTCATCAAATTGGAGTACGTGGCAGCCATGCCACTGATCTCTCGCCTGCGTGTCCTGTAACTTGCACACGACTCATGCATGATCGCCATGTGTCCAACGTTATAGGCCACGTCCAGTAACTGCTCACAACCTTGCGTATGTTAAATCCTGCGTGATTTTCAACTAAGCACAGGCTTGAAGACAGTTATCTTTTCAGTTTTATTTTTGACTCTATAAATAGAGTTCTTTTTCTCATTCATTGTACAGATACATAGTTATCTACTGTCAAAATTTTGAGAGCTTTTCTTCTTCGCATAGTCCAAGGGATAAAGCGATCGTCTTCTAGATCGGATTTCCACAGTTGTAATTTTCCCAGAAACACAACAAATAAGAGAATTTCTTTATGGAAAACAGAAGGGGGATACATTGGGTTTATATAGGTATTTATTTCAGATTTATCTCCTAAATTAGATAGGATTTGATTTAAATAAATTGGTGTTTGCTTTGTTAGGATAGGATATAGATAGAGATGTTTTCCAAGTAGAAGTAGGATTAGTATTAATTTAAAATATAGTTTATATTTATCTAAATTATCTGTAACATTATTTAAAATTACTATAGATAATAACTATAGTTAATATTTATTTAAACAACCTTCATCTAATCTCATTTATACAAGCTGAAATATCTAATACTAATTTGACATTTATTCTATATTATGTAAATAGTGTACAATATAAGTAACATGTAAAAAGTAATAAAGTTATGAAATAAATCCTAAAATTTTGAGAAAATTGTATAATATAGTTTAGATCTTTAATCTACTAGAAAAATAGCTTTATATATTTTTATACTAAATTCACCAATGAACACTATACTAAATATATGTAAAATAATACAAATTATATAAGTCAATAATAGTTATTTAAAAATCCAAAATTCTACAAATATTTATTTTGAAAAATCAAGGGATTTACAAAAGTCTTATCTAGATAAGGATTAAAGAAGAGTTTTAATTCCCCTTAGATTTTCACTATTTAATTCATCTTGATTTAAAAGTAACTCAATCAAATATAATCCAATGTAGATAGAGACTAGGATTTATTTAAACCCAAATAGATAATTCTATTATTAAATTTAAACCAATACATTCATATCTAAATCTAAATCCAATCCTATTTAAATATAGATAATTACACATTTAAATTAAACTATTAATATAAATCAATAAATCAAATCATAATTTAATTTATCACAAATATATCCAAATATCTTTTTTAAAATTTATATAATAATTAATTTCAAAAATTCCAATATATATTTTAAATATTAGTAGGAAATATCTTCAAAATGCCCTTTAAATAATTAAGGTAAAAATAATTTCGAAAAAAACATAAATATTTACATATTTAAAATACCTTATTGCTAAATAAATTATTATAAATAATAAAAATAAATTTTGAAAATATACATAAAATACTTTTCATACGCTTTACACGAGTAAATATTCACATAATCTAGTTTTTCTAAATTACCACTTATAAAATAAGACAGCCTTTTATAAATAACTAAATAATAAGTTTTGACAACCTCGATAGATACTTTTCACAACTTTTAATAAAAATATTATTATATATATAATTTTGAAACCATTACCGATAATAAAATCAAAAACTATTTTTCTAAAATATGTACCTCGCACATATTCGCACTCGACGAGTAATTACAAAAAAAACGCAAATTCCCGCACGACGTACAATACGACTGCGACGTATAAATACAAAAAAAATAGTACTAAAATATAGTAAAAATTTAGGGATTTTACATCCTACCCAACTTACAAGAATTTCGTCCTCGAAATTAAGAATAAGTAGGGGGTAAGAAGGCACAAGGGGTATATTGGTAATGACAATTTGACGAGTCCTTGGACGAGACAAGAAACAACATAAACAAGCATTAGAAAATTGTGATTTAGATAATAAATCACGGACATGGCTAATAAACGTAAAAGGAAAGATTAAGGATTTTAAGTGGATCCATATAAATAATTTAGAGACTTAAGATATGGTTTTTTGGGAGTAGGTTGATGGCACGATTAGGAGAACGATTAGATTCACTCCTAATTGAAGTGATTAGGAAGTCGTGATAGAAGGTCGAGGAAGGGACGAATAGTTAAGACAAAGATATAGTCACATCGAGTGTTAATGGTCACAAGAGATAGGATAGCTAGAGGAAATTCAAGTACAGCGCTTTCGTCCTTCTAAAATAGGTGAAAGCGAAAGCAATATAGAGTTCAAAGACGATATTATCGAATACGAATACGTGGTTCAAAGGCTGTCGAATATTTCAAAAAGAATCGTCAAGGCAATAGTGGATGAGATTCTAAGGGGTAAGTTTAACTATATCTCAACCACGTAGGATAAGTGTGAAAGGCGAACCAAAGTGCACTAGGTTGATCAGATCATCATGCACCGGTTCTGACTAGACAATATGTTAGTGGGGGCCCCCAATAAATATATGTCCTTGAACAAGCTTGAATAAAAAGTAAGCTTGCAAAAAGGCTATTTAGCAGCATTAGTCACGATGGTAAAAACATAGGCACGAGAGCGTAAGAGTGAAGGAAGGTAGAATTAGTTCAGCTCCTTAAGAATCTAAGTCTTGTCATGTGATTGTTCCTATACATTCATCCTACTGTCTTTTATCTAAGGCTTGGTGGGCTAGTAAGTTGGGTCCTATAAAGGCTATAGTCTAAGTAATCATGTTAATATGGGTCACAAGGAAAATAAATGTTAGGTCGTGAGGTGTCTACCCAACTTACAAGAGTTAAACTAGTGGTGTGATGGAACAATGGGACAAGTCTACCTAGTATGGATTACCTTTCTAACCAACATCAAGCACGAAAGAAGGATAAGAATTAACGGTAGAGGGAATCAAACAAGATGCAAATCAAGGGATTCAAAATAGAATCGAGAAGGTCAAGTATGTGGATGAGATCCTAGACTCTAATCCTATCCGCAGGCTTGCTTGGTACGGTAAAGTAACCAAATAATTTATCTTGACCTGCATGAGCCACCACAAAAATATGTAACGCTAGTCCCAATATACGTAGGACTAAGTACGTAGACATGCCAGCTGTGTACATACGAAGTACATGGGCCTTGTATGTATACATAAGCTGTAAAATGTAGCAAACCACAACTAAATAATCTCATCCACAAAATAAAAGAATAAAAGATAGCATATAATGAATTGTCTTGGTACAATATGTTGGGTGGAGACACATCCACTACCCCAAATAAAATGAAAAGTATATTATATAAAGGCTAAGTGGAAGTAGCAAGGGGAACCAATCACGTCACTTCGAATAATGGAGAAGACCACGATCCCCTAAGATACCTGCGGAAGACATGAACATACACTAGGGAATAACCAGGTCCTCAGACGGACGTAGCAAGATACAGAAGACATGCTAATATAAACTGTCAGAATAATAAAATAATATATAAAAGTATTCTAGACACAAATATGCAAAAAATTAACCGCCTAATTGTGCAATTTAGAGGACAACTTTCATGCGCTTGGATGGGATTTTAGGCTATGTGTACGTAACTGGCATCCAGTCATCTGTATCCGTCCGTAACGTCCAAAACGTCAGAGGATATCTGCAAATAAATCGTCACAGTTCCATCCGGAGACTGTGGTGTACCTGGATTCCTATACGCACTAGTGACTGTCCTCCCCCAATATTTTCTATACTGTTCAAGTCATGTCCATGGCTCATCCAGTTTTGTAACTGCTTGAGTCTCTAAAATCCTAGTCAAAGCAGTTACGATCATCTATCCGTCACACGACTTTAGAGAGGGCCAGTCCATAAGTCGTGCCCCTAGCAACATGTCTCCAACCGTGTAGTGTGAGTGTCACAGCCAAATGAGATATAAGGATATCCCCCAATAAGAAGGTAGTCCGCTAACACTAAGTTAACATGCATATAGTAAAGTAAAACGACTAATAGAGTCGCTTGCACCCAAGTATGGCTTGGACGCGCAGTTTAACAAAGAAAACTAATAATATGAAACAAAATAAATAATCAGAAAATAAATAATTGACAGTTAATTAGCAAGGTATACTTGCCTGGGTCCTGAGCACTGTAGTGGCGAAGATCAGACAGGAAAATAGGTGGAACAACGGCTGCTGAGGAACTAAGGTCCAAACAAACATCTTCGGATACTGAAAATAGTCTATTATCTAATTATAATTAATACTGTACCTACTAGATTTATTCAATAAAATTTGAAATTAGGATATGGTATAGATTTTTGTATCAGCTTTCGAAAAACTAAACGGATCGCATTTTCGTGCCCGAAATCTTCCGAAATCACGAAAATATCGAAATACGTTTATTTTTTGGACATCTAATACTCAAATAGTTTTACAGAAATCTACAGAATGAATTTTGTCTATTAAAATATGTTTTTGGAAACCTTACCTCGATACACTTCTTTTAAAAAAAACTGGAGGAGAAACGGAGTTCGGAGCTAGGAGATATCGTCATTCCAAGTTGCTCTTGCTACTAAAAAGCGGGGCTGAATTCTAATGACGAATTTTAGAGTTTATATTGGACTAAAAATAATTTCGAATTATGGATGATAGAAGGGGGATGCATTGGGTTTATATAGGTATTTATTTCAGATTTATCTCCTAAATTAGATAGGATTTGATTTAAATAAATTGGTGTTTGCTTTGTTAGGATAGGATATAGATAGAGATGTTTTCCAAGTAGAAGTAGGATTAGTATTGATTTAAAATATAGTTTATATTTATCTAAATTATCTGTAACATTATTTAAAATTACTATAGATAATAACTATAGTTAATATTTATTTAAACAACCTTCATCTAATCTCATTTATACAAGCTGAAATATCTAATACTAATTTGACATTTATTCTATATTATGTAAATAGTGTACAATATAAGTAACATGTAAAAAGTAATAAAAGTTATGAAATAAATACTAAAATTTGAGAAAAATTGTATAATATAGTTTAGATCTTTAATGTACTAGAAAAATAGCTTTATATATTTTTATACTAAATTCACCAATGAACACTATACTAAATATATGTAAAATAATACAAATTATATAATAAGTCAATAATAGTTATTTAAAAATCCAGAAATTCTACAAATATTTATTTTGAAAAATCAAGGGATTTACAAAAGTCTTCTCTAGATAAGGATTAAGAAGAGTTTTAATTCCCCTTAGATTTTTCCATATTTAATTCAACTTGATTTAAAAGTAACTCAATCAAATATAATCCAATGTAGATAGAGACTATGATTTATTTAAACCCAAATAGATAATTCTATTATTAAATTTAAACCAATACATTCATATCTAAATCCAAATCCAAATCCTATTTAAATATAGATAAATTACACATTTAAATTAAACTATTTAATATAAATCAATAAATCAAATCATAATTTAATTTATCACAAATATATCCAAAATATCTTTTTATAAAATTTATATAATAATTAATTTCAAAAATTCCAATATATATTTTAAATATTAGTAGAAAATATCTTCAAAATGCCCTTTAAATAATTAAGGTAAAAATAATTTTGAAAATAAACATAAATATTTACATATTTAAAATACCTTCTTGCTAAATAAATTATTATAAATAATAAAAATAAATTTTGAAAATATACATAAAATAATTTTCATGCGCTTTACACGAGTAGAATATTCACATAATCTAGTTTTTCTAAATTACCACTTATTAAAATAAGATAGCCTTTTATAAATAACTAAAATAATAAGTTTTGGCAACCTCGATAGATACTTTTCACAACTTTTAATAAAAATAATTATTATATATATAATTTTGAAACCATTACCGATAATAAAATCAAAAACTATTTTTCTAAAAATATGTACCTCGCACATATTCGCACTCGACGAGTAATTACAAAGAAATGCAAATTTCCGCACGACGTACAATACGACTATGCGACGTATAAGCAGTTGATCCTTGCGCTCAATGATTTACACGGGCTCTTCAACATACGATAAGTCTGCCAGCAGATTTAGCTGACCAAAGTCTACCACATGGCTCGAATCGTGTACGTACTTCTGCAACTGAGAGACATGGAAGACATTGTGCATGTTCGACAGTACTGGCGACAATGCAATCTGGTAAGCTACTGGTGCGACTCGCTTTAATATCTCGAAAGGACTGACAAATCTTGGACTCAACTTTCCCTTAGCTCAAAATCTCATGACTCCACGTATAGGTGTGACTTTCAGAAATACGTGATCGCCCTCCAGAAATTCAAGGGGTCGTCAATGGGTATCGACGTAGTTCTTTTGCTGACTCTGTGCTATCTTCTATCTCTCTCGTATCAGTTTAACTTTTTGTACGGTCTGTTCCACCAGCTCTGGGCCAAGTATCTGTCATTTTTTGACTTCATTCCAGCAAATGGATGATCTGTACTTTCGGCCGTACAAAGCTTCATACGACACCATTTGGATGCTGGACTGGTAGCTGTTGTTATATACAAATTCGGCCAACGGTAGATGAATGTACCAACTTGACTTCAAGTCGATCGCACAGAGTCGTAACATGTCTTCGAGAATCTGGTTCACCCGCTCTGTTTGGCCGTCGGTCTGAGGATGATAAGCTGAGCTAAACTTCAACTTGGTCCCCAAAGCTGAGTGAAGGCTACACCAGAAGCGTGACACGAACAGTCCATCCCTATCTGAGATGATAGATACTGGGATCCCGTGCAACCAAACTATTTCATCAAGATATATCTGAGCAAGGCGGTCGACGCTCCAAGTAACTTTAATGGCAATAAAGTATGCTGACTTGGTTAATCGATCGACGATGATCCAGATGGCATCGTTCCCCTGAGGCGTCTTTGACAGGACACTAACAAAGTCTATAGTGACATGATCCCACTTTCACTCTAGAATAGCAAAGTTCTGTATCTCTCCGTCCGGTCGTTGGTGCTCATCTTTAACTTGCTGATAGGCCATACACTACGACACAAAGAGTGCCACATTCCTCTTCATTCCGTGCCACCAGAAGGTCGTACGGAGGTCCTTGTACATCTTAGTGCTACTGGGATACAATATATATTTCGCATAATGCGCCTCCGTCAATATCTTCTTTCTAAGTTCTAAGTCGTCCGGAATGCATAGTTGGCCTTTCAATCGTCGCACGCCGGTGTCATCTTCTGCAAAGTCGATCGCCTTTCCTGTTGAAATTAGCTCTCGCATCTTCTTCAGGTATGGATCGTCCTTCTGAGCGGTCTTGATCTTTTCTCGCAAGCTTGGCTCTAACTGTAATTGCGCCAACTGCACATCTTTGAATCGAACTCGAAGGTCGATGCCCATCTCTTCAAGGTCCTGTAGTAGTCTGCTGTTGATACAAAATGAGGCAAGATATTTATGACTCAGAGCGTCTGCCACAACATTTTCCTTGTCCGACGTATAGTCGATCATCAAGTCATAGTCTTTGATTAGTTCCAGCCAACGCCGCTGTCGTAGGTTCAGCTCCTTCTAAGTGAAGAGATACTTGAGGCTCTTGTGATCGATATAGATCGCACACGATACGCCATAAAGATAGTAGCACCACAATTTTAACACGAACAAAATTGCCGCTAACTCCAAGTCATACGTAGGATAGTTTTTTTTCGTGCGACTTCAACTGTCTGGAGGCAAAAGAGATCACCTTGTCGTGCTACATGAGAACACATCCCAAGCCCTGGCCTGAAGCATCGCTGAATATTTGAAAACCCTCTACCCCATCCGGAAGTACGAGTATAGAGGCTGAAATGAGCTGCTCGTTCAGCTCCTGAAAGGAAGCTTCACAGTCATCCGACCACTCATAGACGACTCCCTTTTGAGTGAGGCGAGTCAATAGCGATGCAATTTTCGCAAAATCTTTCACGAAGCGGCTGTAGTATTCTGCCAAACCAAGGAAACTTCTGTAACACCCACTTTTCTAAATGAGGGTAATTTTAAAATTTTGTATTTATAATTATTTAATAATGTTATTTAAATTATGTTATAATTTTTGGTGGTTTTTAATTATTTTAAAACTATTTAAATCATCGACTTGTGATTTTGGTATTTTTGCTAGTGTAACCTTAGAGACTGCTTGACCTAGAGCCTAACCATGTGATTAGGATGTTAATTATCATTTTTGGCCTAGGAATATTTTGGTCATTTTGGTTTCTTGGAATTATTTGTTAATTATTTGATTCATGGTTGTTATTTTTAACTTTTGCTAGTTGTGACTTAAGAGACTAACCTAGAGTTGACTTTGACTTTGGTGACTTAGATAGCATGGTAGAATGGTGTGGGACCCTAATCTAACTTAAGTTGGTCTTAGTTGACTTGAGTGTGGCTAAGTTTGATGGAAGGATTAGGAGAGTTTTCATTTGAACTTATGGCTAAGGAGTTGAGCTAGTTAGCTAATGATCTTGGCCCAAAGCCCATTCATGTGAAACCCTAACCCTAGCTCTTCATTTGGACAACCACCACAGCCCACTAATGACCTAATTTTAGCCTATATAATCCTTCTTCATGACCACTTGCCTCTTTTAGAACACCCCCTTGTAGGAAACCCTAATTTCTTTTCTCTTTCATCAAATCTTCCCATTCCTCCACCAAATTGATCCCAATCTTTTGCATTTGGGTTGAAATCTGGAATAGAGGTTGAAGGATGCTAGCTTGCAAGGAGAGGAGCTCATTTGGACTTTGCTTGAGGAAGAGGACATCACATTTTGGGGTTTTTTCATTGAGTTTGACACTCAATAGGTAAACCCTTCAAATCACCTATAAATCTTGATTTCTTTCCATAGATGCATCCATCTTGGTGTCCCCTAGCTGTAGGTGAAGTTTGGTAGGAATTAGAATTGCTTTGGTGTCTGTATCGGACATGTATCATTCACTAGGTCTAGGTGTTTGATGAAATACCACAAAGGAGTTTTTATTGCTATTTTTGAAATATTTTGAACAAATTTGTTGAGCTTATGTATACTTTGGATTCCTACACGACCGAGCTGAATATCGAGTTGTATTCGTGTCCAAATCGGACACGAACACGCTCGTAGCACACTGTGAGCAGTGCCCTACTGTTCGAGGGGGATTCTTTCTCGTACAGGCTACGTGGATAGTTGCCACTTGGCATGGAGGTGGGGGCCATGACTGACAGGTCATCTACCAAGCCTCGTGTTACGAGGATTCATGTCAGACACAAAATCTAGTGTGCACTGTTTTGTACTGACACGCGTGCGCGCGAGATCTGCTTCTGATACAGGTCTCGTGTCCGCACAGGACACATCGTGGACACTTCATGTTGTGTCGAAATTGTAGCCCTATATGTGGGCTACACATGGACATAACCACGTGGCTCCACGTGAGCCGTATTGTATCCACGAGCTTGTGTACCAGCCGTACGAGACAGTACAATCTGTGCGTGTCTGGGTGTGTTTTCATGTGCACAAACACGTCGTGTCCTATTATCTAGACACGATACAACTTGTGTGACACCTGTAACCCTATGACACATACTACCCTGTTTACCTAACCTGTCTACACTCATATACACTGTTGTAGGTTTAATTTGGGTTTGTATGTGGGTTCCTAATACACTGATGTAGGTTTAATTGGGATTTGTTTGTTAAAATAGGTTTCCATGAATGTATTTGTATGATTATAGGTATGTTGCATATATGATGTTTAAACACCTACCTACACAACTACCTGGACTACATAATGCTAAACCTACCTGAGAATTGAACTACCCACTGTAATGTAACTCACACACTAATCCAAACATGTACACACCACTAAAACTAATATCCACAGACACACACTTTGATGGTAAACTCTATACACCATTATGAACTCCACGTGAAATTTGTACACTGTTAACTGAAATCTGTACACTGCTATACACATATTGATGGAACTGGGGATTCCCAGGACCCTTCCTTTGGTGTGCGTATTGATCGATAGAAAGTTAAACAGATCAAATACGTGTTCTAACCCTTCATTGGCGGAAACTAGGGTTCACGAATTATACCTGCGGCGGAAAGGAGACAAGTAATTCCTGGCAATCTCGAGCAGACGATCCCAAGATCTTCTGCACGTATTCCTTCCTCGAGTTGGACGTCGTGTGGACGACGATCTCCCAACCTTTTTTTCGCCTTGGCAGCACTCTCTTTTCTCTCCTTACGTGAATCACGAACTTAGAGAAAATTTCAGATTTCTGATCGGTAATCTGGCGGCCAGAGAATAGAGGATATATATATAGGCTACGGCAGGGACCATGAGGAGAAATTAGGGTTAGGCCTCCTAACGGATCTGGATATCCCGTGTTCAGCCCGAACACACAATCCAGGCCCATTAATAATAGCTCGGTCCACTAATGAGCTATTGTTGCACTACCTCCCTAATCCCAAATTATGTTTGTGGGCTCCTTTTATTATATGCTCGTTTGGCTCCCCATGTTAAGATATCATATGTCCGTCGATCAAATTAAGTTACTGACAACTATATTGATTCGACATCTTTTATCCTTAAGTAGTACCGCTCAACTTTACTTGTCATGTCGGATATAATCCACCTGCAGGGTTTACATGACAATCCTTATGAGCTCCTTAAGAGAACATCATCAACCCGATATATCGGGACATGGATTCCATTTATAGTCAACAGCCCATCATACATACAATGTTATTACCCAATTCATAGAGGTTGTTGATCCATAATGAATCTCACTCTTTTATGAGTCAAAGTAATGCACATTACATATACATGTCCGTTATTATATCCGAATTAGGAGTACAAGCATCCATAATAACAGAGGTGTTTGTTCTCTTATGTAGTCAGTACAAAGAGAACAACCTCAAGTGGTCCTGTTCAATACACACAAAGTGTACTAGTGTAAACCTATAGTCAAGATAGACTAATACCAGATTACACTACAACCTTTCCAATAGATTGTCCAAGTCCATCTAGGTTGTGAACTATTTATATACTCCATAGAAAACTGATAATATGATCTTCTGTGTGACACCACACACCATATTATCTACAATATAGAATATCAGACATTTGTATTAACACTTACAACAAATACAATATGCAAACATTTGCCCATATGATTCTCATTCAAAATTTAAGGAAATAAGGTTACTACAAAAGTGATGCTTTTAGTATATAACCCTAACAATCTCCCACTTATACTCAAAGCATTGCTTTTCAGTATACTGTTACAAATCTCCCACTTATACTTAAAGCCATGCTGCTACACATCTGACTCCCATTCCCTCAACATGACTGTCAAAAGCCTTAGTTGGTAAGCTCTTTGTAAAGGCATCAGTTAGGTTGTCGGCTGATGATATCTTGATCACATCAACTTTTCCTTTCTTTACGAAATCTCATATCAGGTGGTACTTGTGCTCAATGTGTTTGCCTGTCTTATGGGCTCGTGGTTCCTTCGAGTTTGCAACTGCACCACTATTATCACAATAAAGTGTAATAGACTTAGGCAAACTAGGTACCACATCCAAGTCCAACAGAAAGTTTCTGCGCCAAACCGCTTCTTTGGCTGCCTCAGAGGCTGCCACATACTCGGCTTCCATGGTGGAATCAACAATACATTTTTGCTTGATACTCCTCCATACAATGGCTCCACCTCCCAAAGTAAACACATAACCTGAGGTAGATTTCCTGGAATCCCTATCTGACTGAAAATCTGAGTCTGTATACCCCAAGGGAACTAAACTATCTACCTGGTAAACTAGCATATACTCTTTAGTCCTTTTCAGGTACTTCAAAATATGCTTTACGGCAGTTCAGTGCTCTTGTCCTGGGTTAGACTGATATCTGCTGACCATGCCTACGGCAAAGCAGATGTCTGGTCTCGTACATAGCATTACATACATTAAGCTTCCTACTGCTGAAGCATAAGGAACTGCCTTCATGTTCTCTATCTCTTTAGGTGTCCTCGGACACTGCTCCTTTGATAGAGCAATTCCATGTCTAAAAGGTAAGAAACCTTTCTTAGAATTTTTTATACTAAAATGAGTTAGTACAGTATCGATATAGGAAGCTTGGGATAAGCCCAACATCTTTTTCTTGCGATCTCGTAGAACTTTGATCCCAAGGATGTGACCTACTTCTCCCAAGTCCTTCATATCAAACTGTTTGGATAACCATACCCTTACATCAGATAATACCTTCACATTGTTTCCAATGAGCAAGATGTCATCCACATAAAGTACTAGGAACACCACCACGTTTCCATCACACTTTCTGTATACACATGATTCATCCTGACATTGATCAAATCCATAAGATTTTATCACCTGATCAAAACAGATGTTCCAAGATCTGGAAGCTTGCTTAAGTCCATAAATGGACTTTTTGAGCTTACAAACAAGATGCTCCTGGCCCTTTTCAATGAACCCATCTGGTTGCTTCATATAGATGTCTTCCTCAAGACTTCCATTAAGGAAAGCTGTCTTGACATCCATTTGCCAAATCTCATAATCGAGATGAGCTGCAATAGATAAAAGAATCCGAATAGACTTAAGCATGGCTACAGGAGAAAAGGTTTCCTCATAATCGATACCCTCTCTTTGAGTAAAATCTTTTACTACAAGCCGAGCTTTAAAGGTTTCAACCTTACCGTCTGATCCTCTTTTTCTCTTATAGACCCACTTGCATCCAATGGCTTTTACACCAACGGATGGTTCTACAAGCTCCAGACCTGATTAGAATCCATAGATTCTATTTCAGATATCATTGCTTTTTGCCCAGACTCTGCATCTTTATCTTGGAGTGCTTCATTGTAGGTACAGGGATCATAATCTTGTTCCTCAGGGACGAAGTCTGACGACTCTCCCAAGAACATATATCTATCAGGTTGTATCACAATCCTCCCACTACGATGATGCACTATCGGTTGTCTTGTAATATTTGTGACACGTTGTACAATTATTTGTGGTTCATCCTCTTGTACTGTTGGTACTGAAGTACTTGGTGTCTCACGTCAAAATTCTTCTAGAACAACTCTACTTGTGGGTTTATGGTTCATCACATAGTCTTCCTCTAAGAATCGGGCATTGGTGCTAACAATGACCTTCTGATCCTTAGGACTATAAAATAAACCTCCTTTAGTTCCTCTTGGATAGCCTACAAACAAGCGTACTTCTGTACGAGATTCCAACTTATCTGCTTTCCCATTCAGCATATGTGCTGGACTACCCCAAATGCGAACATGTTTCAGACTAGGCTTACGTCCAATCCACAGCTCTGTGGGAGTAAGAGGTACTGACTTAGAAGGAACCAAGTTCAAAATATAAGCTGCAGTCTCTAAGGCATATCCCCAAAACGAATCTGGCAAATCCGAATAACTCATCATTGATCTAACCATCTCCATAAGAGTTCTATTCCTTCTTTCGGCTACACCATTCTGTTGGGGCGTTCCAGGTGCAGTCAATTGGGATGCAATCCCAGCCTCTGATAAATAATCCCTAAACTCTCCAAAGAGGTACTCGCCACCACGATCTGATCGTAATGACTTCATACATTTTCCATGACGTTTCTTCGTTTTAGCCTTGTACTCTTTGAATTTCTCAAAGCACTCAGACTTACGGTGCATCAAATAAATATATCCATACCTTGAATAATCGTCAATAAATGTGACAAAATATTCAAAGCCACCTCTAGCTTGGATAGTCATGGGTCCACACAAATCAGAATGAACCAATTCCAACACATCTTTGGCCCTGTACCCGTTTGCCGTAAAAGGCCTTTTGGTCATTTTACCTTCCAAGCAGGATTCACAGACTGGTAGTGCCTCCACTTCCAATAAACTCAAAGGTCCATCTTCAACCAGTCTTTGAATCCTTCTTAGGTTAATATGCCCCAATCGTAAGTGCCAAAGATATGTTTGGTTCATACAAGAAGGTTCTTTTCTCTTATTTAAGTTAGATGACATATTATTCATTTCCATAAGTTGCATTGTGGGCGAAATAGGATTAATGACATACAAATTATCAACCAATGCACCAGAACAGATAAAATGTTTATTCTTTCTAATAACAATATTGTCATTAAAATAAACTGAATATCCATCCTAAACTAACATAGAAACAGAAACTAAATTCCTTCTAAGTGAAGGTGCATAAAGACAATCTCTCAATGTCAAAGACTTATTTCTACCAAAAGATAAAGTAACATCTCCTAATGCAACGACCGATACTTTTGTAGTATCGCCCATAAACAAGCATATTTCTCTATCACTGAGCCGTCTGGTTTCCTGGAACCCCTGCAATGTATTGCAGACATGATTAGTGGCTCCTGTATCTACACACCAGGTGCCGGTAGATAACACCACTAAACATGTTTCAACTACTAGTAAATGAGATATACCTTCTTTGTTCCCTTGTTTGAGAAGTGGACAATCAGTCTTCCAATGTCCTGACCCTTTGCACTTGAAACATTTGCTTTTCGGCTTTTTCACCGCGCCTTGAGGTCCCATGCCCTTCTTTGCTAAGTTTGCCTATTTCTGAATGTTATTCTTCTTCTTACCGCCTTTTGGCTTAGAAGTAGAAGCCTTTTCAGAAACAAAAACATGACCACTCTGCCTAAAGAGAGATTCAGCATCCTGTAGCTCTTTTGCAAGTTCTGCCAAACTATACAACCTTTTGTTCATGTTGTAATTAAGGCAAAAATTGTCAAAACTTTTAGGCAGAGTCCCGAGAATGATATCGACCTGGGTTTCCCCATCGATTTCAGCTCCAAGGATCTCTATCTCATTCAGATGACCCATCATCTTGAGAACATGATCCCTTACTGGTGTGCCCTCAGCATTTTTGTATTCATCAAACATTTCATAGCAAACTGCCTAGCTGCTCTACTCTGATGTCCGAAGAGTTCCTTGAGGTTATACATCATGTCATAAGCTGTGGCCATGGCCTGATGCTGATGTTGCAGTACATTTGACATAGATGTCAGAATGTAACACCGCGCCATCTCATCTGCCTTTTTCTACTTCTTATAAGCCTCTTTGACCTCTTCATCAGAGTTAGCATCAGGCTTTGGTGGGCATTCCTCAACAAGTACATATTTGTACTCCTCAGCAGTCAGAACAATGTCCAAATTACGTTTCCAATCAATATAATTAGGTCCAGTAAGTTTGTTTTCTTTAAGAATCACCATAAGTGGACTGAAAGAACCTATTTTTTTGAAATCCTGAGAATCACATAAATAAAATTATATAGGGCAAAAAAAACTTTTTGAATTAACTAAATATTGATTCCCTCAAAACAATATAAGAAATTCACCAACACCTTGAACACCATGAATTTAGCATGCCACGATAGTGTGGACGTATACAAATTCAACTTTGTTCAAGTAGATTTTTCTTATTAATTTTACTATCATGTCAATATAACTTTATGACAAATAAAATTAATATGCTGGTCTTGCTCTGGTCATACAAATAATAGCAGTGACTCCGATGGGGAGGATACCATTATTTGTATCTAAGTGTATACCATTACTTAATACTAAGTCCATTACCTTGTAATGAGTTCCTTCAGATGGAGAAGTGAACAGATACTAGGTAACTTTCTACAATTATCCCTAAGAAAGTTTGTACTGGTGATCCATAATTATACTCATCCGATATGGAGGAAAGTACTAAAGCCAACACGCAAGTATAATTACATCACCTACAAACCAGTAATGGAGACCATAGGATTTATACTAAATAAAAATCCTCTCCCACTTAGTTATTTAACAATGAAGGTTTTTCTACTAGTTGATATTATGTCCATGTTGTCCATTATTAATGTAGGCTTGGTTTTTCAAAAAAACAACCACACAATAATAAACATGCATAATTAGAAAAAGCAAAATAACAAAAATAAGAGAAAATATCCAACTATTATGGTCATCTTTGCTGCTCCGTCCTCAACTATCCGAATCTAAAATCTGGCGCTGCGCAGATCTATACGGGGTTCGACCTGCCCGGTCAGGTCGCGGGGTTTGGGGCAACGCCCCGATTTTTTTTATAGGTTTTGGCTGTCGATTCATTCATCGAAAATCATCTGTCGGCCTCTGGATTGCTCAAAACCAGCATCTCGTTCGACGTCAGAAACAGCCACCACCGCCATCATGATTGATCAAAAATAATTAAAATTATATTAATCCTATGCCTCCCGAAGGAGTTCACACATAATCTAGATTGAAAAATTAAATTAATAAGCACGATCAACCCTCGTGATTTTAATTACATCCACAGCAACAACAACATCTACGACATATCCGTGGTTTAAACAACACAATCAAAAACATGTATTGGACCATAATAGTTGGATCTAAGATGCCTACAAAACCGAGTTAGAACAGCTCTACATCTACCGACTATTACATAGCACAAGTTTTATTGGACAACATGGACATATCAATCAATACGTAGATCCAAAGTGGCTCTGATACCAATTGATGGAACTGGGAATTCCCAGGACCCTTCCTTTGGTGTGCATATTGATCGATAGAAAGTTAAACAGATCAAATACGTGTTCTAATCCTTCATAGGCGAAAACTAGGGTTCACGAATTATACCTGTGGCGGAAAGGAGACAAGTAATTCCTGGCAATCTCGAGCAGACGACCCCAAGATCTTCTGCACGTATTCCTTCCTCGAGTTGGACGTCGTGTGGGCGACGATCTCCTAACCTTTTCTTCTCCTTGGCAGCACTCTCTTTTCTCTCCTTACGTGAATCACGAACTTAGAGAAAATTTCAGATTTCTGATCGGTAATCTGGCGGCCAGAGAATAGAAGATATATATATATATAGGCTACGGCAGGGACCATGAGGAGAAATTAGGGTTAGGCCTCCTAACGGATCTGGATATCCCGTGTTCAGCCCGAACACACAATCCAGGCCCATTAACAATAGCTCGGTCCACTAATGAGCTATTGTTGCACTACCTCCCTAATCCCAAATTATGTTTGTGGGCTTCTTTTATTATATGCTCGTTTGGCTCCCCATGTTAAGATATCGTATGTCCGTCGATCAAATTAAGTTACTGACAACTATATTGATTCGACATCTTTTATCCTTAAGTAGTACCGCTCAACTTTATTTGTCATGTCAGATATAATCCACCTGCAGGGTTTACATGACAATCCTTATGAGCTCCTTAAGAGGACATCATCAACCCGATATATCGGGACATGGATTCCATTTATAATCAACAGCCCATCATACATACAATGTTATTACCCAATTCATAGAGGTTGTTGATCCATAATGAATCTCACTCTTTTATGAGTCAAAATAATGCACATTACATATACATGTCCGTTATTATATCCGGATTAAGAGTACAAGCATCCATAATAACAGAGGTGTTTGTTCTCTTATGTAGTCAGTACAAAGAGAACAACCTCAAGTGGTCCTGTTCAATACACACAAAGTGTACTAGTGTAAACCTATAGTCAAGATAGACTAATACCAGATTACACTACAACTTTCCAATAGATTGTCCAAGTCCATCTTGGTTGTGAACTATTTATATACTCCATAGAAAACTGATAATATGATCTTCTGTGTGACACCACACACCATATTATCTACAATATAGAATATCAGACATTTGCATTAACACTTGCAACAAATACAATATGCAAACATTTGCCCATATGATTCTCATTCAAAATTTAAGAAAATAAGGTTACTACAAAAGTGATGCTTTTAGTATATAACCCTAACACATATACCACACACTAACACTCACATACCCCCTGCCTTATGTATTTACCCACACACATGCCAGTGTCTTGACCCTTGACACCAATTTACATGCCTTAACACTAGACTACACACACACACACTCTAACCTGCCCCCACAGTCACAGCCCCTTCATATTCTCTGCCCCTTTCCTCTCTATATATGATTGTCTATATATCCATAAATATTTGATTTTAAATATACATATGTTATGTACTAGTATGTTACCTATGACTTGTATGTATATATATATATATATATATATATATATATATATATATATATAGTCTAGAATGACCTAGAATTCATATAGAATGCATTGTAATCTTCAGTATTATCATTCTGGACATGTTGTGACCTGTGTTGCTCTAAATAGGACTTATCTACTCTGTCTGGACATCTACACTTACCAGATTCTCAGGATATCAGGCGAGTATATTCTCTGATCATTTCATACTTGTTAGGATTTATATTCTTGCTCTAGATTACTTTACTTGATGTTGTCACGTTGTTAACACAGATTAGTACTATATGGATCTTTACATTGAGATGTTATCCCCTCGGGAGCATCGGATACATTATGTCATATGCGTTTCACTTTCATCATGTACTCTTGTGCTTTCATTATTCATGCACATTCTTGTGATTCATGTACTCTCATGTTCACAGAGCCCTTATGTATACCTTTATGTGCACCTATTTATGGGCCCTCCATGTGAAATATTGTACAATAACATAACTTGTCTGGATCCTTGTGTATTGATTGGGGTACGGGGGAGTAGTAGCAGTCATGTGAACTATTCCAAGTAGTCATTGTATAAACTCTTTAGTGTAATCAGGTACAAATTCAAGCCGTTCACATGTCTATCTTGTACTCTACATCACTAGTCACTGATAGTTCTATACTTATAGTAGCTATTCACATTACAGTTCTATCTCTTTTACTACATGTACTTTCGTTCAGTGTTTTATGTATTTTACTCTATTGTATGCTTTATATTCTTGTCTTGATATGAACTGTTGAAATTATGTGCTCATTTCTGTCCTGACTGGACCTATTTAAAATATTACAGAGGATGACGAGGACCTTTTCCCTACATATTATGGAGCTGCCATAGATGACACCTGCGACTTGGACCTTCAGCAGGATCCATCATCAGTAGAGGATGTCACCCCTATAGTTTAGGCTAGTTAGCTTAGATTTCTATCTTATTTTGATGTCTTGTCTCATTTGGATACATTTATGTCTCATTTGGATACATTTATGTTTATATTTGGGATCTTGTTATTATTCTGGATGTTTGTGGAGATGTTATCTTAGACACTTAGACTTCTTCTCCTGTTTGTATCTCATTTGATAATTTTTCATTATCTATTTATCTATCTTATCGTACTTCTACCTTAGTTGTGATTGAGCTGTACATTTCTGTATTATCTTCCGTTTGGAGTGTATATACTGTACAGGTACCTTATAATTGTTAGATGTATGTGGCCTAGGACAACATTCTACCGTCGATACTGCGACGTAGGCTGGACGTACCCACTTTTTGTGCCCCTATACTGGGTACGGGTCGTGACAACTTTGAATCTCACTAGCCTATGCAGGTCGCCTCCAATCAGTAACGGCTTTGACTTTCTTCGGATCGACTGTGATACCTTCGGATGAAATAATGTATCCAAGAAAGGATACGCTGCTCAGCCAAAATTTGTACTTGCTCTTCTTCGCAAACAACTGATTATCTCAGAGGGTCTGGAGTACGGTCCGTAGATGTTCTGCGTGTTGTGCTCGATCCTTCGAGTAGACGAGGATATCGTCTATGAAGACTACCACGAACTTGTCAAGGAATGGATGAAACACCCGATTCATTAGATCCATGAAGGCGGCAGGAGCATTTGTTAGACCGAATGGCATTACCAAGAACTCGTAGTGGCCATAACGAGTGCAAAAGGTAGACTTCGGTACGTCATCTGGCTTGACTTTGAGTTGATGACAACCTGATCGAAGATCAAGCTTCAAAAACACCGTGACACCTTGGAGCTGATCAAATAAATCATCGATACGGGGCAGGCGTATTTGTTCCGGACGGTGGCCTTATTTAATTCCCGATAGTCGATGCAGAGCCGTATCGATTCATCCTTCTTTTTGACAAATAGCACAGACGCACCCCACGGAGAGACACTTGGACGGATGAACTCTCTGTCAAGTAATTCTTGTAGTTGTACTTTGATTTCTTTTAATTCTGCAGGGGCCATTCTGTACGGAGCTTTTGAGATCGGTCGAGTGTCAGGGAATATATCGATAGTGAATTCGATTTCTCGATTGGATGTCATTCCAGGTAGCTCGTTCGAAAACACGTCGAGGAATTCTGCCACAACGTCGGCCTGACCCACGTTTGCACCATCCAGTCGCGTGTCTCGAACGGGTGCCAAGTAGCCTTCGTATCCTGAATGCAGCATCCTCCGAGCAGAAATTACCGAAATTACCATATACGTCGACGATGCTTCACCACACGAGTAGCAAAATTCGGGCACTCCAGGTATGCGGAATGTGACCTTCTTTGACATTGCAAGGGCCGAGCTAATCCATTCCCAGAATGATGTCATAGTCCTTCATATCCAGAACTATCACGTCAAGACCGACCTTTTGACCCCCTATACAGATAATTCTACCACAGCAGGCTAAGTTCGTGAGTAGTAGCATTCCCGAAGGTATACTTTGTAGTGCCCCGTCCCGCAAAGTCAATCGGAGAAATCGAAATGCCGACGGCGTTGGAACTTAGCCTTGCAACGGCTGCTCGAAGGCTCGCTCGTCCGAGGCGACTCCTCGCTCAGGTGGGGTAGTTTCGGTGAACTTGCCTCATCTTAGCCTTCACTTAATAATGCGCATGTTTTTAACTTGCACTGGTAGGCTAATCTAAAAGCTACGCACCAACATAGCTAAGGGAATAATCCCGTCGGGTCGAAATATCTTAGAACATAGAAAATGGTCCCACAGTTTTCATAGAAGTCGGCTCAGCGTGCTTTCAAATGACACTCGATCCTTCGATCCCGTGGCTTGGGAGAAGGACGTTGGCTTAAGTTAAGTTGCCCCGACACTTGAAATAGCCTAAGTCATAGGCGTCGCCTGCGTGAATGCTTGAAAAGCATGCACGGTCCCGTCATTTGTCCCAACACTTGAAATAGCCTAAGTCATAGGCGTCGCCCGCATGAATGCTAATAAAGCCTGCACGGTCCCGTCCCGCAAGGCTTGGAAAAGCCTTCGTACGTCCCGCAAGTTAAGTCATCTCGTACGGCTCGTTGGCTTAAGTCTAGGCACCCGAAAAGTTGGTTGTCCAAGTCGACCCCCGTGCCTAGCACGTTCTCTCGATGTGAAGCTTGGCATAGCCTTTGCTCATCGAGTCGTTGCCTGAATAAGTTAGATAAGAGTTGTGCTGGACTATCGAAGCCATTTCTAGCACTGTTCCGTTCTAGCTGCGGTTGTCAAGTCGCATAGTTCCTTGAGAACAAGGCTCGTCGTATAAGTATATGACTTGAGCGTTAGCGTCGCCTATAGAACCAGGCCTGTCTAAGGCACGAGTTATGAACGGTTTAGTGAAAAGCTTGCCACGAACAAAGGAAGTCCATGCGACTGGTTGTCGCCGAGATCGGTCCCACTACTTGGGAGTCTCGCTAACTCATGATATGTTCCGCACACAAGATCGGTCCCCTGGCTTGGGAGTCTCGCTAAGTCTTGATATATCCCGCACACGAGATCGGTCCCGCGGCTTGGGAGTCTCGTTAAGTCTCGATAGAAAGAAGGAATGCATGGTCATGTTGAGAAATGACTAGATAGACTGGATAGATCGAGAATGCATGGTCATTGGGCAACTTGTCGATAAGATGTAGTCTTCTCGAGTGATCACCGGGGCGCTGGGATTATTCGGCCCGGGAGAAGCGAGTGTGGCTCAAAGTAGGATGCTGGATGACCGCATGGGAGAGTTCCACCCCACCGGGCTAGCTACCTGTGTTGGTACTGGTGGATATCCCACGAGCCATGTCCAAGATAGCTTGAAATTGCTAGTGACCACTCATGTAGATGTGTCGGCAATAGCGGCACACCGCGTGTATGCCTTTGGATTGAGTCTAGAGCTTGAATGCAGGTCTAGTCGGTAACACAAGGTCTGGGCCTAAGACTGGGCTGCAGCATAGGCACCGTGCTTGGCACGATAGATTGGCGTCGGGATGTCTATGAGATCGATGCTAGGTTTGGCAAGTCTTCTCTAAGTTGGTTCATGAGTCGAATAGAAGGGCCGCAGGGCGGCAGCATGATAAGTCTTGATATGTTGCAAGGCGCGGCCTCAATCTCGAAGCACGGTCAAGTTTAAGCAAAGTCTAGAGGCACGACCTGCACGAGTCGTCCCATTGCCGTCCTTGGCACTTGAACCTTTGGCACGAGGATTGGTCTAGAAGTGCTTGAGTTTAAACAAAGGTCTTGGCACGGCCGAATTCGCGTAAGTTGCTCCTCGGCATAGCGTTGTCTTGAATATGTCTAAGTTGCGAATAGAATGTGGCACGACCCTGCCGTCCCGAGTTGAAGTTTGGTCAAGTACCTAGTCGATAAGGCACTGCCTCGATCAAAATACACGCTGGTATTGTAGCACGACCATGTCGTTGCACGTCGAGTTGGTTAGACGTCAAGTCTTAAAACTGATCCTAAGGCAAGACTAGAAAGACAATCGAAAGGGACTTAAGCTGCACAAAGTAAATGAACGTGTCGGTTATGTATGGGTGGGCGAGAAGCTCACTTCACCAGTACAGTTGAGTACTGACACCCATACAGTGTTCATGTGCAGGCATAGGTAGAAGCTCGTGGCACGGAGCTCGCTTGGATGCGTCGAGGCACGGAGTTCCTTGGCAATTCGAAACGTGCGGTCGTGTTGATCAAAGACTTATACAGGACGTAATGTACAGACATCGCCTTCCGAAGCTTCCGCTGGCTCAAGCATTGTAATCAAGAGATGAGAGAGAGCAGAGAGACTTGTAAATGAGAGAAAAGTGAGCACGAGAGACTTGTAATTTGGCCTTGCGCCCACAAATGTAATCTTGTATTCAATATCAATAAAAGAGTTTCTTTTGAATGACTTGTGTTCATGTGTGCTTGTTCTTTAATTTTTGCTGCAATGTTCAATGTTTCTACTTGGGACTTCTGTACGACGACCCCGTCGCCGCCACTGTAATCGGCCGTTATAGAACCTGCCTTGTACGAGCGCAATCTAGGCTCGTGCGGTATCACGCCTTAGCGAGGACGATCGCTCCTACGGGAGCGTGGCGTGACATACTTACGCTAAGGTTGAGGTCTAACGATATCATAGAAAATTTGTGCTCGACGGTGAAGTCCGCCAATATGAAACTATACGAAGCGCCTGAATCAAATAGTATACGAGCAGGCACATTATTAAAATTTAATATACCTGTCACCACCGTGTCCAAGGCGAACGCTTCATCCAGCGTCGTGGCATAGATGCACCTTTGAGCATTAGAACATCGGTCTTGGTTGTTGGGTTGAGTGGGTTGAGGAGGTCGGGGCGCCTGTCCTCGATTTTCTTGACGGTTTTGTTGGGGCGGAGCATTGAGATATTGTCTTCGGGCCATGCATTCTCGCTTTTGGTGACCCTTCTATCCGTAAAGAAGCATCCTCCTTCGAGGATAAAGCACTTGCTGGCATTGTGTCCAAAGGAATTGTACTTGGCACAACGAGATGATAGGTTGTCCCTGGTAGATGCCATTGTTTTAACGCTTTGACGCATGATTGTTGCCTCCTGTCTAGGACGTTTGTGATTGGAATTATGCACAATATCTACATCAACGGGAGGGTACTGGCTCTCAAGAAGGAGAGCATGATTTAGAGCATCGCCCGTGGTCTTGTACTCCGGAACTGCTACAAGAGCACTAATAGAGCGCCGCAGACTCACTTCGAATTGTCGCACATGACACTCCTCAGTAGAAAGAAACGCACCAACAAATTTGGACAATTTGTTAAACTCTGCGGTATACTGTTGTACTGTCCGATTCTCTTACTTCAGTTGCTTGAATTCATTTTTTTTTTCTCTTGACGAACGGCTGAGGGAAGGTACTTAACTTCAAAGGCTTTACGAAATGTGGCCCAAGAGATTAGCGCTGAGTTGTGGTCACGTCGGATTGCTCATTTGCGTACGGTCCACCAGTCGTGCATGTTCAAACGTAGTTGAAGTTGTGTGCATACGACTTGCTTTGATTCTTCAATGCCGAAGAGCTCAAAGTGATCTTCCATCTCTTCCAACCAGTCGATTGCAATAGAAGGATCTTCAGTACCGCTGAATGAAGTGTGGCACGCTTTCTTTAATTCTGATACTTCAAAGTTTTATCTTTTCGGTGTCGCAGGTTGATGATCGGGCTCCTCTGGATCGAATTTGATGGGTCGGACCGTCAGCTCGAAGACAGTAGGCACAGTTGCAGAGTTTTCGTTGGCCACAATTGTCTGGACGATTTGCTGCAGAGTAGCAAGCTACTTTTGCTGTATCTTGGTTTGGACATCAAAGCGAGCTTCGAATTGGGCCTATTGTACCTCCGTCTGCTGATGTCTGTTCTCAGACTGTTTCTGCTGTGCCTCCATCATGCACAGCATCCTCTCGATGGCATTGTTAGAAGGTTCGTCCTGCGAGCTGCTCGAACCGCTCGAAGCACTTTGTTCTTGTTCAGCCGCGGTTTCTGCCACGGGTTTCATCACTTCTGCAATGCGCAGACACACACATCAGTCTCAAGTTATTATCGACTCATTTTATGGAACAACTTATTTTATCGACGCGAGGTCAAGGGTTTAAGACTCTAGACGGAAGACCAAAGGACGTAAAGCCGTGCTCTGATACCATTATGTCACGCTTCGATTCCTAAGAATCGATAGTCGTTCCCCGGGCATGATGTCGTGCAAACCTAAGTTGCGATTGCACAAAGCATAGTCATAAGGTTATCTGAAATACAACATCAAATAGAGTACGCAGAGAAATTGAACACATTGAAATGAGAGAAACTTTTATTTTTATTGATAATAAAACTTCTTTTACAAGACTCAATTACAATCATTACCGTACGAACTACAACATGAACTCAATTACAAAATGAACACTGATGAGATAGTCGTTTTATACATTACAACCCCCTTTACAAATAAAATATTCCTAAGGATCTGGAATCGTAGGGAGTCGAGACGCCATTTCTTCTGGATTGAATGTGGAGTCTTCAAAAGGAATCAAAATAAGCCTTCAATACATGAACGAGGCTTCAATGGACTTGTGTCACCTTGAGCTAAGTGGCACGCCCTTCTTGGTTCGGGGTACCTATGTGGAGAGCGAGGATCAGTATATTACACTTTGTACTGGTGCGTGGCAAGTTAAGTTCCATGCTCTCATTTGGTTGAAGAGTTTATATGACTTAGTTGTAAATCTTTCTAACCATCCTAATAAATTCCAGACAAGCATATGACAAGCATAATGTAAATTACATTAGAACTTACCCACGACAGAGTATGTCGTACAAAGTGAGACTTACCATTGTTCTTCCCTGTCAATTGTTATTGCTAGTATATCAAGTACTGTTTACGTGATTGGTCACTGACATCACAAGCCATCCTGGACTTATAGCTTTGTTAGTCGGGGCCCTTTCAACGCAAGTAGCGAGCCCCGTTACAAGTCTCCGCCTAACCCGTGCTATCATCCAGCATAGCTATACCCTGTTTCCTCCTAGGCCGAAACGGCTCCGTTGCCCCGGGTTGCCGTTCGAGAAAACTTTTACCTTGTCGACAAGTTGTCCATGACCGTGCTAGAACAATTTAGTTACTAAGGCATAGTCTACATTTCTTTGAGAACTTAATCATTTTATCGTGTCCCGCCTTGTCGTGTCATCATTTGTTCAATGAGTCAATCCTTTGTTCAACACAATTTTATAAGATAACTAAACGTGTTCGTGCCCTTGCATCTATCATTCCATTCGTATTAATGTTATCGATTGAACTAAGAAGGGGGTCAAAAAGAGAAGGGTCAGCCACTCACGCTGGTTTTTGTTCGAGGTGAGAGACTTGTTGGTCGTGCTAGTTGTTGCCTAAGCGATTACCTGAAATCGTACAAGCAATAGATTAGAATACTGTATTATTCAAAGAGTTTGATATGTAAATGTAAGTTCGAAAATGCAAGCCATGAAAACCATCGAAAATATTCACGAAAATACATTCAGAAAACCAAAGCCAAAGAAGCAAGCGCGGCATGAAAAGCAGAGCAACGAGAGGTCTCTTCTGACTCAGCCGCAGAGTCTATCCTTGTAGTTCTCCGTCCCTACATCGTGCTCCATTTTCGTCTACGGGGTGCGCAAGAAAGGAATACTGTCCCTATCGATTCCGTCGGGACCGATAGGTCGGAATCGGCCGAATCGGTCGAATCGGTCGAACGAGAACGGTTGAATTAAAATCCATTCCCCGTTATGGAATTGCTTCTTCGAAACCAAATCCCATATTCAGCGGGTTGCGCCTCAAGGATTGACTCTACGGCTGAGTCGGGAGAGACCTCCCGTTGCTCTGGTTTTTATGAAGTGCTTGATTTGGCTTTGGCTTTGGTTCTTCGTAAATGTATTTTCGTGAATATTTGCGATAGATTTTCATGATTTGCATTTTCGAGCTTCGTATTCATATCAAAATTTCTTGAATTATACAGTATTCTAATCAGTTGTTTATGCGATTGTAGGTGATCGCGTAGGCTACGTGAGCACAACCAACCAGTCCCTCGCCTGAAGCAAGTCTAAACCGAGTGGCTGACCTCCTTCGCCTCGACCCTCTATTTCAAAATTAATATGAAGTTAAATGAAATGCTTGTCATCATAGTATAGAATCAAAGAAATCATGGCACGATTCTTCATGAAATACTTGCTATCAAACTACCGTATTGGAAATGGAAAACGTACTTTCTTATGCAATTTTACTTAGCCTATGCAAAAAAATGAATGAATCGATTAACGTTTATCGCAACGACATGGCTAAGTGATTAAATCGACTAAGTTCAAATGAAAGGCTAAGTTTTGCAACTAAAAGAGAAATGATAAGGTTTTAGAAAATAGAGCATTTTTCAAGACTCTGCAAAACGGTCATTGGACAACTTGTCGACAAGGTGTAGTTTCCTCGAATGGTTGCCTAGGCCAAGGAACCGATTCAGCCCAGGAGGAACGAGTGTAGCAAGCGCCAGCCTTACATCGACGTGGGTTATTCGGCAACTTTTGCACAGGGTTCGCTAACCGTCGCGAAAGGGTCGCAGCCTAATCCAGCTATAGTCCGTGATGGCTTGACATTGCCAGCGACCTTCACACCCTTTTACTGCTTGACTAATGCATGTGACACGGATGAATATGATAGCTGCTCAATGTATACAATTTTATATGTTTGTCTCAAAATATGTTAACATGCAAATCGATTAGGATGGTTAGAAAGATCACAGAAATAGCTAGCTAACATATTTACAAAATTTCTTGAATCAAATGCAGAGCTTAGATTTTAATTAGCTATTCGCCAATACATGTGATCGTACTGATCCTCGCTCTTTGTAGGTCCCGTGAATCAGGAAGGATGTGCCAACTAGCTCGACGACATTCGTGATTTTGAAGCTTCGGCCGCGAATCGAAGACTTTTCCCGCAACTCTACTTTTGAAGACTCTCAACTGTTCAAGAAAGATGGCTCAGCGTCCCTCCATTCCAGGTCACTGGAATACTCTGTTGTAAATTGAGGGATGTGTGCAATGTATGGAATGGCTATCTCATCGGCACTCTTTTGTAATTTAGTCATGTTGTAGCCTGCACGGTATGAGTCCTGTACTGAAGTTTGTAAATGATATATATTATCAGTAAAGATTAAAGTTCTCTCTACTTAGTATGTGATTCAATGTCTGCTTGCTCTCTTAGATCTCGTGTTTCAGATTACCTTATGACCATGTCTTGTGTGATCGCAAATTAGGTTCGCACGACATCACGCCCGGGAGACGAGTATCGATTCGACGGAATCGGAGCGTGACAATCCTCGAGGCACAACCTGCTGAATGTGGGACTTGATTTCGAAGAAGCCTTTCTATAACGAGAAAAGGATCTTAATTCAATCGTTTTCGTTCGACCATTTCAATCGATCCCGATCTATCGGTTCCGACTGAATCGATAGCGACAGTGTTCCTTTCTCGCGCATCCCGTAGATGGAGAATGGAGCACAATGTAGGGATGGGACACTACACTTCGTATGGCCAAGCTCCATCTCACTACACCAAAATAGGCGATTTGCGACAGTTAGGGTTGTCCAATAACGACGGATTAAAACTATTATTGCATTTTTGACGGATTGAAACTGTTGTTTAATGTCAAAATTTTATTGAAAATTTTTGCTCCCTCCCAATTTTTTTCCCAAATCCGCACCCCTCCCCCTTCTTTCCGCTGGAACCCCATTTCTCAAAAATTCTCCTCCCAAAACTTATATATCTCTCTTTCTCCTCGTGCCACCCTTACATCCCGAAAACATAACCCTAATTTTCCTTCCTCCTCTAGCAATGGAGGAAGAACTGGAGATGGAACGAGTGAAGGACAAAAAGAAGATGGAGCCGGAGCACCACCACCACTTCCTCACGTCATCTACAGGACCCTCGGCTCCTCCGAGGTCTTCCAAGCCTTCGCAAAGGAAGCATTAGGAATCATCAAGTACTCTCCCCCTTGTCTTTAGACCCTATTCTCGATGGATTCGATGAAATTTTTTTGAATCTGATTGAAATTGTATGATTTTCTCTTTATTTATCAATTTTTTCATAAATCCATGAATTTTTTTGCATCTCAACTCGATCGATTCTTTATTTTTGGGCCTATTTCAATTGGATTAGGGTTTTGGGAATGATTTGGGAGAACATCGACATTTTTTGCGTCTTCCCAACCACCGTGGTCCAGTTTGGGCCCTACCGGTGGGTGCGCTACCTAGTCTACGCGTCCTCTGTGATGCTCTTCACCGTGCACTACATCATGCTGAGGGCACCGCTGAGCCTGGCCTTTCTTATTGCGTTGTGCTTGTGGTACTACGTGCGGAAGGCAGAGCTGGAAGTGGGGGCGATAATGGAGGTGTTCGAGAATAGGTACAAGAATTATGCGAAGAAGGTCAGGTATAGATTGATCCCTCTGTTGTATTAATTTTTGCATGCCGTGTGCGTATATTTACTATGCGGAGGAATATATATAATACAAAGTGTTGAGAAATACAATTTCTTTTGTGTGTCCAAGCTGTATATGGGATGACATGCTTCCCATGTACAACTTGAGAGGGGAGGTGAGTGTTGGACTCCAGAACCAACAGAATTAAGACAAAAATCTAGTTTATGTCGGTCAAAGAAAACTATTGCTTTATTTAGATTGATTATTAGGGTCAATTTTTCTCTCTCATTGTACTTGGTAATTCTCCATTAATAAATAAATAATCAACTCCTATTAGGGAGGTGCGGGTGATGTTTCCTTTATAAGTTTTTTCACTCCAAACTTGGCAACATCCAGCTCCATACTTTTCCCTTCCGACCATATCTACAACCACATAAACATGGTAGTTGTTCCTTCGAATTATTATCTTGCACCTGTATCATATCTTATATCTTGCACCTGTATCATGTCTTATATCCGTGGTTTTTGAAATCACCGTGTCATATCCTAGTTTTTCTTAATTACCATGTAACCATGGTGTATCTGTATCATGTTATATTGTCCCAATGTCTCGGTATTCCTAAAATAGATCTTCACGATGATATTTGCCTATTTGATAAGGCCAAGGGATCAAAATGAGTGATTTATTTTTGTATAGTTTAGGATTCTTGTAATGGAGTATCAGGAACGGAATTCCTGAGGAAGGTAGTCATTGAAATCCTTTTCTTTTATAAGAGGCCGAACATTTGAAGCTTATAGGAAGATATAAGAACTATATATCAAATTTTAGAATTGTTTTCCTTCTTGAAGTACATTTGAATCAATGCCAGATGTCCCAAATCGCAGATGAATGCACTATCTACTTAAAAGACTGCACTAATTTCTGTTTTTTTCCCAAGGTCCGCACTACTGGTATCGGAGTTGTTTCGGGCCCTTCTTATAAGGAACTTTGATGGTTTTGGATTAGACTTTCGAAGTTCGTGGGTTTGGAAAGCCAAAAAATAATAAGAAGTTATTAGAAAATAAAAATTATTTTTGATACATATATGACTAATTTTATGTATTACATGTTTCCAGTTAGTTTTGAATGAAATGATATTCAACTTTGTCAATCTTTCACCTGCTATGGATATTGTTGTTTATTTACTTGTGTTTAGTCAAAGTACACATGCAATAGATAGTTTAGAATATAATAATATTAAGACGAGAGTGTTATGAATTTATAGATATACAATGTCAACAAATTGTAATGGTTACCTTGTGTCAAATAAGATATCTTATCAACATGTTGTGCCTTGTTGATTTTGAGCACGATTGAATCATTATGTTGATACTATATTTTTCTTGTTCCTCTTTTTTCTTTAACTTTCTTATTTGGTGAATTGATTGCGACAGAGAGCCCCAATGCAGAACTTTCGATACATACTTGTATTGGCCAAACTGCAAACCTTGCTTTTTTTCCTTTCAATTTTTAGTTATTTGATTTTAAACAATAAGTTTTAGGAGATCAAGACATTTGATTTCAAATAATAAGAGGCTCTATTGGCATTAAGTCACAATCTAATTTTTTCTAGGAGCTAAACGATCTGTTTCACAAGGTAACTATTTACTCATTTAGTGCTCTGATTGTACCTTTCTCATATTTCCCTATGTATCAAAAAATATGTCCTTTCTTATGTGAGTATGTGAAGTCTTTCAAATTTGTCAGCTCACTATTTTAGACACTAGTATTTTTTGTCATTTTGACTTTTGATGATATCTGCATGTCTGCCTCGTCCCCAAATTCAAGGAGTCAGAAGATAAGACTTTCATGAGGTACATACCAACTGTGGCCTGCTTTTCTCTAATAAGTAATTATATTACAACACAATTCACATTTTTTGGCACTAGCACTTCTTCTTGTGTATTAACTAAATTTAGTATGCTTTATAGGCCTGACTTTTTGGGCTTCCGTGGTTGTCTTTTTGGATGTCTAAGTATGCTCACTGGTTTCATCAGGTGTTAACCCAACCTTCAGGATGCTTCCTGAATCCCATCCCTGGCATCTTACCCAACTTGGATTATGGTTCAAGCCTTCTGAGCTTCAAGAGAAAAGATCTCATCTGGGTATATTACATTTAACTTTGAAGTATCTAAATCTCATTTCTCAGCATTATTGTCAGTATTGCTAGCTTTTCAATTGTGCTATATTATTCCTTTAAAGACGTGGTTGAGTTCAGGTATGCCCACCTGCTTCAGATGTTGTTGAACTTTTTATCTATCTTGGAGAACCATGCCATGTTTCTAATCTTCTTCTCACAGTCTCACATGGCGTGGAGGATTCATCTTATCCAGCAACAATGGATGTAAGAACCGGATGCAATTTAGACGAGCTTAAATTTGTCCTTGAGGTTCGTATATATTGCTTTCTTTAGTTTATTGCATATTCTAGCACTTTTTCCTCGATAAATCCATTTTGCAATTATAAATTTGCTATATCAAGTGGGTTTAGTTCTTGTCTGAACTTTATCCCTGACTCGGGGGCTCATCTACTTTGGTTTCAGTCATCTATGATAAATATGTTACAGAATATACATTTGTTCATGAGTAAGTACATCTATTCATGAGAAATCATCTATCTTCAAGTTTTGGGGGAATTTTTTTACACGAAATTACAATTGACTTGGCTGCATGACAAATAGAAGATGTGCTTAGTAGTATCGAAGCAATGAAACTAACATCACACAGCTAGGGTTCAACGATAGATCAAATATGAATTATTAATTAGAGATATATTCAGTAGTGGCACACGTATCACACTTATGAGTAGCTGTTGGAATTAGTAGTAAATTTCCTAGAAATATATGTGGATATAACTATTCGATATTATACTATAAAGCTTAGAGAGCAAATACATGTTTTCTTTACTATGGTTTGTGGGTTTCAAATCAAAGACCATACTATTGTGTAGGTGGAGTAGACAAGTTGTTTAGTTGTGACATATCGGATGTTCATTATAAGGCATGTTTATATGTCAAAATCAAAATTAGTGGAACTAATGGAGAGGTTATGCCTGGTTAGGTGATCCTCGTCTCCTTTTTCCTTCTTATTTTGCATCTTCGTCGCTATGTTGTGTTGATCAAACTATGTTATATTTACAATGGGAGTATCAAGTAGGACCTAGTATTAGGATAGCAGCATGAGATCACATCTTGTGGTGTAGATATTTTCTTAAGGTAATTGTCACAAAGCATTTTAATTGGTACAATTTCTTTTAAGGTAGATTATTCGAGTATATTGTCGGGTTGATGCATAAAGTAGCAAAACCTAATAAATCCAACCAATGTCTTTGAAGGCATGGATCATAACATTACTAAGCTCTCGTTAACATCTACAAACAGTAATTTAAAGAAAAAGGAAAATACCAATCTCTCCTCAGCAAACTAATTTAAGATTGGTCTAGAAATCGAGCTGTAATAAAACAATCATCTGGCAGACCCATGGCGCAACCACATAGGATTCAAATGTTATTATCAAATAAGTAAACCCAGAGCATGTAAGACATGACATAACACAAACAAGGCATGGATTTTTGGAGTGACCATGCTTAGCCTGGCGAAGGTTTCTTGAGAACTGATTGGGACTCTCTAATTACACTTTGTTGACAAGTCATTCAAACTCTCTTATTCAGTACACCAGGCTCAAATCCTATAAATCAATCCCAGTATTATTCTCAAAAACTCAAGAGGAATTATACACAATTATATGCTTTCTATATGAGACTCATGGCATTCGATGTAAGGGCAATGTGTCAGACCAGGTTGGATCAGTATTTTGTTACTTGTACTCAATCTGACCTGGAAGCTAATCATGCTCGGTTGACTATACCACAAGTTAGTCAAGTCCCTTCACCCCTATTTGACTCGTATGTCCTGCTTATAAAGACACAACTCATTTTTATTATTAGTCCTTCGAAATAGCTTGACAAAGAACCAATGTATAACTATGAAATAAACAACTAATACCCAAGATTTCATGAAAATTTTCCTTATCGTTAGAGAAGAGAAGAGAAGAGAAGAGAGTCAAAGTTGTCCTACCCTTCTTGATTGCTGCACGCATGGCACTTTGCTCTCTTTTCTTGTCCAGTGCTCATTGGTATGTTCAACTTGCACTTACTTTTTCTCTTCCTTCTATGAGATAGTATATGCGTATGGTAATGCCTATATATGTAGTTAGAGTTTACATTGTTTCTTCCCTCTTCAATAGGAGGGTCAGAGAATAGAGAAAGAGATGGGTGGTGCTACGTTCGGAGTTGTTCAGTTCTTGAACTTGATTTCATTAGGTACAAAGTACTCTTCTTATTCTCTTGACTAAATACTGATGTCTTGAATTTTTATTATTATCAATATTTGGCATCTTGATCTTGAAGTCATATTAATGTTTTTAACATAATAGTGATATATCAGATGCATAATGGTGGTTGTTCTATTGCTTGGTACTTTGAAGTATATAAGCCATCTCGCAAAAGTATGTTTAATTATGTTGAAGTCATATAATTTGAACCAAATTGATCTTTATTTGCATGTTTGAATAGATTTTACTTATTTTCATCATTTTTTCCAAACATTATTGTATCGGGATCTACCTACTTATGTTTGCAAATCCTAACCAAATTTTAGTCTATTTTCTCCAAATTTTTGAAGAACCAGCCCGAAATAGTCATATGCCACAGCCATATTAGCCCAATACTTTCCTAATACAATACTGTTTGGCTTATATTGGGTATTGTTTTGCCAATACAAATGTTTGTATGAAGTTGCAGATCATGTGAATGGTGGTCTCTTTAGCATATACATGAAGTTCCTTTCGTTTTTGGTGGTCTAATTTTCTTATATGTTTCTGATTGTTCAACATTTATTGTCATTAAAGAAAGTGTTTGCGATTTGGAAAGAGCTGTGATTTCTATGGACATGTTTATGTTTATGCAGGTATTTGTTGATGTTCAACTCCTCTATACAAAATTAAGTAGAATAATGACTGGGTTGAAGATAAACTCCAACTTTCGACAACTCCCATTTGTAGTATACATAATTGTAGAAAACCTATTCCAAAATGTTCAATAACATTATATTTACAGTTCAAAGAATTCTGTTGATCTTAAGGGCTTTTAACAAATGCAGGTGAAGGTTATGAAAGAGAACCCATCTCCTTTAGCAGTTCCTAAGCATGCTGTGAGGCCAGCACCTCCCCACCAGGAACCACAATATGTCCCTGCTCCAGGAATGGCTCCTCCATATGAGGTTCTTGCTGCCAGTTCTATTGTTTATGAAAGCAGCATTCAAGAGGCAGACTGTTGTAAGAAATCCATTATAGTAAGTGCATTTTATTAATATCATAATGCAACTTTTAATAGTATATTCATTGTAGCTTTATCTGGTTGTTATTGTTGTTCAATTGTTTCAATTGATGGTTACTTAATATACATACAAGGCTTGCACTGAATGCTACTGCTGCTCAACTTGAAAAGGAATTTAAGAAATTCGACCATATTAAACCCGGTGGCATACATGTTAGGAGTCATGAGGTTCTTTTCTACGTAACTTCGACATTTTTTTCTCTCCTTTGAATAAATAATTTTGGTACTCTACCTGATATGTGGATTTTTAAATGAATGCAGTTGCAAGGGTTTGTTTTGGTTTTGTGGAATTTGAGGTGCCGAGTGAAGTCCAATGTGCAATAGAGGTAATGTTGTAAATACAATTTGTCGTTTAATTCTATATTTTACAAGCTTGATATGTACTAGAAATTGAGAAGTTGGATAAAAAGGATTCATCATTTGTAGAATGGTGTATATCTTGGACTTCAGTTCAGATATTCAATTGCTAAATGGCATATTAAGCCTGCAATATATTATTTTATTCTAGCTAAGATTTTATCCAAGGTAGCTATGGACATTAGAGGACCATGCCATAAAACCTTTACTTGACACGGTTTTTTTTGACAACTATGGTTATTGTTTGTTTGCTTCCATCGCTTTCGAGACTACAATGTCCCAATCTCCAAACTCTGTTCTAGATAACTTTTGCCACCTTTACTTGACATGGAGTTATTTTTTTGACAACTATTGGTAAATATTTAACTCTGGCCAGAACTTTATATCAAGATAAAGCCCTGTTCTTGACATGAATTAAACAAAATTTAAACATCCTTTGATACTTGCAACCTATGTCTTGTTTTGGATCAACCTCTTAATTTCTTGGTCACAGAGATTACCTATAAATTATGAACATATCGTGTAGATAAGTGCTTAAATTCAGGAATATTAATACTCAGACTTGTATGACTATTGTTAATCACAAAGTGTCCATATATTATGAGGAAAAAGTTGCTCAACTAACATTGGTGGTAGCTCATAGAATCAAATCTTCATCATTTGATCTCTCAACTAAACGTAATTTTGCTGGAATTTTATTTTCTTTACTTTCCATCAAAATGTTATAGAAGAACTAGTCCAGTGGTACTTGACATTTTCCATTATCAAGCTGAAATGAATTTAGCAGTTTGGTAGACTTCTTTCGAAATTCTAATTTCTTCTTACCCAATCTTCATACATTCTCCATGTTTCCAACCAATTATCTCTCACAAGTCGAATATTGAGTAATGACCTTTAAGAATTTTCAGTATAGTTAGTGGTTATACATTTTTTTTTAATTTTTAGCAGGGTTTCTCATGTTTGGAGAAGCTAACGAGTCTTAATTCACATTGAACATGTTGCACAACTACCCGAGTTCTAAAGTTGCAGTTTGGACAACGGTAGAGAAATTACCTCAAAATATTATGCATTTCTTCACCAATTTCTCTTAGGAACTTGGGTCTACTTAATGTTGGGCATTCCACTTATTTGGAACTTCTTGAGTTGCAGGTTGTGAACCCGCTCTCAAAGTATGCTTTGACAATGACATCCAGTCGCCCTGAGCCTCGATGAGCTCTTACCTTCGAGTAAACACTCTCATTTCATTGTGGTGGTGATCAGAACAGTTCTGGTTCTCTCAACTTTGTTCGTCGCACTAGCATTTCCATTTTTCAGTGAGTTTATATTGCAATATTCGTCGTTTCTTCTAATCCATTTGCTGCCTTTTCTTGATTAAGAAAATATGCTCATCTTTGATATTGGCAGATTTCACAAAAAAATGATATTAGCATATTGAAACAGCTTTGCTTTTTTTTAGTATACCTGCAAATTTTTGATACCTTACCTTACCTTGTTTAGTTCACAACCTTTCGTTAATGATATTGAAACTAGTTTGCTTTAGTGTGAGGTTTATGATCCTTCTTGCCCTCAACAACATTCAACAATTGTCCGAAACTTTTCGAATTATTTTTATTAAACATTAAATTCTTTCGCTGGAAAATAATTGTCATCTATATTGTTTGCACGTTACGTTATGGCTTTCCTCGGATCTATTTTCACAATGCTTGTGGTATGTTCCTCTTCAGGGTTTAAAGCTTTTTCGATACGCGGATACTTCAGAAAGAAGTTTAATATTCACACCTTGTCTCTGAATTCATTCATTGCAGGCTCTTTTATATATATATATATATATATATATATATATATATATATATATATATATATATATATATATATATATATATTCCCATGTGCTTGCTATCTCAGCATCCAATGTGAATCCATAAATCTTCTATAGGTAAGGAAAATCTATTGATTCAGTGATTTGTTTACCATAATTATAATGTGCTCAGTTAATTTTGGTCGTCGCTCTCTCTATGACTAACATAATATCTTGTTGTGTTCACGTCTTGTGTATTAAGTTTGTTAGGCTAGGGACACATGTGAACTAGCATGTGACTTCAGAATTTAAATACAAATAAGAATACTTCAGAACCAAAATAAATCAAAGGCCAAATCCAGAACACACTAAAAGCTCACAAAGTTTGAGGTGAATGTTACAAAAGAATAATATAAAATACACAACCCTTAGGGCTAAAAATCCAACCTTCGATCAGTTTTCGTCTATAGTACGAACAAATGTGATAAAGAATGGTAGCTTTAATATTTTTCTATAGCAATATCTAAAACTACCTATTTTGAGTTACATCACTTTTTTTATATGCAACAACAATATGTAACAACAATATACTACTATCTTATTAAAATGGTAAACATTCTTGAAAGAAGTATTCTCTAAATCATCAGAGCAACTAACAAGGTTTTTTTGTTGCATTTCTTTTTCTTGAAAGAAGTATTATCTAGAAAGCTTATTCGTAACTTCTTGTTTTTGGTGATTGAATATATTTCAATCTCCTATTAACCGTCACATCATTACAGCAGTCATTTCCAAATATTTTCTTGTCATTTGATTTTTGATCACCACTTCCTCTTTCCTGATCCTTTTGCATAATCTGCGAATGCTGTTTTCTAGGACCTCCAATCTTCATTGCACATACCTGCAAAATATTGGTCAGCAGATTCATCCTTAGGATTGGTCAACAGTTAGAGGACAATGTGCATGCTTGCGTTTTAGTATCCTTGGTCCCTAATACTTCTTAGACTGCTCCATAGAAACATGTTATTTGATGTGGCTATGCATTTTGGACTTTCTGACATCATCACACCATCAACATCATTTTTTATTATTTACTTCATAACTATATTTGGATTCAATTTATTTTAAGGCCAGAGACAATGGTTTATACATTGACATGGGCACAACCACAACAATTACATGAATGACTATAACGTTCTGTTTGTGCTTGGTTAATTTTTCAAAATATACAACTCTGCATTTTCAAAACAGACATCTCTGCCAAAACAAATTGGTCTTCAACTCGAAATGCTATAGATTTAGTTCTTACAATGCTGGCACATGCAATTCCTCTTAATTACTTGCAAATATGATTGAGATCTATGTATCTTTTTTTTACTCTTTGTATATTCAGCTTTTTGAAGTGAAGTTCCGTTTCAATTCATATTGCTACACTTTGATCTGCATTTATTATTTTTGATATTCAGCTTTGCAATTTTGGGTTTGCACGTGCAATGTCAGCAAACACTGTTGTTCTGCGTTCTATAAAAGGTAATCTTTTCACGTGCACATTCAGATATTATTCTATGGCACATTGACATTGGATACATATTAGCTACTCTCATCAGATAGTTTGAGATAGATACACTTTCATCAGATCATTGAGTGAAATATATTATATGCAATATATATTCCTTTAATATTCTGCGTAAAAGGGTTGATAAATGCACAGAGCCTTTATTGATGACTAATGTATTCCAGAATATTGTACCTGTTACATATTGTTGCACTTGTTCTTGTGTAGGTACACCTCTATACATGGCTCCAGAGTTGGTCCGGGAACAACCATACAATCACACAGCAGATTTGTGGTCTCTTGGAGTAATCTTGTATGCTACTGAACTTCTTAAAACCTTTGAATTGAATTTTCAGTTGATCAGTTTTCATTCTTATATTATGCTCCTATTGGTTTAAGCTCTCAGATACCTGAACTGCAAAAGATCTTCTTAGTTTATCTTTCAAAAAAATTTACTTTCAGTTTCTTTTCAACTTTTTCTGATCAACTATCAGGCATCTCCTGTTAGTTGATGTTTCTTTTTCTTGGACTCTACTGGAAATGGTTTACATATACCATAGCTTCTTTGTTTCTCCAATAACAATGGGCTAGGGGTTTAGGTCACATAAAAACAAGTGTAGGTAAAGTCATCTGCAAAGGTAGCCATATGCTGTGCTTATTTTTCATTTCTCATACAACACTTTTGTTTCCTCAATTTATTACTTTTGTGTTATTGAATTTAGTTATCCAAGCAATTTTATAATTATGTCAGAGGCCTAATATGGAACAATTGTGAACACAACTCGTATTTTGGGCAATTATCAAGTATGAACTATTTGTTGGCCAACCCCCATTTTATACCAATTCTGTTTATGCACTCATTCGACACATAGTCAAGGTGAAACTGCTTTCTGCTTACATGTTCTTACTGCCCTTTATGGTGGAACACATCTTAATTTTTTTTGTTGGTATAAAAGGTATTTCTTGAAAGAATTATTCTCTAAATCATCAGAGCAACTAACAAGGTATTTTTGTTGCATTTCTTTTTTAGTAGTTTTTGACATAAATGTTAATGTTAAGCTTATAATTTCACCGCCGATACTTTTTTTTGTCAGCAATGAGATGTTGTTCGAGAGAGACGCAAAATTTGAAGAAATTGTAGTTGGAAAGATGATTAACTGGCAAAAATATTCAGTTCAGTTTGTGAGGTTTTTTTTTCCTACTACACTTGAGATTGTAAGCTATCAATAGCACTTTTTTTTCCTGTTCATCATGAGAACTAAGTCATTGTAAGATAGCAATATTGGGGTTTCATTTTGGTTTTGATGGAATATTGCTAAGTAAAGTCTATACATTTATTAGTTAATACAATTTTGATTAACTTTATTGTTGATGATTATTGATGTTTATATGAAATTCTATGTTTAGATGTATTTTAGTTTTATATAGAGGATGAACATGCTTATATAACTTTGATACGGATGAATTGAGATTTTTTTTTAAATTCTGTTTCCATAAAAACGACAGACCTTAACTGTTGAGAAGAAAAAGAAAATGGTCGACCAATTCACAGATTATTTGACAGTTTTAGTCTGTTGTTTTTATTTGACAGACAATAACTGTCATTTTTTTCAGCTAGGAAACGGCAGTCCAGAACCGTCGTTTATATTTTGGGACGCGCTATTAATGACGGATGCTATGACGGATCGAAACTGTCGTTTATCGTAATTTACGATAGTTTTGGTCTGTCGAAAAATGAATGTTTTGGCGTAGTGTCTGTACTCAATAGTATGGCACTTCTGGAGAGAGCACAATAGAAGAATCTTTGAGCATGACGCCTACTCGATAGCTACCATATTGAGAAATATTGAAGCTGATATTACCTGCTTAACGAATGAAGG
>JANAVB010016597.1:3814789-3840427 GCA_029216955.1 Iris pallida
GATATTAAAGAAAAAAAAGTTATTCAAATTTTTTAATTTAATATTCTAAATTTTAATTTCTTCAGTCAGGATTAACTTTTATGTTAAAAAATATGACTAAAATATTCTTATTCTCCCCTCTGCAGCCCCCTCCCATCTTAATCCCCTGCCGTCGTCGCACCCCTCGTTGCAGCGCCTTCCTCCCGGCTGCATCCTCCCGTCCCTGTCACCACCACTTTTCTAAAATGAGGATAATTTTGAACTTTTGTAAAATTGATCGTGTTAATAATTAATTGGTAAATTTTTGATTATTTTTAATATTATTTAAATTGATGTATTGTGATTGTGTCCCTTTCTAGTGAAACCTTAGAACTACTTAGTCTAGAAACTAACCATGACAATGGAGACCTAACCATGTGATTGGATTAGCTAATTACCATTTTTTAGGCTAAAGATATTTTGGTCATTTGTGACATTTGAATTAATTTGAATTTTGATTAATTAATAGTGTGCTAATTGATATATTAAGCCTTAACCTATAATTGTCCTAATCTAGATATTGATCATGAACCTAGAGGCTTAGTTAGTAGAATTAAGAAAGTAATGCAAGTCCTAGAATATCTAGATATTAGTCTAAGTAGATATTTTGGTGGAAACCCTAATTTGCATGAGCCTTTACCTAGAAAGCTTGAATTATGCATGTAGAGGCCTTTAATTGCCTTGAACTTGAACCCTAACCCTAGATATTACTTATGACAGCCAAGAGGCAGCCCCTCCCCCTATATAACATCATGTTAGCCCCCACTTGCCTCTTTCATTACAATTATAAACCCTAATTTGTGTGCTTCCCCAAATTTAGCCCCTTTATCCAAATCAACTTCAAATTGAGCCTAATCAATTGCAATACACTCCCCTAGTATAGAGGAAGCCTCTAGAAGCTAGCTAGCAAGGATTGGGAGCAATTTGACCATTGGAGCTTGGTGGAGATCTAGATCTAGGAGCTTTCATTGAGATTCCAACTCTCAATAGGTAATGGTCTCTAAATCTATTGAATTTCTGTTTTCTCACCATAGATGCATTCATTTAGGGTCCCCCTAGCCCTAGGCCAAGTTTGGTTAGAAATCGAATCCATTTAGGTGCGTATCGCAAGAGTATCAGATAGTTATTCAATGGTTCGATGAAATACCCCTTAGAACTTTTTGTTCTCCAATTTTAAAACAAATTATATATTTTGTAGCTAATATAGTGTAGATCACTAGTCCAGGTGACTGAGTTGATTTTAGGATAGTTTGGACACAGTATTTGGACACGGGGACACGTGCACGAGACCTCGTGCACTGTCCTGCTACCTGAGAGTGATATCTCACTCAACACGACATGTTTCGACACCATTTTTGGTGGACACGTGGGAGCAACATCTGACAGCATGCTTCCAAAATTTGGAGGGATTTGGTCGAGTATTTGGGGAGTTATCAACCCGTCGATGTCACTAACTGCACAATTACGCCAAAGAGCCACTGATACGTGGCTCGACACGACACACGAGACACTTTGGACACATTTTAGGCTTTTGACACGTAGCCGGACACCTAACCTACTTGTAGACATGACCAAGAGACACAAGCTTGCACGTGTCGTGTCCTATAAAGCCCGACACACCCGCACGAGACTGTGCACTGCACATGTATCTGACACTAGTTTGACACAACTTTGACACAGGTTGGACACGTTTTGGGGCACTAGGTTGACACTGGTTTGTGACACACTCTCTCAACACCTGTACACACATTTGACACACAAACCCTCCTCTTCCTGTTTCCAGTTTGTTTGGATGGAGGATGTGTGGGATTAGTGGATGTGGGTTGTGATATGTTTTGGGGATTTTAGTTGGCAACAAGTGTGTGTGGGTCATATACCTATGTGTGTGTTAATAGGACTGTAGGATCATAGGGTTTGACTTGCAATGCAAGTGTATATTGTGTGTCATGTGGTTTGAATAGAGATGTGTGTGTATAGATGTAAATTGATAGGTAGAATGAAGAAGGATGTTAAGTCTCAGTAGGATGGATAGCTTTGGAGAGGTTAAGAGTATCAGATATTAGTGTAGATATTAAAATTAATGTTTACATATATATATATATATATATATATATATATATATATATATATATATATATATATATATATATATATATGTGTGTGTGTGTGTGTGTGTGTGTGTGTGTGTGTGTGTGTTATGCTTGCATCGGAGATTTGAATGAGAGTGTCGGGTTAGGATGACTTGGGGTTAGTTAGTTCATGTGAAGGATTGACAGTTAGCAATGTATCAGTTTGAGGTATGTCAGTATCCTGGTAGGATTGAGTGAATTAGAATGTCAGGATGAGTTAGTTAGTAGGTTGGCCTAGTATCAGTTAGTTTTAGAGGTTGAGTTAGTTTCAGATTTGGTCTTGGATTGGGTATGTGGCTTGGTCAGAGAGGGGACTGCCGCCAAGCAGTATGCAGCAGCCATGTTGGCTCTGTATTTGCTAGTAAATGCATAGCAGTAGCCTAGGCATTAGCAGCTTAAGGCAACAGAGCAAAGCCTTGAGTGGCCATTGGTTTTAGCTTAGGCTTTGAGTTGATCTCAGAGTTTGAGGGGTCCCGTGTTCAGAGTTTTGGCCCTGTGTTCTTGGCAATTTCTATTTAACTATAGGCATGTGAGCATGAGATAGGGTTAGAGTGTCACCCTCATTTTCCGTATTTCTCGTATATCGTATTTATACCCGTATCTGAATTTTGGCATGTATTTTTATTTTTCTCAACTTGTGAAATTTCGGTATTTCTCGTATTTCGGATTTTGACATGGCTCGGTTTTAATTGGTTTGGGTTGGTTTGGTTTGGTTTAGTGTATTGGAACACCTTAGCCTATGCTCCACCCTCAACACACCACATCCCACCCTCTTTAAAAACTCTACCAACTTTTCCTCTCTCCTCATAAACCTCCATTAATTTCTTCTTCTCCTTCCTCTACACAACACTCTTCTCCTTCCTCTCCACAACACCCACCCATAGGCAAGTGCACCTTGCCACCACATGAGAACCCTCTTTTATTTGTCTATTTGCTAGATTAGGACATGGTGATCAACATTAGAACTTGGTATTTTATGATTTGGAGTCTCCATTGTTCTAGATCTAAGTTTTCTCTATTTTCGGTTTTGCATGGTTTTGATCTATTTAAGTTGGATTTCTATGGGTTTTGATGTTTCCATGTGGAAGAGAGTTCAATTCCACCCTGGTTGGAACTTTGGAAATCCGGATTTGGAGTTCGGATGGCCAAGTTGTGATGCCTTGAAGTTTTTTTGGAGCCATGAGAGCTTCTTCTCAGCCATGGAGAAGAAGATCCTTTCCCCTGCGTGCATGTTTTTACGCGTACGCAGCTCCCTACGTGCGTGCTTTTGTGCGTACGCAGCTCTCTTGCGTGCGTGACTTTTCGCGTACGCCGCTCTCTTGCGTGCGTGACTTTTCGCGTACGCAGCTCTCTTGCGTGCGTGACTTTTCGCATACGCAGCTCCCTGCGTGCGTGCTTTTGTGCGTACGCAGCTCTCTTGCGTGCATGACTTTTCGCGTACGCCGCTCTCTTGCGTGTGTGACTTTTCGCATACGCAGCTCTCTTGCGTGCGTGACTTTTCGCGTACGCAGCTCTCCTGCGTGCGTGTCTTTTCGCGTACGCAGCTCTCCTGTGTGCGTGTCTTTTCGCGTACACAGCTCTCTTGCATGCGTGACCTTTCTCGTACGCAGCTCTCCTGCGTGCGTGTCTTTTTGCATACACAGCTCTCTTGCGTGCGTGCTTTTGTGCGTACTTTAGCTCTCCTGCGTGCGTGCTTTTGTGTGTACGCTGTGCGTGCCCTTGTGCGTACGCTGCACCCTGAACCCCTTGTTTAATCCTTTGGCTCTTGGAGTTTTGGCCTTATTTCTTTAAGCTTGGCTCTTCTATAGCCCTGTATATTGATATTTTATTAGATATTTTACGCCCATTTTATATCCTTACGCCTTTTGTTTTGAACTTGATTTTACTTAATATGTTTGGAATGACTATTGTACATGGCATGGTATGATAAGGAACTAGCATAACACGACAGTGACCCATAGTGGTGCACTCCTGACATGACCAACCTGACTTGATAGTGGCCCGTGGCGGCGCACTCCTGACTTGTAGCATGACTTGATAACTTAATGCTGTTGTGACGGCTAACTTAACTTGACTTGCCTTGACACCGTGGGTAGTTCTTTCTTGCTTGCTTGTTAAATCCACTTGTCCTGTCTTGCATCATGTCTAGGATGGAACTCCTGAGTACCACGGTCAGGAGTACCTACTAAAATGGATTAAGGTTAATAACTAGAATAACTCAGTAGTCATGAAGAGATGACACAGCTACAGGCAATCCCGTTACCTGGGCGCTCTTGGGATCTGTAGCCTGCCGACGAGTAGGACACATTTCCAGCACACTGTCATGTGTTGCACCTTCTAAGTCACCTAAGGGTACATACATTTCCTGGACGATGTACTCATCCGAATTCAACCCCTAATTTTTGATCTGGGTAACCTGGATGGTCTGCAGGGCTTGTGGCTGTGGAACAATCTCACTGCACCTTGTTAGTAATTAGGCCAGTGATAACCCTAGTTAGTTAAAGTAGTAAGCCGTAGTATCTGCTTGGCCGTGATTGATTGAATGAGGTATAACCAGTCTAGCCGTGTCTTGACCCAGTACAAGATTGTTTCCTGTCTTGATTTCTTACATTATTATCTTGCCGATAAATGGTGGGAAACCAAGTTCTGTTCAGATGAAGGGTTACAACCCCGATCCTTGTTTGGTTTACGGGTTGTAACCTGGCTGTCGGAATAGTTCCATGGTTATCTCGTCGTATATCATCCTGACATATTTTCGTAAATTCTAGTTTTAAATATTAGTTTTTCTTGTGCTAATTGCTGGCTTTTATTCTTATTTCGTGGCCCCCTTATGGAACTTGCACTTTCTAGGGTTGACCCAGCTGGTTTTGTGTGGCCAGATTTCGGAGCAGCTCCCGAGGATCTTCCGAACCTCCAGCCTGATGGTGGCGACTAGAAGGAACCCGGGCTATGAGTGGGTTTTCTATTTTGTTTCGCTCACTCTATTGTAAAAATTATTCTTTTGAGGCATTTAGCCGACGAGCACCTGTTAGCTCGATGCACTTTACTTACTGTCTGCCTACGGGCTGTAAACATGATTAACAAATCCTAGGGTTGATCATGTATGACTTAACTCTTGCTAGTCCTCGCATTTTGTACGACTAGCTTCATGATCAGCTGAATATGTAATATTTGGGACGCCTTATTATTGTATATTTAATGATCATACATCTTACGACCTTACTTGCTTGTGATTAAGACATTAGGCTTGCTCATGACCATAAGAGACTGTTGGCTTATAGTAAACCCTCATATATCTAGACAGCCGTGACCGTATATCGAGGTGGTTTCCATTTCAATATACGTAGCTGGCTATGTCTGCCAATGCTCTCCAGTATTCTGGTTCTGGGGCGTGACATTGTTTAAGTGGTGGCCCATGCAGGTCTTGTCAATCAAGAAATGTGAAGGTTTACCGAATAGATGTCTCAATCAGTATTCGCCTTTGATCTCCGCCCGTATTTTCAAATCCCTGAAATTCTTGCCCTGATTACATGCTTGTATCGTTGATCTGTCCTGGCCCTTTCTTATTGTTTTCCTGTGTCGTCTTCCTCAGCGGCACTGTACCTGACCCTGTCGATCAGCAAGGAGGAGCACCTCCCGTAGACCAGCAGCAACCTGGAGATCAAGCCCAGCATTCCGGGGTAGCCTCCAGAGTGATACCCACTGGAGGAGAGTCACCAGTTCGGCCCGTCTAGCCCACAGAGCCAGATGATGGCACCTTGGTAGGTCTCATCAGAACCTTGATAGCTTCCCAGGATCGTCGAAGCGACGCCCTGCACCAGACAGTTCAAGATGCTTTGACCCGAGACGGACATCCAGGGAACCAGGCGGCCAACAGCTTCAAGCGATTGAACCCTCCTTTCTTCGACGGCAGCGAGGATGCGATTGCCACGGATGCATGGCTTCAGGATACCGAGGTGATTCTGGAAGCAGCTAGGACACCCGAGAATGAGAAGGTGGCGGTGGTACGCCTGCAGTTGTTGGACTTGGCTTGCAGTTGGTGGGCAGCGCAAGCCATGGGATTAGTGGCACCCATTGCTTAGGCAGTGTTTAGAGTGAGATTCCAGACGAAGTATTTCGATGCTGTGGCTCGGTACGACCTGCAGACCAGATTTACCAACTTGAAGCAAGGAGGCAGAACAGTTGACAGTTATGCATCGGAGTTTTCTAGGCTCAGTAGGTTTGCCCCTACCTTGGTGGCGACCGAGTTTGATAGGGCCCAGTGGTTCCAGCAGGGACTGCATTTGGAGATCTTGTTGGCGGTTGAGCAGTTCAAGCACCAGACGTTCGATGCAGTCTTGAGAGCAGCTAGGAGGCATGAGTATACCTCCCAGAGGATCGTGGATAGGACCGGAAGTAGGAAGCGGTCCCACAGTCAGATGCACCAATCATCAGCTCCAGTCCCGGCAGCTAGGGGATTGACCATTGGAACTCCGAGGCGGGCGGCCTCAGTAACGTCGGTTCAGCATTCGACCCCGACGTACCCGCAGCAGCAGAAGCAGAAGCAGACTTCCGCAATGGGATGTTCACATTACGGGAAGCCAGGCCATGTAGTGGCAGATTATCGCAGGGCGCAGGGATTGTGCCTGGTTTGTGGAGCAGCAGATCATAGGATAGGGGCTTGCCCGAATAGGGGTGGTTCATCAGCATCCAACCCTTCTAGCTCTTCAGTGAGAGGACCGGCCCCAGTACCAATTCAGCAGCAGCAGTATCAGTCTTCGAGGCCCTTGCCGCCTCAGTCTCAGGCATTCCAGCAACAGCACCCCCAGCAGTATGCACAAGCCCAAGCTCAGACCCAGAATAGGCAGAGAGGTTTCCAGCAGAGGGGACCAGCAGCCAGGGGACAAGGTCAGGCCATGATGATGGCTATGAAAGAAGAAGTTGCACCAGGTGAGGTTGTGACAGGTACTATTCTCGTCAACTCCTCTCCAGCGTCTGTATTATTTGATTCTGGTGCATCGCATTCATTTATGTCTGCACGATTCGCGACACGGATAGGATTGGAGCCCGAGTCATTATCAGTGAGGCTCAATATACTTACTTGTAATGGCCTTGTGGGAGTAGATCGAGTGTTTTCCTCGTGTCGGATCGTAGTTAGCGGTAGGGAGTTCCCTACTAGATTCATAGAGTTTTCTATGGCAGACTATGATGTAGTCCTAGGCATGGATTAGTTGAGGAACCAGTATGCTAGGATAGACTGCCATATTGACAGAGTTGTCTTTAGTATCCCCGGTAAGCCAGAGTTTCATTTTTCAGAGGCGCAGTGGAGCCATCTCCTCCAGCATTGCGGATGCCAGTAGCAGCAGTGCAATTACCTCGGATAGTTGAAGAGTTTCCAGATGTCTTTCCAGAGGAGCTTCCAGGGATGCCGTCGGAGCGGGAGATTGAGTTCACTATAGACTTGATTCCCGGGACAGCACCAGTATCAGAGCGAGTCTACAGGATGGCGCCTTCAGAGTTGGAGATTTTATACAAGATGATTGAAGAACTGAGGACCAAGGGATTCATCCGTGCTAGTGGATCGCCTTGGGGAGCCCCGATGCTTCTTGTGAAAAAGAAGGATGGTACGTCCAGGCTATGTGTTGATTATCGTACCTTGAATTCGGTGACAATCAAGAACAGATACCCTCTTCCGAGGATAGATGACTTGTTTGATCAGCTCAGAGGGGCTTCAGTATTTTCAAAGATTGACTTACGGTCAGGATACTACCAGATCAGAGTCAGAGAGCAGGACATCCCGAAGACAACATTCAGATCGAGGTATGAACATTGGAAGTTCCTTGTTATGTCCTTTGGAGCGACCAATGCGCCGGTCGTATTCATGGACCTCATGAATCGCATTTTCATGCCTTACTTGGATCAATTTGTGATTGTGTTCCTAGATGACATCCTGGTTTACAGCAAGAGTAAAGCAGAGCATGAGCAACATCTCAGAGTCGTCCTCCAAACGCTTAGGGAGCATCAGTTGTACGCCAAGTTCAGTAAATACGAGTTCTGGCTCGATCGCATTTCATACTTGGGTCACATCATTACCCGATGAGGAGTGGAAGTGGATCCCCAGAAGATTGTGGCTATCGAGTCATGGCCGGTACCCAGCTCAGTGGCAGAGGTTCGCAGCTTCCTTGGATTGGCCGGCTACTACCGGTGGTTCGTTTCAGATTTCGCAAGGATTTCGGCGCCGTTGACCCAGTTGACCTGCAAGGATGTGCCGTTTGTTTGGACAGCAGAGTGTCAGGAATCATTTGAGAAGTTGAAGCAAGGTTTGATAACGGCTCCCATTCTCACCCTTCCAGATGGGACCGGAGGATTCACAGTTTATTGCGACGCTTCAGGCAGAGGATTGGGGTGTGTCTTGATGCAGCATGGGAAGGTAATATCTTATGCGTTACGTCAACTACGTGATCATGAGAAGAATTACCCGACCCACGACTTAGAATTGGCGGCGATAGTGTTTGCTTTGAAGTTGTGGAGACACTACTTGTACGGAGATAGAGTGGAGATCTTTACTGATCATAAGAGCCTGAAGTATGTTTTCACCCAGAAGGACCTTAATATGCGGCAGAGAAGATGGCTCGAGCTACTAGTGGACTACGATGTGGATTTGCAGTATCATCCCGGGAAGGCCAACGTTGTAGCAGATGCATTGAGCAGGAGAGCCGGAGTTTATTTCCTGACGGCGCAACCAGAATTATTGGCAGATCTTCAGAAGATGGGAATTGAAGTGGTTCTTCCAACCAGCATGGCATTGATGGCCAGCCTACAGGTTCAGTCCAGCATAGTTGAGAGAATCCGGGTGGCGCAGTCAACAGATTCCAAGATCCAGCGACTCAGAACAGAGTGTGAAGCAGGAAGAAGGCCAGAGTTATGTATCCATGAAGATGGTACACTTCGGCACGACACTCGTCTTTGTGTACCCAGTGGAGATATCAGACAGGAAGTCATGGCAGAAGCCCACAGTTCACAATATTCATCCGGGTGGTACGAAGATGTACCGTGATATTCGTCAGCATTTCTGGTGGAATGGCATGAAGAGGGAGATAGCCCGGTTTGTCTCTCGGTGTTTGGTTTGCCAACAGGTTAAAGCTGAACATCAGAGGCCTGCTGGACTTCTTCAACCCTTACCGATCCCAGAATGGAAATGGGAATATATAACCATGGATTTCGTGACCGGATTGTCCAGATCTCCGGCCGGCAGAGATGCTATTTGGATAATTGTGGACAGGCTTACCAAGGTGGCACACTTTCTCCCATTCAGAGTTGGACAGTCGACGGCACAGTTAGCAGAGATGTATCTCAGGCAGATCGTCAGGCTTCACGGGGTGCCAGTCAGCATTACCTCGGACAGGGATTCAAGATTCACATCACACTTTTGGCGCAGCTTGCAGAAGAGTTTGGGGACTCGCCTTCAATTCAGCTCAGCTTATCACCCGCAGACGGATGGTCAGTCAGAGCGTACAATCCAGACTCTTGAAGATATGTTGAGATCCTGTACCCTTGTTTTCGGTGGTTCACGGAAGAATCATCTGCACCTGGTGGAATTCTCGTACAACAACAGTTATCAGGCCAGTATCCAGATGGCACCCTTCGAGGCTCTTTATGGCAGGAAGTACAGATCCCCGCTAGCATGGGACGATGTCGGAGAGAGGCAGATGCTCGGACCCGAATTGATTTCCCAGACGGTTGAAGTGGTCAGGAAGGTCAGAGATCACCTCCGAGTTGCCCAGGACCGCCAGCGCCATTGGACCGATGCTCATCGGCGTCCCTTAGAATTTGCTGTCGGCGACCATGTATTCCTTAGGATCTCGCCTAACCGCGGCGTCATTCGCTTCGACGTGCGAGAAAAGCTTAGTCCTAGGTATATAGGGCCGTTCGATATTCTAGAGCGAGTAGGAGATGTATCCTATCGTCTCGCTCTTCTGCCGTCGCTAAGTGAGGTACATGATGTATTCCATGTGTCCCAATTACGATGGTATATTTCAGACCCGAGCCACATCCTAGACCATTCGGAATTGGTTGTTGGTACCAACCTTTCGTATGAGGAGAGGCCCGTGTCTATATTGGACCGGAGGGAGAAGACACTCAAGAACAAGACTATTAAATTAGTCCGTATTGCTTGGGGTCATCACTCTCTAGGTGAGTCAACGTGGGAGCGTGAGGACGACATCCGATCGCGATATCCCTACCTGTTTGACTCGTGAGGTATAATGTCTTTCTTATGCCTTACGTTTTCCATTCCTTGCTTGTATTGTATGATTGTATGATTGAACTGCCTAGTGTAACTTGTCTGTGCTTAATGTAACTTGTCGTGACAATCTCTAGCTCCTTGATTAAATTTCGAGGACGAAATTCTTTTAAGGTGGGTAGAGTTGTCACCCTCATTTCCCGTATATCGTATTTATACCCGTATATGGATTTTGGCATGTATTTTTATTTTTCTCAACTTGTGGAATTTTGATATTTCTCGTATTTCGGATTTTGACTTGGCTCGGTTTTAATTGGTTTGGGTTGGTTTGGTTTGGTTTAGTGTATTGGAACACCTTAGCCTATGCTCCACCCTCAACACACCACATCCCACCCTCTTTAAAAACTCCACCAACTTTTTCTCTCTCCTCATAAACCTCCATTAATTTCTTCTTCTCCTTCCTCTACACAACACTCTTCTCCTTTCTCTCCACAACACCCACCCATAGGCAAGTGCACCTTGCCACCACATGAGAACCCTCTTTTATTTGTCCATTTGCTAGATTAGGACATCGTGATCAACATTGGAACTTGGTATTTTGTGATTTGGAGTCTCCATTGTTCTAGATCTAAGTTTTCTCCATTTTCGGTTTTGCATGGTTTTGATCTATTTAAGTTGGATTTCTATGGGTTTTGATGTTACCATGTGGAAGAGAGTTCAATTCCACCCTGGTTGAAACTTTGGAAATTCGGATTTGGAGTTCGGATGGCCAAGTTGTGATGCCTTAAAGTTTTTTTGGAGCCATGAGAGCTTCTTCTCAGCCATGGAGAAGAAGATTCTTTCCCCTACGTGCGTGTTTTTACGCGTACGCAGCTCCCTGCGTGCGTGCTTTTGTGCGTACGCAACTCTCTTTGCGTGCATGACTTTTCGCGTACGCCGCTCTCTTGCGTGCGTGACTTTTCGCGTACGCAGCTCTCTTGCGTGCGTGACTTTTCGCATACGCAGCTCCCTGCGTGCGTGCTTTTGTGCGTACGCAGCTCTCTTGCGTGCGTGACTTTTCGCGTACGCCGCTCTCTTGCGTGTGTGACTTTTTGCGTACGCAGCTCTCTTGCGTGCGTGACTTTTTGCGTACGCAGCTCTCTTGCATGGGTGACTTTTCGCGTATGCAGCTCTCCTGCGTGCGTGTCTTTTCGCGTACGCAGCTCTCCTGCGTGCGTGTCTTTTCGCGTACGCAGCTCTCCTGCATGCGTGTCTTTTCGCGTACGCAGCTCTCTTGCGTGCGTGACCTTTCTCGAACGCAGCTCTTCTGCGTGCGTGTCTTTTCGCATACGCAGCTCTCTTGCATGCGTGCTTTTGTGCGTACTTTAGCTCTCCTGCGTGCGTACTTTTGTGCGTACGCTGTGCGTGCCCTTGTGCGTACGCTGCACCCTGAACCCCTTGCTTAACCCTTTGGGTCTTGGAGTTTTGGTCTTATTTCTTTATGCTTGGCTCTACTATAGCCCTGTATATTGATATTTTATTAGATATTTTATGCCCATTTTATATCCTTACGTTTTTTGTCTTGAACTTGATTTTACTTAATATGTTTGGAATGACTATTGTACATGGTATGGTATGACAAGGAACTAGCATAACACGACAGTGACCCATAGTGGTGCACTCATGACATGACCAATCTGACTTGATAGTGGCCCGTGGCGGCGTACTCCTGACTTGTAGCATGACTTGATAACTTAATGCTGTTGCGACGGCTAACTTAACTTGACTTGCCTTGACACCGTGGGTAGTTCTTTCTTGCTTGCTTGTTAAATCCACTTGTCCTGTCTTGCATCATGTCTAGGATAGAACTCCTGAGTACCACGGTCAGGAGTACCTACTAAAATGGATTAGGGTTAATAACTAGAATAACTCAGTAGTCATGAAGAGATGACACAGCTACAGGCAATCCCGTAACCTGGGCGCTCTTGGGATCTGTAGCCTGCCGACGAGTAGGGTGCATTTCCAGCACACTGTCATGTGTTGCACCTTCTAAGTCACCTAAGGGTACATGCGTTTCCTAGACGATGTACCCATCCGAATTCAACCTCTAATTTTTGACCTGGGTAACCTGGATGGTCTGCAGGGCTTGTGGCTGTGGAACAATCTCACTGCACCTTGTTAGTAATTAGGCCTGTGATAACCCTAGTTAGTTAAAGTAGTAAGCCGTAGTATCTGCTTGGCCGTGATTGATTGAATGAGGTATAACCAGTCTAGCCGTGTCTTGACCCAGTACAAGATTGTTTTCTGTCTTGATTTCTTAGATTATTATCTTGCCGATAAATGGTGGAAAACCAAGTTCTGTTCAGATGAAGGGTTACAACCCCGGTCCTTGTTTGGTTTACGGGTTGTAACCTGGCTGTCGGAATAGTTCCATGGTTATCTCGTCGTATATCATCCTGATATGTTTTCGTAAATTCTAGTTTTAAATATTAGATTTTTTTGTGCTAATTGCTGGCTTTTGTTCTTATTTCGTGGCCCCCTTGTGGCACTTGCTCTTTCTGGGGTTGACCCAGCTGGTTTTGTGTGGCCATATTTCGGAGCAGCTTCCGAGGATCTTTCGAACCTCCAGCCCGATGGTGGCGACTAGAAGGAACCCGGGCTACGAGTGTGTTTTCTATTTGTTTCGCTCACTCTATTGTAAAAATTATTCTTTTGAGGCGTTTAGCCGACGAGCACCTGTTAGCTCGATGCACTTTACTTACTGTCTGCCTACGGGCTGTAAACATGATTAACAAATCCTAGGGTTGATCATGTATGACTTAACTCTTGCTAGTCCTCGCATTTTGTACGACTAGCTTCATGATCAGCTGAATATGTTATATTTGGGATGCCTTATTATTGTATATTTGATGATCATACATCTTGCGACCTTACTTACTTGCTTGTGATTGAGACATTAGGCTTGCTCATGACCATAAGAGACTGTTGGCTTGTAGTAAACCCTCATATATCTAGATAGTCGTGACCGTATATCGAGGTGGTTTCCATTTCAATATACGTAGCTGGCTATGTCTGCCCCCGCTCTCCAGTATTCTGGTTCTGGGGCGTGACATAGTTATTAGAGGAATTTGGGAGTGTATCAAAAATGGGGATTTGTATTAGAGTTATCATGTGTACCATTGCACATGGCTGTAAGGGATTCAACTTTATATATATATATATATATATGTCATAGAAAAAAAAAAGAAAAAAATAAGTATGTTATAGAGTATCTTGAGAGGTATCAGTAGATATCATCTATTTTTTCATGGGTAGGTCCTTAAAATGCCAAGTTTGGTAGGAGCTTTGGGTTAACCTGACAATGAGGATGCGGGTTTACCTTGAGAATCTTTAAAGAGGTAGATAATAGTTAAAAGTACAAGAAAATGTGGTATTGGATAATAACATGTATAGATAGAGGGTCCTACAATAGTAGATAACCTAGAATATGTAATGAGGGTACACCTAACTAAGTAAGGTAGGGTTATTATCCAGATTTTTGTTGTGAGGCTAGAGTGTACCTAGGTAGGTAATGGTCTAGTAGGCATATAAGTAAGGTATGAGGAAAACCATAGATTATTGGTAATGGCCTAGTTGATTTAGTTGACTAAGTTTGACCAACACTAGAAGATTGACAAAATAGTCTAAGTTTGACCCAAGTTTGATTAAAGGTTAGCCAAAGTTGACCAAGAGTTGACTTTGACCTAGATTGACCTAGAATCATGTAGATTGTATTACAAACTACAATTATCATATATTGAACACATTATAACCTGTATTGCTCTAAATAGGACTCCGTGACTCCAGTTCGGACATCTGTATTCATCAGTCATTCAGAGTATTAGGCGAGTACATTCTCTGATAGTTGTTTTCAGTATTTGATATCTACCGTGATTCTTGTATTTAGCGATGCTATATTTGATTCTCGACACGTTGGTCACACGGATTGGTACTTCTGGATCTCGTCTTGAGATGTTACCATTGTTATCGTATTTACATCGTATACGACTTGTTCATTAGACATTGTACATGATAGTTTCATAAAACATTGTTCGTGTATCGTACATGTCATGGTTGGATCCACTGTACTTATTGGGGTGTGAGAAATCCTAGTAAGAGGTGTGATCAAATTCCTATTATTATTGTTAGACATTGTAAGTGTTAATCGTACACCTCAAACATGATTAACCACGCCATGTAGCTATTGTACAAGTTTCCAAGCCGATCATATCTCGAAACTAGTATTTCAAACACATAATATGTATAGTAGTTAGAGTTTTCGTCATATTCTCTGAACCGTGCTTACATGTTGTCTATTTATTTCCATTCTTGTACATTGTACCCTTCACATCTGTAACACCCCAGTCCCAAAATACGTAGGACTAGGAATAAAATCATGCCAGCTGCATACATATGAAGTATACTCCAATATATGGAACCATCGTATGTATACATAAGCTGTAAAGTGTAGAAAGCCACGACACTAATCTCATCCACAAATAAAGAAGAAAGAATTTATAATAACTTATGAATTATTGTTTACACAAGTCGTTGGACGGAGACAAATCCACTACCAACAAAAAGAGAAATACAAAATTAAAAAATTTGTCGAGCGATGCAAAGACGATTCAAGTGCAATCATCCTCGATGGAAGAGAGTAAGTCATGGCCTTGGCTACAGCATCTCCGCAACATCACAAAAGTACACCGGGAGAAGTCACAGTTCCTCAGAGGGACGTAACAAGACAATAATATCATGCCATAAACTGAATATAGTTAGCTCAACCGAAAATCAGATAAAGGTCCTTAACCAATCTATGTGAAAATGCACTTTGAAGACAACGTTCCACACATGGGATTTCCGAAACTATAGGCACGATGCGTTAGTTTTTCAACCGAGGCACTAGTGGCATCTAGAGAAAAGTAAATAAGTGCACTGCACACCAGCTGTCGGTTGATTTACTAACGACAGCTAGAGAAAAGTAAATACACGGGCCACTAGCACTCGACTGAGTCACTAAGGGCATCTAGAGGAAAGTAAACGAGTGAAAGCCCCTACGCCTAATAGCTGTCTTCTCCCTCCCCATGCACTACACGTGCTGTATCTACATCAAGATATTCCTAATGACCGCTAAGTCTCCTAGACATCCATAACTATTAGCAGTCATATTCTAACGCACGGTCTGTACGCACCGCTGATCAGTCAGCATGCAAGTCCGTATCTATATGCGACTCACGACTTCGTGGCACAAAGGTGTCGAGGCCAATGAATGCGACACACACAAAGGTTGGTCCCTTAACACTAGGCCAAATGCATAAAGAAAACTAAAGTATAGTAATTTGTATCTACATACAATTTTGAAAGAATGAGTTTATATTGGCTATAAATAAATAATAAGTAAAAACATGCATGATATCGAGCAAGTAATTAAACAGAAATGACAAGGTGTCTTGTGTAGTGCCCCGATCCTACATCGTGCCCCGTTTTCGTCCACGGGGTGCGCGAGAAAGGAACACTGTCGCTATCGATTCGGTCGGGACCGATAGGTCGGAATCGGCCGAGTCAATCGAACGGAAACGGTTGAATTAAGATCCATTCCACGTTATGGAATGGCTTCTTCGAAACCAAGTCCCATATTCAGCGGGTTGCACCTCGAGGATTGGTTCTGCGGCTGAGTCGGGAGAGACCTTCCGTTGCTCTGGTTTTCATGCCGCACTTGATTTGGCTTTGGCTTTGGTTTTCGTGAATGCATTTTCGTGAATGTTTTTCGAATGGGTTTTCATGACTTGCGTTTTCGAGCTTCGCATTCATATCAAAATTCTTTGAATTATACAATGTTCTAATCAGTTGCTTATGCGATTGCAGGTGATCGCGTAGGCGACGTCAGCGCAGCCAACCGGTCGCTCGCTTGAAGCAAGGCTAAGGCGAGTGGCTGACCTCCTTTCCCTCGTCCCTCTACTTCAAAGATCAATACGAAGTTAAATGAATGCTTGTCATGATGGTGTAGAATCAAAGAAATCGTGGCACGATTCTTCATGAAATACTTGCTATCGAACTGCCTGTATTGAAAATTGAAAACGTGCCTTCTTATGCAAATCCACTTAGCCTACGCAAAATAATGAATGAATCGATTAACGTTATCGCAACGATATGACTAAGTAAGCAAATTGAATAAGTTTGTAAACCCCCAATATTTTTCTAAATTATTTTAGTGCTTTAAAAACTATTCTTCTATATTAAATATAAATCATTTGGTATATATACGTAATTATAGATGTATATAATATATGCATGTTTGTGAGCTTGATATTTTATACTACTAAATATAGCCTACCTTGATTGCAAAATATTTTTAATATTTAATTACGAATTATAAAAAAATTTCTTGTGAATATATACATATATATATATATATATATATATATGTATATATATATATATATAGTTACTGTTTAATAAAAATTATATATATATATATATATATATATATATATATATATATATATATATATATATATATATATATATATATATATATATATATATATATAACAGTGGAGGGCCGAACCCCCCACAACGGCAGCAGCAATTTTGGTGGGGCCCGACCCCCACAATTACCAAGCTTAGCGGCAAACTTGCTGCTGTGGCCTTAAGAGCCCGACCCCACAATATTTAGACTATTCAGCAGCTGAGCTGCTTTGGATAAAACCCGAGCCCCCCATAAGCTAAGTCCTAATACTATTAGAAGTATCGGCGGAGTAGTATTTAAACCTACTCGACGAAACCGAAAACCAAACCCTAAACTTCACACCAAATCGGCCGCCAACTTCGCTTGGACCTTTCTCGTCCTCTTGCGCACGTCTCTAGGACATTCATCGCCGCCTAACAACCACCGCGCTGCCGCAGAGCACCCCCAACCCGACGGTCGAGCGAGGAACATGCTGTTTTCGTACTTCGAGGTAATGATTTTCGAGTTGTATATCTTCCCTGTTTTGCGATGATTTCTCGAACTATCAATTCCTGTGTGTAGCCCATATGAACCCCTCCAATCCCCTTCTGATAGAATCCTGGGAACCCCAGGGGATTGCTCAAAAAATCGAGGCAAAGTTGCCCCCAAAAACTGTTGAAAACAGAGTTTTAATCCAGCCCCAAACCACAACTTAGAAGCCAGATTTCGATCTGTGTGTCGAGATTTTTCAGAAACTAACTGAACACATGTGAAGCCAATATAACCAAGAGTAGAACGCAACTTTTGGATCGAAATTTCGGTTAATATGTAGGAAGAAAACTGTATGTGAAGTTGTCGGAAAAACTGGTTTCTAAATCACAAAAATTCTGGAATTTTGTCCGATACGACGTACGCCCTGACAAACCGGGCAACGTGGTCGCACGCTATCGCATCGAAAGACGCATATGGACGTTGCGGACGTGTGGGAACTGACGGAACTCAGTTTCGTCGTACGTGCGCGACGAAACCAACGCGTATCCGTCGAGATACCCCCGTATCGGTGTTTTGTAAACTTGCCCATAACTTCGTGTACAGTCGTCGGATCGAGACGAAACTTGCGCCAACAGGTCCGGATCAAAATTCTGGTCCTGCTTTCCAAGTTTGGTTCGATTCTGAGAAGGTCGAATCGGAACTCAATTTTGGCGGGCCTGCGACCCACTCAAACGGGCGATTTTGTACACGGCTCCTCAGAATCCAAAACTGGACATACCGTTGAGTTCCTCTCCTCAAACTGAAATCGTAGACATGTAGTTTGACGACTTTAGAGATCATAGACTTTGGCACGTATTTCGGTGTATGGCGAGTCCAACAGCGGACATCGTTTTGACCAAAAATTATGATTTTGCCCCTGTTCTAGAATTTGCTTTTGGACAAGCGTTTCCTAGGTATATTTTCTTCACCGAGATCATTTTGATGTTTGTTTCAGCGTTTGGAGTCATCTGTGATTTGTGAGTTTTGGTGCTGACACTTGCTACTCTTGGACTTGCCACTTTGCACCATCAGACAAGATACCTTGCCACCTTACTCTGTGATTATTATATTCTTATTTTCAGTTATTATTTTTAGTATTTTATTTCGTAATATTTAAACTCTGCGTCCGAGTACACTTGGGTGCAAGCGACTCTATCGGTCGTTTTCTTGCTTTATTTATTCTCTTGCATTTGACTTAGTTTATTGACCACCCATTGATGATGTGGTATTGGTATATCTCATACGGCCTTGACACTTGTTGTATCACGTGATGTGAGTCACATATAGGAAACGTTTCCGCGTAGTCGGCTGGCCACCGATACGTATGGAGCATGCGACGGATAGGAGTAACTGCCAATAGTATTGCATGTTAGAAGACTTGGCGGTTACTAGAGGTTCATATCAGTCATTTAGATGAGGATACTAGGCATTGGGTGGGGAGAACAATACCTGACGTATGGGCTTCTTTACACTTCCATGATTACCTGTGCGCTCCACCGGAGACGCAGGCTCCAGGTGCCCTCTGACGTTTCCCAGAACATTATGGACGTAGCCCTTGCACATGGCACCCTATGACGCTTCCCGAGCATTATGGACGTAGGCCCCTGGTACCCTCCTTGGGAACTATGCCGATCCCATTTATAGCCAGGACGCATGCGTCGAAGGATTGTATCTCAACTGCATATTCACAGTAGAATGGTCAGGAACCCGATTACATGTATACCTTTTCTCTTATTATATTATCACAGTTTATATGGCATGGTGTTTTCTTGTATCTTGCTATGTCCCCTGAGGACCTGGTTATCTCTCCAGGTTTAGACGATTTTTCACAGGAGTACGGAGCGACATTGGAGCCATCCTACATTGACGACGAGATAGTGCCTACTGATTTCTAGTTTATTCTATATTTGAGACAGTTGTAGACATTATTTTACATCTCTTTTCTTTTTATTTTACGGAGGTCGGACTCCGATCTTGTGAGACTATTTTTCATAGCTGTTTGGAGTGAGTATGTTCACCCGGCTATCTTTTGATACTCTTATTTATTTATTTGGACTTCGTTATCTTCTGTGTTGAGCTGTGATGAGATTAGATATGTTATTCTGGCCTGTGATTATTTATTTACAGCTTATGTGCATATATGAGGATTCCATATATTGGAGTGTTCTTCGTATATGTGCAGCTGGCATGTTCACGTACTTGGTCCTAAGTATTTTGGGACTGGAGCGTTACATATTTTTGTGGTGGCCCATGCAGGTCAGATTTAATATTATTGGGTTACATGACTGTGCCCAACAAGCCTGCATATAGGAATATGAATATCTCATCCAGAACTACTACTATCCCTTGGCTTCCAATCTTTTCGAAACTTCCTTGATTATTCGATTTACTTCATATCTAATCTTTCCTAATATCAACTTATCTTCCTCATGCCAACAGTATGAATCTACGTAGCGGACGCACTTCTGCCTTGGCCCTTACATCTATCGAGGAGACTACTCCGGTAGGACAAAATCCTCCCATGACTCCAGCGACACCCTACCAGCCAGGACTGTCGCAGCCTACTACGACACCGACGATGGAGTACCCAGAGGTCGCAGCACCCCCAGGAAGCCAGGCTGGACAGACTACTACCATACTACCGGGAGGGAATGTTCCACTACCACTACCACCTCCTGCACCAGTACCAGCACCGGCTCTGCATCCCTATGAAGGCTCTATCAAGAATTTCACAGATATGAACCCCAAGACCTTTAGAGGGACGGAGAAGCCATTAGAGGTGTCACAGTGGCTTATTAGTACCGAGAAGCTACTGAAGGCATCCCAGTTGCCAGCTCGAGATTGGATGACAGCAGTGGACCTACTGTTAGAAGACAATGCTCACCACTGGTGGAAGGCAAAAGAGAGACGATTAGGCACTGGGATCACCTGGAAGCAGTTCTATGTTACATTTTATGAGAGATTCTTCCCTATTCATGTTCGAGATGGTCTCTATGACCAGTTCCTTCATCTGAGACAAGGGAATATGACAGTTGATGAGTACGACTCGGAGTTCAATCGCCTGAGTCGATTTGGTGCAGGATTGATTCCGACAGAGTTAGAGAAAGCAAGGAGATTTCACCAGGGGCTTGCACCAGAGCTCAAGTCTTATACGACTACCCAGTCTAGAGTCCCCATTCAGCTGTCTTGGAAGAAGCTCGTGCTCAAGAGATTCTTCGCAAGGAATAACAGCAGACATCGAGGCGCCATACCCCAGCAGTTACACCAGCCCGAACCACTCAGAGTGGACCTATTAGGAGGGCCATAGGACAGTTCTAGCAGAGGCCCTCACCTTATCAAAAGCCTGTTTGCCATTACTCGGTAAACGAGGACATATCCAGAATGACTGCAGGACTCGCCTTGGATTATGCTTGAGATGTGGATCCAATCAGCACATGCTCAAGGATTGTCCGGAGCAACATACAATAGTACAAGCTCGGCAAAATCCGAGGCCCACAGCCCCATCTCTCCCAGCACCACGGCCTATAGCAGGAGACCTCGTCCACCATTGCCTCCCCAAGGCACACAGTACAACAAGGCCAGAGCTCAGGGTCCAGGACAAAATTATGGCATGCATTCTCACTTGCTGTTGAGGATATAGAGACAGAGACGGAGGTTATAGCAAGTATGGTTCTAGTTGCATCTTTTCCTGCTATTACATCATTTGATACTGGAGCCACACATTCATTTATAGCCACTAGTTTTGCCACTAGACACAGCATTCCCATCACACCCTTAGCTAAGAATGTTAAAATCCTCACTGGAGGAGGAGTTGTACCTGTTAGTGGTGTTTGTAGACTTTGTCCTGTAGTGATAAATGGCAGAGAGATGATGGCACGACTTCTTGTATTAACTATGTTGACATTTGATGTGGTTCTTGGAATGGACTGGTTGAGCCAGCATGTCGCTCTCATAGACTGCCATAGGAGCAGTATTATCTTTAGATCTCCGAATGCAGCAGAGTTTGAGTTCACCAAAGAAGACGGAGATAACTGTGAAGCACCCACATCGGGAACTCGCATGATGATGCATGACACCCCACAACATCCTATTATCATCGAGTTCGAGGATGTATTCCCCGAGGAATTGCCAGGACTACCACCTGACCGAGATATTGAGTTTTCTATTGAGCTTATTCCCGAAGCCGAGCCTATTTCATTTCGAGTATATCGTCTGGCACCCAAGGAGTTGGTAGAGATGAAGACACAGATTGATGACTTATTAGAGAAAGGATTTATTCGTGCCAGTGCGTCACTATGGGGAGCGTCCGTTCTTTTTGTGCCTAAGAAAGACGGAACAGTGCGCATGTGCATTGATTAGAGAGCATTGAATACAGCGACGGTGAAGAACAAGTATCCCTTATCGCGTATAGACGATCTATTTGACCAACTGTGGAGCAAAAGTATTCTCCAAGATTGACGTACGATCGGGCTATCACCAATTGAAGGTTCGGAAGGAAGACATTGCAAAGACGGCCTTTCGTTCGAGGTATGGGCACTATGAGTTCTTGGTCATGCCTTTCGGTTTGACCAATGCTCCCGCAGTTTTCATGAATTTAATGAACAAGATCTTTCACCAATACATGGACAAATTTGTAGTAGTCTTTATAAACGATATCCTGATTTACTCCAAGAGTCAAGAGGAGCATGAGCAGCATCTACGGATAGTTTTGGGAACCTTGAGGAATGAACGACTTTTCACGAAGCTTAGCAAGTGTGATTTCTTTCTCAAGGAGGTATCATTCCTTGGTCATATTGCTACGGGCGATGGCATATCAGTAGACCCAGAGAAGATCAAAGCAGTCAAATCATGGCCCGCTCCCACAACAGCTTCTGAAGTGAGAAGTTTCCTCGGACTTGCGGGTTACTACCGACGGTTCGTAGAAGATTTCTCTCGAATAGCGGGGCCTATGACTCGATTAACTTGCAAGGATCAGGAGTTTGTATGGACAGACGAGTGTCAAGCCACTTTTGACGAGTTGAAGAAGCGATTGACCACAGCACCGATCTTGACACTACCATCGGGCCCAGGAGGATTTTTGATCTACAGCGACGCATCGAGAAGGTATTAGGATATGTATTGATACAGCACGGTCGTATAGTAGCTTATGCATCGCGACAGTTGAGTGTGCATGAGAAGAATTATTCGACCTACGATCTAGAGTTCGCAGCGGTTATCTTTGCTTTGAAGCTATGGAGACACTACTTATATGGCGAGAAGGTTGATATCTATACTGATCATAAGAGCCTCAAGTATGTGTTCACACAAAAGGAGTTGAATATGCGACAGCGACGTTGGTTGGAGTTGATGAAGGATTATGAGATTGAGCTACATTATTATCCGTGCAAGGCTAACGTCGTGGCAGACATATTAAGCCGTAAGCCCATGGCACACTTTTTAACTACATAGAAAGAATTGATTCGAGACTTGGAGCAGCTTGGTATTTAGGTAGTATTACCTGGAACAGATAGCGTATTAGCCAACCTTTAAGTGCAATCATCATTGGTAGAGCGCATCAAGGCAGCATTGCCTAATGATGCTAGATTTCGATGGCTGAAGGAGAGGACTGAAATAGGAGAGTAGACAGGTTTGAGGATCCACTCAGATGGGACACTGCGATGTGGTGATCGCATTTATGTACCCAATGGAGAACTACGGCAGGTGCTGATGGCCGAGGCTCACAGTTCGACTTACTCCATTCATCCCGGAGGGACCAAGATGTATCATGACTTACGACAGTATTATTGGTGGCATGGAATGAAGGAGAGGTAGCTCGTTTCGTTGCCAAGTGCTTGGTATGTCAACAAGTGATGGCGGTGCACCAGAGGACGCCGGATTATTGTAGCCGCTATCCATTCCCGAGGAAGTGGGAGCACATTACTATGGATTTTGTCACAGGTTTTCCTTGGAGTCCTAGGGGACGTGACACAGTATGGACGATTGTTTTTAGACTTACCAAGTCAGCCCACTTTTTACCTTTTAGAGTGGGCCAGTTGACAGAGGTATTGGCAGAGATGTATATGGAGCAGATTGTGAGATTGCATGGTGTGCCTGTTACTATTGTATCAGACCGTGACTCGAGATTTACCTCGCACTTTTGGAGGAGCATGCAAGAGAGTTTGGGCACTCGATTGAAGTTTAGCACATCATACCATCCACAGACAGACGACCAGTCAGAGCATGCCATTCAGATGCTAGAGGATAGTTGAGAGCGTGTATGCTTGATTTTGGCAGTTCGTGAGAGGACCATCTTCATCTTGTTGAGTTTTCCTACAACAATAGCTATCAAGCGAGCATTCAAATGGCTCCGTTTGAAGCATTATATGGTAGGAAGTGTCGGTCTCCTGTTTGTTGGAGCGACATAGGAGAGCGACAGCTATTGGGTCCTGAGTTGGTCTTGAGCACAGTGGAGACGGTGAAGAAGATTCAGGACCACCTGCGAGCAGCGCAGGATCGTCAGAAGAAGTGGGCAGATAATCGTCGTCGACCTTGGAGTTCAAAGAGGGTGACCATGTGTTCTTGAAGATATCCTCCACTAGAGGCACGATTCGATTCGGAGGACGTGGCAAGTTGAATCCAAGGTACATCGGCCCTTTCGATGTCTTGGAACGTGTTGGAGAGGTTGCCTACAGATTGGCATTGCCACCGTCACTAGAGGGAGTACATGACGTATTCCATGTATTTCAGCTGAGAAGGTACATGGCGGACATCAATCATGTGCTTGATCACTCCGAGATCACAGTTGGACCGAGTTTGTCATACGAAGAGCAACCAGTAGGTATCCTTGGTTGCCGAGTGAAGGTGTTGCGGAACCAATCTATTCCATTGATTCGCGTGGCCTGGAAGCATCACTCGCCAGGGGAGTCTACTTGGGAGCGCGAGGATGACATCCGAAATCGCTACCCGCAGTTGTTCGAAAATGAAGGTATGTCTTGCATTTTAAGTGCTATTATATTTCCTTGCATTGCATTTGATCCCCCGACCTTAGTTTAATTTCGAGGACGAAATTTTCTTTAAGTTGGGTAGGATGTAAACCGCCAATATTTTTCGAATTATTTTGGTGCTTTAAAAACTATTCTTCTAATAAAATAGAAATCATTTGGTATATATACGTAATTATAGATTATATAATATATGCATGTTTGTGAGCTTGATATTTTATACTATTAAATATAGCCTACCTTGATTGCAAAATATTTTTAATATTTAATTATGAATTAGAATTTTTTCTTGTGAATATATATATAATATATATATATATATATATATATATATATATATATTATATATATATTATATATTTATAAATGTATATATGTATATAAATGTATATATGTATATATATATATATATATATATAATATATATATATAATATATATATATATATATATATATATATATATATTTACTGTTTATAAATAAATAAATAAATAAATAAATAAAAAATAATAAATAAATAATATAATAATATAATATATATATATATATTATATATATATATATATAGTTACTGTTTTATAAATATATAGATATTATATATATATATATTATATATATATATAGATATATATATATATATATATATATATATATATTATATATATATAATATATATATATATATATATATAATATATATATTATATATATATATATAGTTATTGTTTTATAATATAAATATTATATATATATATAGTTACTGTTTTATAATATAATATATATATTATATATATATATATATATATTATATATTATATATTATATATATATATAATATATATATATATTATATATATATATATAATATATATATATTTTTTTTTTTTAAATATATATATATATATACAGTGGAGGGCCGAAACAACCACAACGGCAACAACAATTTTGGTGGGGCCCGACCCCCACAATTACCAAGCTTAGCAGCAAACTTGCTGCTGTGGCCTTAGAGCCCGACCCCACAATATTTAGACTAATCAGCAGCTGAGCTGCTTTGGATAAAACCCGAGCCCCCCATAAGCTAAGTCCTAATACTATTAGAAGTATCGACGGAGTAGTATTTAAACCTACTCGACGAAACCGAAACCCAAACCCTAAACTGCACACCAAATTGGCCGCCAACTTTGCCATGACCTTTCTCGTCCTCTTGCGCACGTCTCCAGGACAGTCGTCGCCGCCTAACAACCACCGCACTGCCGTGGAGCACCCCCAACCCGACGGTCGAGCGAGGAATATC
>JANAVB010016597.1:3863654-3945467 GCA_029216955.1 Iris pallida
TAATAAAAAGAAATAGAAAAGAAAAGGAAAAGAATAACAACAACGGCGTTCCATATCCCAGGCCGGCCAAACCATTCACCAGTGGGCTGACCCAGTCGAGCAACTGGTTCCTTACAGCCAAGGCATACAGACCCAAAAACCATACTACAATCCCGGATTCCCAGTCCTCCCCCTCAGCCTACAGGCTCGGCCCACAAACCACATCCTCAAACCCGGCCCACATGAAAACAGTCCCAAACCGATCCTAAACTTCCCCGGCCTAGGCTCGATCCCCTGTTTACACACAGCACAAATGAACCGAGACCCGACCCCCGACCCCCGACCCTACTATTAATAAGCACGCGAGAGAGATTCTCTACTTTTAACAAATACGTCATGCACAGCCACCACGCCGCCGCCATGGTGGCCTACCACCGCCGGCCAGGTCCGCGCGGACAGCACGCACAAGCGGGATTGCAGCAATAGTTGCAGCCACGAAGTTGACTTCATGGCATAGTTTTACGACGATCAATGGATCGTTTCGCCTCGTCTTTTCTGGTATACTCATAACATGTACAACTTGTATTCCCTTCAATTACTTTTGATTCATACGAACTAGTTAGTCCGGTATCTCGACCAAAGTCGACTAAAAAACATGTTTTTCAAGTATCAAACAGGGCAGCCCCGATCCCGTATTGGAAGACCAAAACTAGTCAAAATATTGAGAAATATAGGAAACTAATTAAAGATAGTCCTAGCCAACCTATAGGGCTCTGCAACCTAATTTACATAACTCGATTTCATTGACTAAGCGTCGATAAATCGGATCCCAAAGTTTGACAAAAACCTGTTTTAAAATCTAGAAAATCTCCGATCCAACGTGTCCCGCCAATCCGGGCGACGTGGTCATGAACCAAAAGCATCGAAAGGTGTGTATCGGCTTCATGGACGTGTGGACTTTGACGGAATTTAAATTGATTGCGTGTGCGCGACGAATTTGATGCGTATTTGTCGAAATTCACTGTATCGGCCTTTGTGCAAATTTCTCAATTACTTTGTGCCCGCTCGTCAGATCGGACGAAACTTGTGCCAACAGGACCGTATCATTTTTTTGGTCCTATATGCCAAGTTTGGTCCAATTCTGAGACAATTGATTGGTTACCGTTTTGCGGGCCCCACGATCCGATTCAACGAGCAATTTTGTACACGGCCCACCGAAATCCAAAATTGGACATACCGTTGGATTCGTATCATCAAACTGGATCTGTAGACATATAGTTTGATGACTTTAGAGACCATTGACTCTGGCACATTTTTCGGTGCAAAGTGGGTCCAACGGACACCGTTTTGGCCTGAAATTACCGTTTTGCCCCTGTGTCCAGAATTGGACTTAAGGACAAGCAGTCCTAGCTAATTTGACTATTTTAAGAATGTTGGCAATGTCTGTTTCAGCTGTCGAAGACAGTTATGATGATTTGGACTTATCGACTTACCAGTTGACTATATTTTGTTGGATCTGCGTGCAACCACCAGGCAAGTATACCTTGTCTTCCACTACAGTTTATTTACATGTATTGTATTTCATTTTCTAGTTTTGATTGTTTATGGACATGTGTTTTTTTGTATTATTCTTTTGAGTTGTTTTTATTGTATATAGTCGTGTTCATGTTTGGTCTTGTGGTTCACACTTGGAGTTCTCGTCAGTACCTTGCTTGAGTCGTGTCATAGAACGAGTACGTGTAATTGAACTACTAAATCTTTGATATTGTTTCCTTGGCACCAGAGAGTCCACACTCGGGACAAGGGTATTTTTCTTGATCTGTTTGCATCTGTGAGTCCATACTCGGGATGATGATGTCGATTATTTATACCAGAGAGTCCACACTCGGGATGAGAGTGTTGACTTGACTTGCACCAGAGAGTCCACACTCAGGACGAGGATGTTATACTTGCACTAGAGAGTCCACACTCGGGACGAGGGTGCCTTGCCGTGAACTAACCAGAGAGTCCACACTCAGGACGAGGGTTAGTGTTTAGTTCAAACCTGTAAGTCCACACTCAGGATGAGGGTTTGGTTCTTCCATTGATCTCGTGTTTATCGTTCATCCAGCAGTTTATTTATGCGTAGTTGTTCTAGTGTTCGTGTGTTCATGTTCGTATTTATATTTGTCGTGTTCCTGTTTTCTTATTTATTTTCTTGGGCATGATAAAACTGTTAGATAGGCATGTATATTATGTATCTTGCTATGTCCTCTGAGGACCTGATAATCTCTTCAGGTTTAGCGATTGTATGGAATTAGTTAGTGGTTCTGGATGACAGATGTGATGATACGCTTGCGAGATTCAGGTATCGTTATTGTGTTTATTATTCGCTCGTGCTTTCATACTTTATCATGAGATATCCTGTTTCTTGATTCAGTTTTAGACTATTGTTATTTCCTTTAGAGTCTTATCGTACATATATGCTAGTGGGCTGCAGACCACGACCTATAGTATTTATTCATGTTTATTGTATTGTGGATTGAGATCTAGATTGTTTTGCCATGATTTGGCAGTATACTATAGCCTTGACAGCATTTACGTATTCGAGTCGGGCTGGAGTCCGCTTGATGCGTAGCTGGCTTGCTCGCGAGCTCGCGTCTGAAAAGCGAGTGCGGGTCGTGACAGTTGACCTAGTTTGACTAGTGTAGTAGACTAGAGTTGACTTTAGCCTAGAATGACCTAGACATCATGTAGAATATAAATGTTCAATTATACCATTCTGGACATGTTGTGACCTGTGTTGCTCTAAATAGGACTCATCTGCTCTGTCTGGACATCTACACTCACAAGATACTCAGGATATCAGACGAGTTTATTCTCTGACCGTTTCATACTTGCTAAAACTTATATTCTTGCTCTAGATTACTTTATTTGATGTTGTCACGTTGGTAACATAGATTGGTACTATATGGATCTTTTTATGAGAGTTACCCCTCGGGAGCATCGAATACTTTATGTCATTGTGTTTAACTTACACCATGTATCTCTATGCTTTCACTATTCATGTAACCTCTGGTGGATCATGTATCCTCATATTCATAGAGCCCTCATGAATCAATTTCATGTGCTCTCGTGTATGAGACAGTAAAATCATGAAACTTAACATAACTTGTCTCGATCCTTGTGTATTGATTGGGGATGGGGGAGTAGAAATTGTCATGCAAATAATTCCAAAGTAGTATAGTCATGAATCAACTCTGTAGTATAGCCATGAATCATATCTAGCTGTTCGCATGTCTATCTTGTACTATGAATCACTAGTCACTGATGTTCTTTACTTATAGTAGATATTTCTATTACAGTTATCTATTTTACTTAATGTACATTCTTCCAGTTATTCATGTATCTTACTCTATTGCATGCTTTACATTTTCTGACATGATATGAACTGTGAGATATTGTGCTTGTTCTTGTCCTGACTGGACTAGTTGAAAATATTACAGATAAGACCGAGGGTTTTGTACCACCTGCTATGGAGCACACACCTAGATGATACCGTGAGTTGGACCCACAGGAGGATAGTTATAGCTGTGGACACCATCCCTTTAGTCTAGTTAGCTAGTCAATTATCTTATTTTCATGTCGTCTTTTTTATTTGGATTTGGAGTATTATAGGGTTGTTGTTGTCATGTCGTCTAAACACTTAGACTCATTTCTCTTCTGTTTTTTTTACTTGGTTTTATATCTATCTTATCGTACTGTTATCCATCTTTAGATTGGTGATTGAGTTGTATCTTCTATGATTGGCCTCTATTTGGAGAGTATATCATATTGTACTTAGTTGTGATGATAACCTCGAACAGCGTTCTACCACCGACACTGCGGCGTAGGCTAGACGTACCCACTTCTCGTGCCCTTACACAAGATACGGGTCATGACACGTTTTTAGTGGTGGCCCATGCAGATTGAGAGTCACATTAGTGCGATGTCGTGGTAGTACAATGATTAGTTGTACTGCTGCGCGCCTGCGGTAAGAGATAAGGAATAGGTTTTAGAATGAGAAGATACTCAATCACAGTTAGAATTCCTTGAGAGATTCCTGGGATAACCCTTGAGAATCTTCTTATAAACTATCTCAAAATTTGATTTTGACAGTTTCTGTCTACCTTCCTTGTTCGATGATGAATTTGATTCTTGGTGTTCATTGTTGATTTAATTTTCTACCAAAATAAATCATATGGGCTAGGTCACCTCAGTTATGGAATCTAGAGTCTTCTACATTCATATTAGCTGGTATAGTGAGGACATATAGTCTGACTTTGGATGTATTTATCGGGTGTGGAAATTTAATGTTTTTGCAGCCAAGCTAGCGGCAATACGAAAATTTTAAATACCATTATTCAAGAAGTATATATCTTAGTGTGGACTCTATGGTTTATCATAGCCTTGCTTGCTAGTATGACGAGGATTCTGAGTATCATGATTTTGGACAGACGCATATGATTATCAGATTGTATCTTGAGAAGGTTCTTAGAACATATCATCTCTACCTTTCGTTTCAGTCATTATAAAAAAAATATTTTGTTTCTTCATCAATTAACTTAGGAGTAGGGATAGTTTTACTTATTTAGTCTAATTAATTGTAGAACTTCATTTAGTTATAATTCTTTTGTAGTATAATGATTTGATAGCTTGTATTAGAGTTGATCTTAGAAATGATAGTCTAGTTTTGACATTATAATAGTAACCCTTGTAGTTAAATCTGTGTTGTTTATGATTACCAGTTTTCACATAGGATGTTAGTCTGCTCAGGAGGTAGTGACCCCTCCGACTGATCAGAAGGATAGTAGAATTTATATATTGATGGTTAGAACAGTAATATTTCATAGGTATACTTTAGAAGTAATAAGGATATTCGAGGTCGGTTTGTTTTTGTGAACTGGAATAATTTTAGGTTATTGATTCTCGAGAGATTTCAGTTAAGATTGTGATGCTAAACTTAGAAATTTAGGAATGAAGAAGAGAATTTAACTATAATTCGATGATGATACAAAATTGAATAAGATATTGGTAAGAGGATGACTAGAAACAGAGTGAACACAAGGATTTTGAGTTATAGAAAATTTTTAAAGATTTGGTGGAGATTTTAAAAATTTAAGAAGGATGATATTGAAGGTATATGTGAAGGAAATATGAAGGTTGATTTTATAATAGAGAATAAGTTCCTGCATGACATAGTAATATTAGCTTCAAATAATTCGAGGACAATTATTTGAACAAGTTTGAGGATTTTATTAACTTTGATTTAGAGATTTTGGATCCAAGTTAGGACAAGGTGTAGGAATTTAAATTTTCGATGATTAAGTTGATAGCGGAGAATAAGATCAAAAAGAAGGAATGCGAGTTTTAACAAGAGCATGATTCATGTGAAATGCCTTGGGAATTTAGGCCCCGCTCCAAGAGGGAGTTCTAGTCACCAGACCTAGTTGGAGTTGAGTTTTTGATCTATAACTTAGCATGTCTCTGATAATTGCTATACCCTACCATATTGTTTGTGTGTTTTGATACCTTGTAATTGCTTTGTGCTGTAATATGACTAGAATGGCTAGATGGAAACCCTTAAGTAAGCATTCTAGATAGACGAATGTTCCTTCTGTGACTTTGATTTTCGGAGCGTTAGAGATGTAAGTTTCTGGAAACTTCCTTCATGGGTTTGTAGTAGACAAGTTTAACTTAATACTGATATATCATGTCCACTCAAACTTGTTCCCTTGTACTACTTTTGTATTACAACTTTCGATTTAATTTAGGCCATTTGACCATTCCCACTTTAATTATGATTATCATATGCACATTATCTTAACTTTTAATTTAGGAGCACAAGACTAGTTATTTTCTTAAAATCAACTTCACCTGCATAACCTATACATGACATCCTATACCCATGATCTTCGTGTTCCACTCAGACACACCATCTTGTGCTTCATTTGCTTCATACGACTTTCCTGACACAAGACCCCATCTTGATTTATCCTACGGAGTTGCTTTTAATTTTGACTCGAATTAGGGACACCTTTTTGACCTAAACCTGTCGAGCCAAATTTTGGACATGACCCATTTTAAGCCTACTATCCATATTTTACTTGTTGATCTTGTGTGGTGCTAGGAAGAGGCTTCGACCTTGATTGTTGGGGGTCTGACCTATAAGGAGTACGACCGCTCTTAATTTCGAGGACAAAATTTTTCTAAGGAGGATAGACTTGTAACACCCAATTTTCTAAAATGAGGGTAATTTTGAACTTTGTGATTTTAATCATTTAATGATGAGATTTAAATCATGTTATGATTTTTAGTGAATTTTAATCAATTTAAAACTATTTAAATCTGTGACTTGTGATTTTGATATTTTGCTAGTGTAATCCTAGAGACTGCATGATCTAGAGACTAACCATGACCACGGGGACCTAACCATGTGATTAGGATGACTAATTGCAACTTTTTAGCTTAAGGGTATTTTGGTCATTTTGTGACTTTTAAATTATTTAGAATTTTGATTAATTGGTGAATTTTAGATTATTTTAATAATATTTAAATTGATGTAGTATGATTTTGGTCATTTTTCATATTTTAATATTTTGGTAATTTTTATATTTTAAAATAGATTTTACGGGATTTGTTTAGTCGGGTTTGAGTTTCGTTTCGTTCCGACTTGTGTTAGTGACCCGGGTAGCTTAGACTCTAGACGGGACTCCAAGATTAGTTAGTCATGGTGCACAAACCCCACTAATTAAGTTAGTAAGTTTAGACTAATCCCACTTGTTAGATTGGTTAAGTTAGAGGCTTAAATTTAATCCTTTTGATCCCAAACTTGAACCTAACTTAACTAAGAAGACTAGTTGTGGCCTTATTGGGCTTCCTCCAAGGCCCAAGTAGGGTTTAATGGCAGCCACTATAGGTAGGTTAGCCTCCCTTCCTTTTATTTCATTCCATCTTGCCTCTTTTCTTTCACAAAGTGTTCTTCCCCAAATTAGAGAGCTTTCCTCTTTAATTTGATCTCTGAATCTCTTCATTCTTCTACCAAAACTTCCATCCAACCTTCTCATACTATCAAGGAAGGGTGCTAGCAAAGATTTGGATCAAAGTACAAGGAGGAGTGTCCATTTTGGAAGGATCTTCGTATCAGAGCCGTATCCTTGAGAGTATCATTGGGATCTCACTCCCGATAGGTAAAACCAACCCTCTAAGTTGATTTCCTATGAATATTAGTTAGTTTTGAATCCATTGGATCTACCTTCATGTATGTACCCCCTTTAGAATTAAGTTTGAGGCCATTTGGAGCTCTCTACAGCAAGTTAAAATTGTGTCTTGTGTCCTACTTATTAGATCTCAAATTAGGACACCTCATGTGTTTGGTTTAATGTCTAATAGGTTTAATTATGTTTTAATTTCAGTTTATGTTAGAGGATGGATCGATGTTAGTTAGGATGGTTATAATGAGTTTCATTTGGATACCCATGGTTAGATCTAAGTGGTTTAGTCTACATGTCATATTTTTAGCCTCAACTTGTCATTTTAGTGTCTCTTTGTATAATGGACTATTTTGTATATGTATAATATGTATGTTAGATATATTTCATATATTTAGATGTGTGTGGATATGTTGTTAGTGATGTACTTGTGTTAGAGGAGAGGGGAGTGTGGATTAATATATATCTTGAGTGGTGTTGAGAGTGAGATGTGTTTCTTTTGTCCAAACAACCCAAATTCGTCATAATATTCATCCAGGTTTTTAGTAGCCATAGCAACTTAGAAATATCATAACTTTTAGCTTAGAACTCCGATTAATCTTCCGTTTTTTAAAAGAACTGTATCGAAGTTAGATTTCCAAATATATATATTAATAGGTCAAATGCATTGTAGAATTTTCTGTAGAACTGTTTGAGTGTTAGCTGTTCGAAAGACAAACGCGTTTCGATGTTTTTGCGATTCCGGGAGCTTCCAGACAGGAAAATATGATCCGTTTAAAGTTTCGAAAAGCTAATATGAAGGGATACAACATACTTTAATCCTAGAATTTAGTAAAGGCGCAATTGGTATAGTATTGATTTTAAGTAAAAGAGTGACTATACGATATAGGCATTTTGTGTAACCTATAAACCTATGTAGTATGGATATTACATGAATGTAGAGTATGTAATGCATGATATGTCAGATGAATGAAATGATATATATATGTTATGTATCCTCTTTACATTAATGTATATAGATATGGTTGAATGCAAGCATATAGGAATGCAATCAACGTAATGTATGTAAGCAATGCATAAATGCATGAATGAAAGAATGATATACAACATATGCATGAAAGTATAATGAATACTAGATATGAATGCAAGGTATACATGTAATGATAGATATGAATGCATAATGTATACATAATATAATACAGTATATAATAATAGTATGTATGGTAATGTAGAATATATGAAGCAAGCATGTATATGTCCACTGTTTTTTTCGTTTTCTTACATTTTTCATTTCCTTCCCTTTCCATTTCAGTTTTTCCCTTTTTTTCCTCTTCTATTTTTATATGTATACAATGTATATAATGTATAGATGCATGTAAGTATGTAATATGCATGAATGACATGTATGTAATGAAAATAAGTATATGTATGCAACTTAATGATATGTGAATAAATATAATACATGAACTGAAGTATGCATGTATATGGGATATGAATGAATGATATATATATGTGTAAGGTAATGTAATGTATGTATTCACATATATTTTGAGTTGAATATATGAGTTTGTATGCATATATTATATGTATACATGTACGTATATATGAAATAATGTATGCAAGTATATAATGTATTCAAATATGTATGTATGCATGTATGTAATATAAGTATGTGATGGAACTGGAGATTCCCAGGACCCTTCCTTGGTGTGCGTATTGATCGATACAAAGTTAAACAGATATAATACGTGTTCTAACCCTTCATAGGCGGAAACTAGGGTTTACGAATTATACCTGCGGCGAAAAGGAGACAAGTAATTCCTGGCAATCTCGAGCGGACGACCCCAAGATCTTCCGCATGTATTCCTTCCTTGAGTTGGACGTCGTGTGGGCGACGATCTCCCAACCTTTTCTTCACGATTTTAGAGAAAGTTTCAAATTTCTGATCAGTAACATGGCGGCCAGAGAATAGAAGATATATATAGGCTACGGCAGGGACCATGAAGAAAAATTAGGGTTAGGCCTCTTAACGGATCTGGATATCCTGTGTTCAGCCCGAACACATAATCCAGGCCCATTAACAATAGTTCGATCCACTAATGATCTATTGTTGCACTACCTTACTAATCCCAAATTATGTTTGTGGGCTCATTTTATTATATCCTCATTTGGCTCCCCATGTTAAGATATCGTATGTCCGTCGATCAAATTAAGTTACTGACAACTATATTGATTCGACATCTTTTATCCTTAAGTAGTACCGCTCAACTTTATTTGTCATGTCGGATATAATCCACCTGCAGGGTTTACATGACAATCCTTATGTGCTCCTTAAGGGGACATCATTAACCCGATGTATCGGGACATGGATTCCTTTTATAATCAACAGCTCATCATACATATAATGTTATTACCCAATTCATAGAGGTTGTTGATCCATAATGAATCTCACTCTTTTATGAGTCAAAATAATGCACACTGCATATACATGTCCATTATTATATTCGGGTTAAGAGCACAAGCAACCATAATAACAGAGGTATTTGTTCTCTTATGTAGTCGGTACAAAGAGAACAACCTCAAGTGGTCCTGTTCAATACACACAAAGTGTACTAGTGTAAACCTATAGTCAAGATAGACTAATACCAGATTACACTACAACCTTTCCAATAGATTGTCTAAGTCCATCTAGGTTGTGAACTATTTATATACTTCATAGGGAACTGATAATATGATCTTCTGTGTGACACCATGTAATGCCCCGCTCCGCACGGTGTATTATGCTGAGTCATTGACTCGAAGAGTAGCGTTGACCCGATTGCGTATCGATGCGAATCGATACGAAAGTTACGTTGTCCCGAGAAACGTATTGACCCGAGGAACGCATCGAGTAATAACGATGCAAGTGTTAAGTTGTCCCGAGCAACGCATCGAACTAAGTCGATGCGAAGAGTTGCCTAGTCCCGAAGAATGCATCGAGTGAATCGATGCGAAGCGCCGCGTTGCCCCGAAGGATGAGTGCGTTGAATCGGCTCAAAGATTCTAAGAAATCGAATCGACCAAGGCGCAAGTCCGAATCGATGAAGTATTGATTTTAGTTGGTTTCGTGTGCAGGTTATACTTTGACACGAAAATATTAGAGGTCGATCTTCGGCAATATTTAGTAAGGGGTCCGCGGAACCAAATCGACGCCTTGCGACGGACTGAGACTTGGGCACGCTAAGGCAAACCGGACGTATAATTCAACAAGCACGAAGTGCTCGAATGGCTAAGTCAGGAGAGTGGCCGTGCAACAAAGTTAGAGAATCGAGCCGCATCGGCTCGGCGAAACGGCAAAGGCAAATCGACTCAAGGTGGGAGGATTGACTTCTTTTTACTCCTTCATTCGATAAGTCAAATATATCATTGTATGCTAAGTTAACCTATCGACGCCACGGGCGTGGTCCGATCGGAGATAATAGATGTGTGTGTCGAACACTAAGTTAGTACAATTGAAATGAAACGTGCATCAAATGCACGAGTCGCTACGGAACATTGGATATCGCTAAGGCGAGCGCCTCGGGCGCAAGCCGCAATAACATGGGATAACTGTACTCGGCGAGTGCCTAAGTGTACGAACCATACCGTGCCTTCGTGCACGAGTTAGAACGGCTAGAACATTGAAAGACAATAGGCGAGCGCCCTAGCGCGCAAGCCACGGACATTGAACGTGGAAATACGGCTTCGACGCGTGCAGCAAGTGCACGATGCGAAGGATAAATGATAAATGTGTCAAAACGTGCTTACGTGCACGAGATAACAAAAGATGGCTTCTTTGTGAAGGAATACAGTTGTGGCACGAATGTGGCGGAACTGTCGGATATGACATAATGCCTCGAAAGGTGTTCGGGACCTTCGGGTCGTTCGGTTGGCGAACATTGAGTTGAGGCATAATGCCATTGAACATTGAAACGAAGTAAGAAACGTAAGAACATAGAAAGTTAACGAAGGAAATAAGAGATGGGTAATGCGGCATGGTGCCCTTCGAAATATTCATGGCCTTCGGGCGTTCGTTGAGGACATTCGGGCGTTGTGTCAATTGAAATAGCGATAAGCGAACTTGCTTGGTTGTATGAAATATAAGATTCGTTGCATGGCCAAATGGTCAAATGGACTTAAAGATATAAAAGCCCGTGCATGGGTTTCCCTCGAACGCGGCGCGCCAGGGCGCTGGGACCGTTCGGCCTAGGAGGGATTCGTTTGAGTATTGTTGGCGCCACTTCGATCGGACAGGGTAGCGACCTTATGGTGAATGTGTTAAGCAACTTGCTGCGATTATTTCGATGGCCTCTGATGTTGGTTAGCAACCGCACGGAGTTAACATCGTCTTATGTTTCGAATATAAGTCTATTCTAGCTTGACAAGCTAGTGACCTTCATATAGTTAAGGGCGATGGGTTTGGAAGTGCAATGTATGCATATATCCTGCATGGATGGATCCGAATAGAGGGTACTTATAACATGACAGGGAAAACAGATAGGCGTATTCACCTTACGTCAGTTGCAAGGGCGGGTGCGTCGATAAGCTAAGTTACGCCATGAATCAAATACGAGAATGCTTGCTTGCCTATTCAATTCGATAACATGCTTGCTATGATGACATGCTTTACGCTTTCAAAGATGCCATGAAATTGACCCTAAGGAGAACATAGCAAGATCATAAGCTAAGTTGCATGATTCAACGTAAATATTAAAGAAGTTAGTTTGGAAAGAAGATCTTTGCTTCAGTACATGCGAGGACGAACGTATTGATCCCCCACCAGCTTCATGCAGGGTGCAGGGAATGGATTGCTCGCGGCGAAGCGTTGCTTGAATGTGTTAAGGCCTGGAAATGCCGAAGCGCATTGAAGCGTGCTATCGCATTGACGCTCGGACTACGCAGCTGGATTGATGCGGCTGAGATATAGAAGGCATGATGTATGGAACGGTGAAATCCTTTGTGGGCAAGAGAGAACCTGAGTGTTGTAGCCAATCTGGCATGTATTGTTAGGCTATCGAAAGCCTTTGTAATCTCTGTTTCGGATATCAATAAAGAGAATTTGTTTCATATACTCTGTTTCCTTTCGTTGTTAAATATCGAATCAAAAGATAACCATTTGAGAACTTGTCATCTTGCCTTGCACGAGCGCAACTCCAGGCTCGTGCGGCATCACGCCCCCTGCGAGGACGATGATTCGGGTGATTCCGGGTCGGGGCGTGACACACCACACACCATATTATCTAAATATAGAATATCAGACATTTGCATTAACACTTGCAACAAATACAATTTGCAAATATTTGCCCTTTTGATTCTCATTCAAAATTTAAGGAAATAAGGTTACTAAAAAAGTGATGCTTTTAGTATATAACCCTATCAATCTCCTACTTATACTCAAAGCATTATTTTTCAGTATACTATTACAAATCTCCCACTTATACTTAAAGCCATGCTGCTACACATCTGACTCCTATTCCCTCAACATGACTATCAAAAGCCTTAGCTGATAAGCTCTTTGTAAAGGGATCAGCTAGGTTATCGGCTGATGCTATCTTGATCACAGCAACTTTTCTTTTCTTTACAAAATCTCGTATCAGGTGGTACTTGCGCTCAATGTGTTTGCCAGTCTTATGGGCTCGTAGTTCCTTCGAGTTTACAACTGCACCACTATTATCACAATAAAGTGTAATAGACTTAGGCAAACTAGGTACCACATCCAAGTCCAACAGAAATTTTTTGAGCTAAACTGCTTCTTTGGCTGCCTCAGAGGCTGCCACATACTCGACTTCCATGGTGGAATCAGCAATACATTTTTGCTTGATACCCCTCCACACAATGGCTCCACCTCCCAAAGTAAACACATAACCTGAGGTAGATTTCCTGGAATCTCTATCTGACTGAAAATCTGAGTCTGTATACCCCAAGGGAACTAAACTATCTGCCTGGTAAACTAGCATATACTCTTTAGTCCTCTTCAGGTACTTCAAAATATACTTTACGGCAGTCCAGTTCTCTTGTCCTGGGTTAGACTGATATCTGCTGACCATGCCTACGGCAAAACAGATGTCTGGTCTCGTACATAGCATTGCATACATTAAGCTTCCTACTGCTTAAGCATAAGGAACTGCCTTCATGTTCTCTATCTCTTTAGGTGTCCTCGGACACTGCTCCTTTGATAGAGCAATTCCATGTCTAAAAGGTAAGAAACCTTTCTTAGAATTTTGCATACTAAAACGAGTTAGTACAGTATCGATATAGTAAGCTTGGGATAAGCCCAACATCCTTTTCTTACAATCTCGTAGAACTTTGATCCCAAGGATGTGACCTACTTCTCCCAAGTCCTTCATATCAAACTGTTTGGATAACCATACCCTTACATCAGATAACACCTTCACATTGTTTCCAATGAGCAAGATGTCATCCACATAAAGTACTAGAAACACCACCACGTTTCCGTCACACTTTCTGTATACACATGATTCATCCTGACATTGATCAAATCTATAGGAATTTATCACCTAATCAAAACATGTTCCAAGATCTGAAAGCTTGCTTAAGTCCATAAATGGACTTTTTGAGCTTACAAACAAGATGCTCCTGGCCCTTTTCAATGAACCCGTCTGGTTGCTTCATATAGATGTGTTCCTCAAGACTTCCATTAAGGAATGTTGTCTTGACATCTATTTGCCAAATCTCATAATCGAGATGAGCTGCAAAAGATAAAAGAATCCGGATAGACTTAAGCATGGCTACAGGAGAAAAGGTTTCCTCATAATCGATACCCTCTCTTTGTGTAAAACCTTTTGCTACAAGCCGAGCTTTAAAGGTTTCAACCTTACCGTCTGATCCTTTTTTTCTCTTATAGACCCACTTACATCCAATGGCTTTTACACCGACGGGTGGTTCTACAAGTTCCCAGACCTGATTAGAATCCATAGATTCTATTTCAGATATCATTGCTTTTTGCCAAGACTCTGCATCTTTATCTTGGAGTGCTTCATTGTAGGTACAGGGATCATAATCTTGTTCCTCAGGGATGAAGTCTGACGACTCTCCCAAGAACATATATCTATCAGGTTGTATCACAACCCTCCCACTACGATGAGGCACTATCGGTTGTGGTGTAACATTTGTGACACGTTGTGCTGTTATTTTTGGTTCATCCTCTTGTACTATTGGTACTGAAGTACTTGGTGTCTCACGTCTCAGTTCTTCTAGAACAACTCTACTTGTGGGTTTATGGTTCATCACATAGTCTTCCTCTAAGAATCGGACATTGGTGCTAACAATGACCTTCTGATCCTTAGGACTATAAAATAAACCTCCTTTCATTCCTCTTGGATAGCCTACAAACAAGCATACTTCTGTATGAGATTCCAACTTATCTGCTTTTCCATTCAGCACATGTGCTGGACTACCCCAAATGCGAACAAGTTTCAGACTAGGCTTACGCCCAATCCACAGCTCTGTGGGAGTAAGAGGTACTGACTTAGAAGGAACCAAGTTCAAAATATAAGCTGCAGTCTCTAAAGCATATCCCCAAAATGAATCTGGCAAATCCGAATAACTCATCATTGATCTAACCATCTCCATAAGAGTTCTATTCCTTCTTTCGGCTACACCATTCTGCTAGGGCATTCCAGGTGCAGTCAATTGGGATGCAATTCCAGCCTCTGATAAATAATCCCTAAACTCTCCAAAGAGGTACTCGCCACCACGATCTGATCGTAATGACTTGATACATTTTTTATGACGTTTCTCCGTTTCAGCCTTGTACTCTTTGAATTTCTCAAAGCACTCAGACTTACGGCGTATCAAATAAATTTATCCATAACTTGAATAATCGTCAATAAATGTGATAAAATATTCAAAGCCACCTCTAGCTTGGATAGTAATAGGTCCACACAAATCAGAATGAACTAATTCCAACGCATCTTTGGCCCTATACCCCTTTGCCGTAAAAGGCCTTTTGGTCATTTTACCTTCCAAGCAGGATTCACAGACTGGTAGTGCCTCCACTTCCAATGAACTCAAAGGTCCATCTTCAACCAGTCTTTGAATCCTTCTTAGGTTAATATGCCCCAATCGCAAGTGCTAAAGATATGTTTGGTTCATACAAGAAGGTTCTTTTCTCTTATTTAAGTTAGATGACATATTATTCATTTCCATAAGTTGCATTGTGAACGAAATAGGATTAATGACATACAAATTATCAACCAATGCACAAGAACAGATAAAATGTTTATTCTTTCTAATAACAATATTGTCATTAAAATAAACTGAATATCCATCCTTAACTAACATAGAAACAAAAACTAAATTCCTTCTAAGTGAAGATGCATAAAGACAATCTCTCAATGTCAAAGACTTATTTCTACCAAAAGATAAAGTAACATATCCTAATGCAACGACCGATACTTTTGTAGCATCACCCATGAACAAGCATATCTCTCCATCACTGAGCCGTCTGGCTTCCTGGAACCCCTGCAATGTATTGCAGACATGATTAGTGGCTCCTGTATCTACACACCAGGTGCTGGTAGATAACACTGCTAAACATATTTCAACTACTAGTAAATGAGATATACCTTCTTTGTTCCCTTGTTTGAGAAGTGGACAATCAGTCTTCCAATGTCCTGACCCTTTGCACTTGAAACATTTGCCTTTCGGCTTTTTCACCGCGCCTTGAGGTCCCATGCCCTTCTTTGCTGAGTTTGCCTGTTTCTGAATGTTATTCTTCTTCTTACCGCCTTTTGGCTTAGAAGTAGAAGCCTTTTCAGAAACAAAAACATGACCACTCTGCCTAAAGAGAGATTCAGCATCCTGTAGCTCTTTTGCAAGTTCTGCCAAACTATACAACCTTTTGTTCATGTTGTAATTAAGGCAAAAATTGTCAAAACTTTTAGGCGAAGTCCCGAGAATGATATCGACCTGGGATTCCCCATCGATTTCAGCTCTAAGGATCTCCATCTCATTCAGATGACCCATCATCTTGAGAACATGATCCCTTATTGGTGTATCCTCAGCCATTTTTGTATTCATCAAACATTTCATAGCAAACTGCTTAGCTGCTCTACTTTGATGTTCGAAGAGTTCCTTGAGGTTATACATCATGTCATAAGCAGTGGCCATGGCTTGATGCTGATGTTGCAGTACATTTGACATAGATGCCAGAATGTAATACCGCTCCATCTCATCTACCTTTTTCCACTTCTTATAAGCCTCTTTGACCCCTTCATCAGAGTTAGCATCAGGCTTAGGTGGACATTCCTCAACAAGTACATATTTGTACTCCTCAACAGTCAGAACAATATCCAAATTACGTTTCCAGTCAATATAATTAGGTCCAGTAAGTTTGTTTTCTTTAAGAATCACCATAAATGGACTGAAAGAACCCAATTTTGAAATCCTGAGAATCACATAAATAAAATTATGTAGGGCAAAAAAACTTTTTGAAATAACTAAATATTGATTCCCTCAAAACAATAATAAGAAATTCACCATCACCTTGAACACCATGAATTTAGCATGCCACGATAGTGTGGACGTATACAAATTCAACTTTATTCAAGTAGGTTTTTCTTATTAATTTTACTATCTTGTCACATAACTTTATGACAAATAAAATTAATATGCTGGTCTTGCTCTGGTCATACAAATAATAGCAGTGACTCCGATGGGAAGGATACCATTATTTGTATCTAAGTGTATACCATTACTTAATACTAAGTCCATTACCTTGTAATGAGTTCCTTCAGATAGAGAAGTGAACACATACTAGGTAACTTTCTACGATTATCCCTAAGGAAGTTTGTACTGGTGATCCATAATTATACTCATCCAATGTGGAGGAAAGTACTATAGCCAACACGCAAGTATAATTACATCACCTACAAACCAGTAATGGAGACCATAGGATTTAAACTAAATAAATATCCTCTTCCACTTAGTTATTTAACAATAAGGGTTTTTCTACTAGTTGATATTATATCCATGTTGTCCATTATTAATGTACGCTTGGTTTTTCAAAAAAAACAACCACACAATAATAAACATGCATAATCAGAAGAAGCAAAATGAAAAAAATAAGATAAAATATCCAACTATTATGGTCATCTTTGCTGCTCCGTCCTCAACTATCCAAATCCAAAATCTGGCACTGCGTAGATCTATTTTTTAAGGTTTTGGCTGTCGATTTTCTTCATCGAAAATCATCTGTCTGCCTCTGGACTGCTAAAAACAGCATCTCGTCCGACGTCAGAAACAGTCACCACCGCCATCACGATTGATCAAAAATAATTAAAATTACATCAATCCTATGCCTCCCGAAGGAGTTCATACATAATCTAGATTGAAAAATTAAAATAATAAGCACGATCAACCCTCGTGATTTTAATTACATCCACAGCAACAACAACATCCACGACATGTCCGTGGTTTAAACAACACAATCAAAAACATGCATTGGACCATAATAGTTGGACCTAAGATGCCTGCAAAACCGAGTTAGAACAGATCTACATCTAACGACTATTACACAGCGCAGGTTTTATTAGACAACATGGACGTATCAATCAATACGTAGATCCAAAGTGGCTTTGATACCAATTGATGGAACTGGAGATTCCCAGGACCCTTCCTTTGGTGTGCGTATTGATCGATAGAAAGTTAAACAGATTTAATACGTATTCTAACCCTTAATAGGTTGAAACTAGGGTTCACGAATTATACCTGCGGGGGAAAGGAGACAAGTAATTCCTGGCAATCTCGAGCGGGCGACCCTAAGATCTTCTACACGTATTCCTTTCTTGAGTTGGATGTCGTATGGGCGACGATCTCCCAACCTTTTTTTCTCCTTGGCAGCCCTCTCTTTCTCTCCTTACGTGAATCACGAATTTAGAGAAAGTTTCAGATTTCTGATCAGTAATATGGCGCCCAGAGAATAGAGGATACATGTAGGCTACGGCAGGTACCATGAGGAGAAATTAGGGTTAGACCTCCTAACGGATTTGGATATCCCGTGTTCAGCCCGAACACACAATCCAGTCCCATTAACAATAGCTCGGTCCACTAATGATCTATTGTTGCACTACCTCCCTAATCCCAAATTATGTTTGTGGGCTCCTTTTATGTCACACCCCAGTTCCGGAAAACGAGGACGTACACGGCCAGCTACACCTTATAAGGTACGAATACGCTATACGGTGATGACGGCTGTCCAGTCTGGTTGGGTATCCTAGCATGCAATCAATCTATGGCCTAAATCCGATCTCATATCCACAGGTAAATCACAATGAGACAATATCAAGAGAGATAATCATATAAAAAACAGAAAATACTCATATAAAAATCTAGAATCTACAATACAGGATAATAATGTAGACAAATATACCTTTCCACAGTTCCTAGCATGGTCTGGAACTGAAGCACACCCTCCAAGTCAAGTCTGGAAGATCCGCCGGGTCGGTCTCATATAATCTGGGAACAATCCAGGGTTGGTCAGGCGAACCGCAGCAAGTACCAGAAAGGAAGGCTCAAGGACGGGCGAAGAAAACCAGCAGGATAAAATATGACAAGAATAACATCTAAAAACAGTAAATAAGGGTGAGGGATCATACGGTACCAACGCACGATAACAATCCACAAGTATAGTGAAGCTAACACAATCACAGTCTCCCTAGCATCCACTAACACCTGCATGGCCAGCTGAAAATCAATATCAGCTGGCTAGCAGGCAACAAACCAAACAACACAGAAGGACAAGCGGCCACACAATGCCTACGGCTTGCTATTATTAGCTAACTAGGGTTATCACAGGCCTAATTACTAACAAGATGCAATGAGACTTGAAGGTCTAGCTCCTGCTTGCTACTACCCGAATGGCCCCAGCAAAAGAAAAAGATAGATATAGCAGGCACACTGCAGTAAGATACATGTGCCCTAAAGAAGTGCCACACTCGACGGAGGGCTGGGAATGCGCTCATCTCGACGGATAGCAACAAATCCCTAGTATATATATATAGATACATAGGGCCGGGGTCAGACAAGCAACAGGTCACTGGAAAGTCCCCATGAACTACATGATTAATCTAGTTATTAGCCTAGTCAGTTTCATTATGGATCCCTGACCGTGGTACTCAGGGATCCATGTCCTAGACATGATGCAAGACAAGACTGGACTGGTGGCTTATACAAGCACAATCAAAAGAAATCAACCACGGTGTCAAGATGGGGTCATGCTGAGCAAGTCAGGACTAGCTGTCGCAACAGCAATCAAGAGTAAACATGTCATGTCGAGAGTACTAGTCAGGAGTGCGCCACCACGGGCCACTATCAAGAATCAAGAGTATACATGCCAGGTTTACTGTCAAGTCCAGAATGCTAGTCAGGAGTGCACCTCTACGGGCCACTAATCAAGAGTCAAGACAGGTCCAGGTCATCGTGTAATACCAGGAACAAGGTCAAACCTATCAGTCACAAGAAGTCACATGTCTAAATCGTGACATGGATAACAAGTCGGGTACAAGATCAAAATCTCCACCATAATAGTCTGTCAAGTACACATGGGAACCTACAACTCAAATCATCAAGTCGGTCCATCCACCAGATCAATCTAGCAAGGGTCTCCCATCCATGATGGAGTGAATATCACGTCAATAAAGACAACCACCAAATACCAAGCTCATTCCCCTAACAATGCTAGACCCTCTGACTCACAAGAATCTTCCAAGTCAATGATCACAAGCCACTAGAAAACAAGCCCCTCAACTACCAAGACTCAGCAATCAAACCAGGTTCCCCAACTACCGGAATACACAAAGGTACCAGGTTTGGGCGTTTGGGAAGTCGAGTAAAAAATCATATAATAATACCCTTGATATTCTTCTTGTTCCACGAAATATTCGAAATCACCAAAATCCAAGAATCCACATAGATCCACCAAGTCAATATCCCAAGATCGTACTCTCCATAATACTCAATCCTCAGTCATATCCACAAGTCACAACTCCCAATACATAGGACAACTGCCAGCTCTATCTGACTAGACTAGGACACCCCCTAGGATGAAGGGTCAGGGGACAAGAGTCCGGTAATAAATATCGCCGGAAGTGGCAAGGATTATACGGACCGCTCTGGAGCAAATCCACAACCCTTAAACCAAACAAGGACCAGGGTTGCAGACCGTCTTCGGAGTGGAACCGCTCTCCTTACGCTATCCGACGGACAAGACAGATCAGGAGCTAGGCGACTGATCTAGTCTGGAGTCTACCTAGCAAGCAATGGGATCAGGTATACTATACCAAGGTGAACATGTACGAGCCCAGTCCAGCAAACCAAAGGAATGGTTCTGTCCAATCCTTCGAACCGAATTCCCGATCGAGAATTCTGGAAAAATCCGGCAGAGTCTCCTTTGTATTCTGGACGGGAGCACCCTACGAATTGGGGCTAAAATCCATTCGGCGCAACCCGCCGCAGAATCGCAGGCTGAGAACACTAAGTCTCAGCTTCCAGCAGCGCTACCATGCGTACTGGAAACCTAACCACAGCCGAGAACACTAAGTCTCGGCCTCCAGCAGTACTACGATGCGTACTGGGCGCCAAGCCAACACATGCAACAAGAATCGCCATGCAGGGCGCACCAAGACCCACAGTCATGTCCAAGCCACAAACACAGTCACCAAAACAGTTAGCCAAGCCGTTACCCGACCGCGAGTCGGACACGGGGCATACAGGGATAATCCGTACAAGTGAGTCGTGCTCGTGTCCTCGGAGGTGTGGATGACCCATCCGAGTTGTCCGATACGGTCTATTCCGGTATCGGACCAAGCTATCCTAAGTTATCATCATGGCAGTTCTACTACTAGGCTACACTAATCATGGTTATACAGTTTACAAGTACAAATTACTTGAAGGTAATAAAATCTAGGAGAGAGGACAAGAGCCGTCGATGAGCAAGGGATACTTGCCTAGAGGGCTCGGCTAGGTAAGCAAGTCTTCGGTAGTCGCGATCCAAGCTAGCACGCCAATCGAGATCCTCAGAACACACAATAAATAATCATCAGCGCCAAATAATAAAATAATAGAATAATCACAAGAGATGGCAGAAGGCTATACCGTACGGGTCCCGCAAGCAGTACAGGGATCGGGCACGAAAACCGAGGTACCCAGATCGATACGGACACGAAAACCGAGATATGTACGTATATCGAGATGCGCACTAGAATAGAGATGGCACGAACATCGGGATGAACGGGAAACATGTGTACGTAAATCGAGACGGGCACATAGATCAAGGAAATCACGAATATCGAGATATCACACGAATCAAAGCGACACGCAAATCGAGGCGTGCACGCAAATCGAGACGGAGCGAGATAAAGGAAGCACGCAAATCAATGCGGCATACAAGTCGACATATGCACGCAAATCGATACGGTGCGGAGTCCACGGTGATACGCAAACCAAGGCGGCACGTTAATCCGTACGTGTACATAAATCGAGATGGCACGCAAATCGGTGCGGGTACACGAATCGGTGCGACACGAAAATCAAGAAAGGCACAAAGGCCGAGACACGAAAATCGAGAAGATACACCAATCGATATGGCATGGTGCCCGAGGCAGCGCGGGGCTCGAGGCGACCCGCTGCCCGAGGCAGCACGTGAATCGGGGTGCACGAAAACTGGGACAACACGTACACCAAGGTACGCACAACCCGAGACGATACAAAATTAAGGAGGCACGGAGTACGAGGCGACACGTACACCGAGGTACACGCATCCCAAGGGGTTCGTACCCCAAGGTAGCACGCAAACCGAAGAAGCAACGCTGCACGAGTGTACACTACTCGAGGCAGCATACTGCACAAAGCAGCGCGCTGCTCGAGATAATACGTGCCCCGAGGCACGCAGATCGAGAAAGAGAGAGGCAGGCGGAGGGGCTCACCAGGGATGCTCGGCCAGACGGGGCTGGTCAGCGCCGACGGAGAAGTCAAGGAGAGGGGGAGATCGTCGGGAGTCCGGCCAGGTCGCGGCGGCTCCGCGACAGAGGAAGGGCGGCAGCAGTAGCGCTACACCACGAAGGGAAGGCGGAGGAGAGGGAGACGGCAGCGTCGGCGGAGGGGGCCGGAGGCCACGAAGGAGATGGTGGTGAGGGCAGTGCTGGCGGTGGCAGCCGCAGCGGAGGCCGGAGGGGGCGACGATGATGATGAAGGCGGTGGTGGTGGTCGCGGAAGGGGTTGTGGAGACGGTGGCTGGCGGTGGCGGCTCCGGAAAGAGGGAGCTCAGGGAGGAGACGGCGAAGGCGGTGGTGGTGCTGGTGGGTGATGGTGGTGGAGTGATGAAGATGCCGACGATGGTGGTGGCGGTCGCGGGGGGTGACGGGCGGCCAGAAGTTGGGGGAGTGGCCGGGAGAAGAGAGTGAGGGAGAGGAGAGCTGAGAGAGAGAGAGAAAGGAATTGGGGGTGGGGGTGTTCTCCTGTAAGGAGAAAGTGAGGGGGGTAGGTGAGAGTGGGAATGGTGAGGGAGGAGAGAGGGATGATGTAAGGGAGTGAAATGACAAGAGAGAGGGGGAGTAGATATTTTGGAGGGTAGATTAGGATCAAGAAATTAATTAATAACAAATTATTAATGAGGGCAAAATCACCTCCAAAAAAATAATAAAAATTTCAAGTACACCCCAAAAATTAAAATCCTCCAAAATACGAAATACAGTCGAAATACCGTCATATACCTATTTCCAAAAATATAGGGATCTGACATCCTACCCACCTTACAAAAATTTTGTCCTCGAAATTTCAGAATTATCAAAATAGGATTTTCAAAACTAGTACATATATATCTGCCATGAAAACTCTACCCACCTTACAGAAATCAAGTAATACAATAAGAAATGAACAAAATCTCAATATGAAAACATCAAGGAAAACAAGGTCTACCTAAATAAATTAACTCGCAAGGTAAATCCAAAACATCGAAAGAATCTCGAAAATCAAAGTCTCGCATACACGAAATAACCCCATAAATCAAAACAAGTATAGAATGTCAAAAACAATGTCAGAAAACGTAAAATGCCAACTGCATAAAGAAGAATAATAAATTCGCATAAAATCATAAAATACAGGATATCTGTCTCGAACCGATGACTGTAGTTTCCTAATATCCGAAAAATGTGTGCCATGGTCATTCTTTGCCACGCCATCCGGAATGGCTGCAAAAGATTCACCATGACACTATAATCGAGCGGCTGCAACTTTCGTTACCACGCCGTCAAGGTATACTAGGGTCACCCGGTACTCTTGACAAATACCCAAAACGAATCAAATCCATAACCCAAATATCTGAATCACTAAAAATCACAAAATCTCTAACAATATAACGAGTCCTAGAAAACCATCAAAATCTAAAATCCAGGTGAATCGTAACACACATCCAAAAATATATTCAATAATAACCACAAGATAGCTTTTCTAGGAAAAATACTCCATATCCATAGGAAAATACTCCAAATCAAGAATCCATATCAAAACATGATGTATAGAAGGTATATCTATAATCAAAATAATATCTGAAACAGATAATCATGAGGGCGGAACTGTCCAAAATCAAGGAAGCCGAATCGATACAAGAATATCCCTCGGATACTCAACAAATGTTAAAATATCCAATCCCAGAGTCCAGATGAAATCTTCATGCTGCAGCGATCAAGCCAACGCTCAAAGAGGGCGATAAGGATACTAAGTCAATACGAAGTCAACGCACGAAAGGGATAACAAAAAATCAACCAAGGCGAAATACCGGTAGAGAGTACAGAACCCAAGATAAATAATCATGTAACCCAAATAATGGAGATAAGATAACATCTCATCAAATAAGGTGATCGACACGACCAACTATAGGATCATATCTATCAAACAAGGATCAGAGGTAGATAATCACGAATAAGACATGGCCAAGCAAGATAGGTCCAAGTAGAGATGAGGACCAGTTCACAGGTTCAAGGGAGCGAAGGACAAGTGTAACAAGTGGAAATACTAAAAAATAGTGGACTGAGATCAATAATCATGTGATACCCACAAAATCTCAAAACGAGACCTGCATGGGCCACCACTAAAACCATGTCGCGCCCCAGTTCCGGAATACGGGGACGTACACGGCCAACTATACCGTATAAGGTACGAATACGCTATACGGTGATGACGACTGTCCAGTCTGGTTGGGTATCCTAGCATACAATCAATCTATGGCCTAAATCCGATCTCATATCCACAGGTAAATCACAATGAGACAATATCATGAGAGATAATCATATAAAAAACAGGAAATACTCATATAAAAATCTAGAATCTACAATACAGGATAATATTGTAGACAAGTATACCTTTCCACAGTTCCTAGCATGGTCTAGAACTGAAGCACACCCTCCAAGTCAAGTATGGAAGATCCCCCGGGTCGGTCTTAGATAATCTGGGAACAATCCAGGGTTGGTCAGGCCAACCGCAGCAAGTACCAGAAAGGAAGGCTCAAGGACGGGCGAAGAAAACCAGCAGGATAAAATATGACAAGAATAACATCTAAAAACAGTAAATAACGGTGAGGGATCGTGCGGTACCAACGCACGATAACAATCCACAAGTATAGTGAAGCTAACACAATCACAGTCTCCCTAGCATCTACTAACACCTGCATGGCCAGCTGAAAATCAATATCAGCTGGCTAGTAGGCAACAAGCCAAACAACACAGAAGGACAAGCGGCCACACAATGCGTACGGCTTGCTATTATTAGCTAACTAGGGTTATCACAGGCCTAATTACTAACAAGATGCAATAAGACATCAAGGTCCAGCTCCTGCTTGCTACTACCCGAATGGCTCCAGCAAAAGAAAAAGATAGATATAGCAGGCACACTGCAGTAAGATACATGTGCCCTAAAGAAGTGCCACACTCGACGGAGGGCTGGGAATGCGCTCATCTCGACGGATAGCAACAAATCCCTAGTATATATATAGATACATAGGGCCGGGGTCAGACAAGCAACAGGTCACTGGGAAGTCCCCATGAACTATATAATAAATCTAGTTATTAGCCTAGTCAGTTTCATTATGGATCCCTGACCGTGGTACTCAGGGATCCATGTCCTAGACATAATGTAAGACAAGACTGGACTGGTGGCTTATACAAGCACAATCAAAAGAAATCAACCACGGTGTCAAGACGGGGTCATGTTGAGCAAGTCAGGACTAGCTGTTGCAACAGCAATCAAGAGTAAACATGTCATGTCGAGCGTACTAGTCAGGAGTGCGCCACTACGGGCCACTATCAAGAATCAAGAGTATACATGTCAGGTTTACTGTCAAGTCCAGAATGCTAGTCAGGAGTGCACCTCTACGGGCCACTAATCAAGAGTCAAGACAGGTCCAGGTCATCGTGTAATCCCAGGAACAAGGTCAAACCTATCAGTCACAAGAAGTCACATGTCCAAATCGTGACATGGATAACAAGTCGGGTACAAGATCAAAATCTCCACCATAATAGTCTGTCAAGTACACATGGGAACCTACAACTCAAATCATCAAGTCGGTCCATCCACCAGATCAATCTAACAAGGGTCTCCCATCCATGATGGAGTGAATATCACGTCAATAAAGACAACCACCAAATACCAAGCTCATTCCTCTAACAATGCTAGACCCTCTGACTCACAAGAATCTTCCAAGTCAATGATCACAAGCCACTAGAAAACAAGCCCCTCAACTACCAAGACTCAGCAATTAAACCAGGTTCTCCAACTACCGGAAAACACAAAGGTACCAGGTTTGGGCGTTTAGAAAGTCGAGTAAAAAATCATATAATAATACCCTCAATATTCTCCTCGTTCCACGAAATATTCGAAATCACCAAAATCCAAGAATCTACATAGATCCACCAAGTCAATATCCCAAGATCGTACTCTCCATAATACTCAATCCTCAGTCATATCCACAAGTCACAACTCCCAATACATAGGACAACTGCCAGCTCTATCTGACTAGACTAGGACACCCCCTAGGATGAAGGGTCAGGAGACAAGAGTCCGGTAATAAATATCGCCGAAAGTGGCAAGGATTATACGGACCACTCTGGAGCAAATCTACAACCCTTAAACCAAACAAGGACCAGGGTTGCAGACCGTCTTCCGAGTGGAACCGCTCTCCTTATGCTATCCGACGGACAAGACAGATCAGGAGCTAGGCGACTGATCTAGTCTGGAGTCTACCTAGCAAGCAATGGGATCAGGTATACTATACCAAGGTGAACATGTACGAGCCCAGTCCAGCAAACCAAAGGAATGGTTCTGTCCAATCCTTCGAACCGAATTCCCGATCGGGAATTCTGGAAAAATTCGGCAGAGTCTCCTTTGTATTCTGGACGGGAGCACCCTACGAATTGGGGCTAAAATCCACTCGGCGCAACCCGCCGCAGAATCGCAGGCTGAGAACACTAAGTCTCAGCTTCCAGCAGCACTACCATGCGTACTGGAAACCTAACCACAGCCGAGAACACTAAGTCTCGGCCTCCCGCAGCACTACGATGCGTACTGGGCGCCAAGCCAACACATGCAACAAGAATCGCCACGCAGGGCGCACCAAGACCCACAGTCATGTCCAAGCCACAAACACAGTCACCGAAATAGTTAGCCAAGCCGTTACCAGACCGCGAGTCAGACACGGGGCATACGGGGACAATCCGTACAAGTGAGTCATGCTCGTGTCCTCATAGGTGTGGATGACCCATCCGAGTTGTCCGATACGGTCTATCCCGGTATCGGACCAAGCTATCCTAAGTTATCATCATGGCAGTTCTACTACTAGGCTACACTAATCATGGTTATACAGTTTACAAGTACAAATTACTTAAAGGCAATAAAATCCAGGAGAGAGGGCAAGAGCCGTCGATGAGCAAGGGATACTTGCCTAGAGGGCTCGGCTAGGTAAGCAAGTCTTCGGCAGTCGCGATCCAAGCTAGCACGCCAATCGAGATCCTCAGAACACATAATAAATAATCATCAGTACCAAATAATAAAATAATAGAATAATCACAAGAGATGGCAGAAGGCTATACCGTACGGGTCCCGCAAGCAGTGCAGGGATCGGGCACGGAAACCGAGGTACGCAGATCGATACGGACACGGAAACCGAGACGTGCACATATATCGAGACGCATACTAGAATCGAGATGGCACGAACATCGGGATGAACGGGAAATACGTGCACGTAAATCGAGATGCACACGTAGATCAAGAAAATCACAAATATCAGGATGTCACACGAATCAATGCGACACACAAATCGAGGCGTGCACGCGAATCGAGACAGAGCGAGATTCAAGGAAGCACGTAAATCAATACGGCATACAAGTCGACGTATGCACACAAATCGATGCGGTGCGGAGTCCAAGATGATACACAAACCAAGGCGGTACGTTAATCCGTACGTGCATGCAAATCGGGATGGCACGCAAATTGGCACGGGTACACGAATCGGTGCGACACAAAAATCAAGAAAGACATAAAGGCCGAGACACGAAAATCGAGAAGATGCACCAATCGATATGGCACGGTGCCCGAGGCAGCGCAGGGCTCGAGGTGACCCACTGCCCGAGGCAGCACGTGAATCGGGGTACACAAAAACTGGGACAGCACGTACACCAAGGTACGCGCAACTCGAGATGATACAAAATCAAGGAGGCACGGAGTACGAGGCGACACGTACATCGAGGTGCATGTATCCCAAGGGGTTCGTACCCCAAGGCAGCACGCAAACCAAAGAAGCGATGCTGTACGAGTGCACCGAGGCAGCATACTGCACAAAGCAGCACGCTGCTCGAGACAACACGTGCCCCGAGGCACGCAGATCGAGAAAGAGAGAGGCAGGCGGAGGGGCTCACCGGGGATGCTCGGCCAGACGGGGCTGGTCGCCGCCAGCGGAGAAGTCAGGGAGAGGGGGAGATCGTCGGGAGTCCGGCCAGGTCGCGGCGGCTCCGCGACAGAGGAAGGGCGGCAACAGCAGCGCTGCACGACGAAGGGGAGGCAAAGGAGAGGGAGACGGCGGCGTCGGCGGAGGGGGCCGGAGGCCGCGGAGGAGATGGTGGTGAGGGCGGTACTGGCGGTGGCGGCCGCAGCGGAGGCCGGAGGGGACGACGATGATGATGAAGGCGGTGGTGGTGGTCGCGGAAGGGGTGGTGGAGACGGTGGCTGGCGGTGGCGGCTCCGGGAAGAGGGAGCTCAGGGAGGAGGCGGCGAAGGCGGTGGTGGTGCTGGTGGGTGATGGTGGTGGAGGGATGAAGATGCCGACGATGGTGGTGGCGGTCGCGGGGGTGACGGGCGGCTGGAAGTCGAGGGAGTGGCCGGGAGAAGAGAGTGAGGGAGAGGAGAGCTGAGAGAGAGAGAAAGGAATTGGGGGTGGGGGTGTTCTCCTGTAAGGAGAAAGTGAGGGGGGTAGGTGAGAGTGGAAATGGTGAGGGAGGAGAGAGGGATGATGTGAGGAAGTGAAATGACAAGAGAGAGGGAGAGTAGATATTTTGGAGGGTAGATTAGGATCAAGAAATTAATTAATAACAGATAATTAATGAGGGCAAAATTACCTCCAAAAAAATAATAAAAATTTCAAGTACACCCCAAAAATTAAAATCCTCCAAAATACGAAATACAGTCGAAATACCGTCATATACCTATTTCCAAAAAAATAGGGATCTGACATTTTATTATATGCTCGTTTGACTCCCCATGTTAAGATATCGTATGTCCGTCGATCAAATTAAGTTACTGACAACTATATTGATTCGACATCTTTTATCCTTAAGTAGTACCGCTCAACTTTATTTGTTATGTCGGATACAATCCACCTGCAGGGTTTATATGACAATCCTTATGAGCTCCTTAAGGGGACATCATCAACCTGATGTATCGGGACATGGATTCCTTTTATAATCAACAACTCATCATACATACAATATTATTACCCAATTCATAGAGGTTGTTGATCCATAATGTATCTCACTCTTTTATGAGTCAAAATAATGCACACTGTATATACATGTCTGTTATTATATTCGGGTTAAGAGCACAAGCATCCATAATAACAGAGGTGTTTGTTCTCTTATGTAGTCAGTACAAAGAGAACAACCTCAAGTGGTCCTGTTCAATACACATAAAGTGTACTAGTATAAACCTATAGTTAAGATAGACTAATACCAGATTACACTACAACCTTTCCAATAGATTGTCCAAGTCCATCTAGGTTGTGAACTATTTATATACTCCATAAGGAACTGATAATACGATCTTCTGTGTGACACCACACACCATATTATCTACAATATAAAATATCAGACATTTGCATTAACACTTGCAACAAATACAATATGCAAACATTTGCCCTTATGATTCTCATTCAAAATTTAAGGAAATAAGGTTACTAAAAAAGTAATGCTTTTAGTATATAACCCTAACAGTATGTATATATGTATTTCTATAAACCGAGTTAACCTATAACCTTTTACACACATGCATTCATATACCCTTTGACACCATGTATCCCATGTCAGATACACCTACCTATCACTAAATCTGAGAACATTAACATATATTCTTTCACACACATGACAAACACACACACACACACACACACACACACACACACACACACTCACTTACTCTTTTACCTCTTCTTCTTCTTCTCTCTCTCTCTCTTTATATATATATATATATCTTTATATATATATATATATATATATACACACACACACACACACACACACACACACACACATACACATGCACACACACACACACACTTACTCTTTTACCTCTTCTTCTCTCTCTCTCTCTCTTTATATATATATATATATATATATATATATATATGCCTATATATATAGCTTTTCTATATATATCTATGTATATGAATCTGTGAATGTGAATAATATATATACATTATATGACTAAGTTTGTGTGCCTTATTAGCTTATGGTTTAGTTTTGTGCGTGGTTTAGCAAGTAACTTAGGCTATGAGTTAGTAGCTATCTTGGATACTTGATTTGCATAGACTTAGTTTGTTTAGACCTAGAATTGACTAACCTAGACTAGTAGACCATTGTTGACCCAACCCTAGCTATTTTGACCACGGTTGACTAGAGTTTACCTAGTTTGACTAGTATAGTTAACTATAGTTGACTTTAGCCTAGAATGACCTAAATATCACGTAGAATGTATTGTAATGTTCAATTATACCATTCTGGACATGTTGTGACCTGTGTTGCTCAAAATAAGACTCATCTACTCTGTCTGGACAACTACACTCACCAAATACTCAGGATATCAGGCGAGTACATTCTCTGACCATTTCATACTTGCTAGAACTTATATTCTTGCTCTAGATTACTTCACTTGATGCTGTCACGTTGGTAACACGGATTGGTACTATATGGATCTTTTTATGAGTTGTTATCCCCCTCAGGAGCATCGAATACTTCATGTCATGTGTATTTTACTTACATTATGTATCTCTATGATTTTACTATTCATGTCTCCTCTGGTGAATCATGTATCCTCATATTCACAGAGCCCTCATGAATCAATTTCACGTGCTCTCGTTTATGAGGCAGTGAAATCATGAATCTTAACATAACTTGTCTCGATCTTTATGTATTGATTGAAGATGGGGGAGTAGAAGTAGTCATGTTAATAATTCCAAGGTAGTTTATGTAGGAACCCTAGAGGGGGGGTGAATAGGGTCAATCTAACTAATCAAGCACTTAGCACAAGCTAATGGACCATTTAAAAATATAAGTGCAAGAGAAGAAGCAATAATAATACCGACACACGATATATTCTGGTATCCTCCAAGAGGTACTCCAGTCCCGGAACTCTCTTCGGCTTTAATCCACTATTTGAGTAAATAGTTACACACGAGTTTGGATCCGAAGAACTCGCCAACTTCTTGTACGAGAGCTTTAATTCGAAGGTCTCTCCGACTTCAACCGAGAGTTTGGATACGAAGACTATCCAACTTCAACCGAGAGTTTGGATATAAAGACTCTCTAACTTCAACCGAGAGTTTGGATACGAAGACTCTCCAACTTCAACCGAGAGTTTGGATACAAAGACTCTCCAACTTTAACCTTTCATAATAGGTTTCGATCTCCTTATACAATAAGATGAAGATCTTACTTTTTAACTCAATAACTCTAACACAATTTGTGGATGGCAAACGAAAGCTTTGTAGAGTTGTTTGTGGATAGGCTTTGGTGGTTTAGAAATTTTTAGGCTCAAAGCATCAACCTTGAATGAAGGGGTTCAAGGCTATTTATAACCAAAGCATTGAAAAGAGCTTAAGACAACTTTTCAGTCTGCGAACCGGCATACCGCCGATATGAACCGGCATACCGACGGTATACCGGTCTGGAATACAACGGTTAGAAATATAGCCGTTGGGATCATTAATTGTTCAGATTTTCGACCGTTGGAATTTCAACGTCACTAAACCGGTATACCGTCGGTATGAACGGGTATGCCGTCGGTATGCCGATTTTATAGAAAGAAACTATCTGTGAACAAAATCGGTATACCGTCGGAATGGACCGGTATACCGTCGGTATGCCGATTTTCATTCGAAAATGATCTTGGGCTAATTTCTAGCCTAGCTTTCAATTTTGTCATCCATTTCTTGTGTTTACAATATTCGTAAGACTCATTACAGACTCCAGATATACTATAGCAGGTGCAGGCTTCTTCAGAGTCATGAAATAATAATGGCATGGATTGGCTTCTTCCTTTGATAGGTGTTGACTTTTTCTCTTGGCGACAGCTGTCCAAAGATATCCAGTTTGTGAAAACTGAATACCTTTCGGGGGCTTTGCCCCCGAACCCCCGACGACGGGCACTGCCCCCTCGACCCTCGTCCGCTGACCCGGCAGCGGAACCCCCAAGTGCGTGGCTCCGGAGATGTCGTCGGGTGGTTCAGAGAAATCTTGTGGGATCCGTCGTCTTTGGCCCACCATGATTTTTTTATTGCATATGTCCACATTGATCTTGCTTATTGCTTTTCTGCATGTATATGTTAGACGAACAAAACAATATACATAGTAGCAAGTATGATAAGTTTAATGCACATTAGGACATTGCTGAGTTTAAGTATGTGATATCATAATGATTAAACTTAATTGAATGACCATAATCAAAAACATAGTTTTGATTTTGACAACCCGATTAAATTTAAGATAGATAAGCTCATATCACTAATATGTAAACCAATAGGCACATATCACCAAAGGTATAAGTATAAGTAGAAATGCTATAAGCGATAGTATGAAGATTAGTGATAATGAATTGCTAAACTTAACATATTAACCTTATTCAAAAAAATGATACAATCATTGGGCCAACAATCTCCCCCTTTTTGATTATGGCAAATCGGTTAAGTTTAGTATGGACACAATAGATGCATGTATCACTAATATACAAAAGACATAAGCAATATTACTGAAAATATACTACTTCGATTACTTATAAATACATACTTAAACTTACTTCTTTCCCTTTGACATGATTAAAAATAGGCTCCCCCGTACTAAGAGATAAAATGAAATCAATCTCAAGCATAAAAATCAGAGCATGGAGAACTTATAGACAATCATGATCAAGATATACTAATGAAAAATGATGAAAGAAGGGTGTAATGGCAAGTTTATAAAGCTACATTGCCAATGTAGAACATCAAATATTTAAAAGAAGCATGTGAAAACACAATATAGTTGGTAAATCAAATAAAAGTGAAAAGCAATCAAAAAAAATATACTTATACTTTAGCAAAAACTTCTTATCACTTGATAAGTATATACTTATACTTTAACTTTAACCTTGTGCTCACATAATATATTCATTATTGATTCTCATATTTTATTTTGATTAAACCTCTTATGAATCAATTATGTCTTTGCCTAATAAAGATTATTTATATGTGTTTTGAATTTGTGATAGTTTTTCAAACATTCATTAAGGATACATGACTATATTCATTAAAATTTCTATTTATATGTAGATCATGTATTTCTTATGTTGATATTTTTTAGTATAAATATCTTTATGTGGGCATATGAGTTAAGCTAAAGTTTTATATTGACTTGAAGAGTATTTAAATATACTTGTTACCTTCAAACTGTGCTTATCTCATACCTTAGCTATTGATTCCTTTTACAAATTTTGTTCTTCTTGAATCAATTGGCTTCTTCCTTAAAGTCTTCTTTTGATGATATATTCTTGACTTTTTGGTTGGCATTATGGATACATGTTCTTAATTAATTTTTGATCTTTTCATGTATGCCTATTCGTGATATATATATAGTTTCATATATATAAATGATTCCTAGCTTTTGATATTTATTTGTTTTATATCTTTAAGTTGGGATGGTGAGAGAAAATATTTGTTTATGTGTTGCACTAGACTATTTATGGAAGTTCTTTTAAGAATCATATGGTTTTGTGCATTGTCTTATTTTTATATTTACCTCCGTTTTTAGTACACATTTTCAAATCTATATCTTCTATATACTCCTATTGTGCACTATGAAAGCATTTTCGTAAAATATGATTCTTACTATCTTTAGCAATTTAGCTTTCTTAATCTTAATGATCTTTCTTTGCTCATTCCTTGAGTTTATGATTCTTTTTGAATTATTGTTGCCTAATAATTTTTGTAGCACATGAGAATACATGTAATTGATACATCATATTTTTTATGACTTTAGCTACTATGGTTTGAGCTTTTGTGTTGAGATTTTTCATTTCTAGATAATACACTTAATTCAAAATGGCTATAATATCTTGCACTCTCTAGATCGATATATTATTTCATTATCTTGGACCAATCTTAATACTTGGCAAAGAGATTTATTTTATTATGTTTTCATGAGTATCTCTTTTGGTCTATACTTGATAAGAGATTAATTCATTTATTTGTCATCTTATGCTCTTATCCTTGCTTAGTAAAGAGTCTATAAATCATTTTGTTCATTCAAAATATATTGCCCTCGTTGTGGACTCTATGCTTGAGCAAGTATCTTTAGTGTTAGTGACTTCAGATTAAATGAGCACATTTATCTTGTTAATGACCTACCTCATTAATCTTAATTAGTTATGTTGCTTGCTTATTCATGATATATTGTTAAGCTATATAATTTGGTTCACTTTCACTCATCTATCTATTATTTTTTTTAATCTATATAACATATGCTAGTTTATATAAACAAGATCTGTGATTCTTCCAAATGTAATTTGTATCCTATTTTAGATACATATGTTTTTTCTCTAAAATTAGTTTTACAAATTCTTGATTAGACCTTGTTTCTCTTGGAGGTTTGTGATTCCTTTCTTTAAGTCTCCTTCCTTATTTATTCATTAGCATGTATCTCTTAAATTTCTCTCACTTTTGAGTTATGATTTCATCGTATTATCATTTATTTCTCTTCTTGATTATATTTGCAATCATTTAAATGAGAATGACTATTTTCCATATTTTTCATTGATTTATGAGATCTTATCATAAATATGGGTTTAGGATTTTCTTTATGAGATTTATTGTTGGATCAAGGTTAATTTGTTTATTTTTATTGATAAAAGATCATAATGGTTGAGTAGTCCTATATTATCTTATGTGATTATCAAACTAATTTATTACTCTACCTTGACTACTCATGGATTGCCACATATGGGCCTTTGCTATTTGACCTTTATGGTTTATTATTTACCATTAGCAAGGTTTGGATTTTACCCATTGATGGGTACATATATGGTGAAATATACCTAGTCCATGTAAAGTAATAAAATTGGTTGATTCTTTCTTAAATAGATAATCATGGACATGATGTTTGAGTTCTATTTTTATTTTATTTTTGAGCTATATTCTGTCTATCATTATGATTGTTCTTAATTGACCTTAATTCTTTTTCATGATGACATTTTCTCAAAGGATAACATACATTGATCTATCATATTTAAATATGAGATTCTTCTATATAAATTAATGTATGCCATCCTTTGATTATACGTGCTTCATTGGAATATTCTTCTAAGTTTTCATCTTTAGCGGAAATTAATTGGATATCTCTTTTTGACTAAAGATGATATTATTCGTCTTTTGACGATATTGTAGCCTTATATGCATTGAGCAAAGGGGAGAAATCCATAGTTGATTTACCCCTAAATCCTTTAGTTATATATTTTATGCTATAAGTGCTTTTGGAACTAGACGCATATTTTGAGGGGGAGCAAATTAATTGATTCAATTCATTTATACCCTGTAATATATCGTATACCTAGTTCATCATGGACCCATAATTTCTTCTATTTTTATATCCTATTGATTGAGGTCATGATATTTTTATTTGTGAAGGATTTATGAGAGTGTATACAAGTGTCTTTATAATTTATCTCTCTATTTTATATGGATTAAATAAGTCATCTTGTTAATATTAGCTTTCATATCTTATCTTGATGACTATTATGCTTTCATTGTTTTGGCTTTTCTTATATGCTTAATTGATTTGGCTTTTCTTATTGAGGACTTACCTAAAATTCTTGTTTATCTATATTGGTAATACTTTGAGGGGGAGCATTCAAGTCGACTGAATTTTTCCTTCTCAAGTATTTTTCTCCTTTACCTTCATGTTTATCCAAAGGATATTCATATAGCATGATAAGATAATTGAGTTCAAATGCATAAAATTGGATAGGCAAATAGATTTGCAAATAATGAGATCATTTTATATCAATTGCTCTATTTTACATTGATCATTCCTTTATGTTGTTCTACTATTTATCTGTGGTCAATTGTGATTATCATAGTTTCATTGATCAATGTTTTAAGTTTATGTATTTCAATTGGTATCAAGTTTATATATTGCAATATCTCAATTGGTATTTTTTTAATATCAATTAATTTGCAATTATCTAATCCTCATGGACTTTTGATTAAAATCCTTGATTGAAATCCTCTATTTCAATTGGTATATTCCTTCCTTCCAAAACTAGAGTTTTAATTCATATAATATTATGTTTTGGAGTTACTTTTTTGGATTTCAAGTTGGCAAAATAATTTTTTTTATTGTTTTTCACTTTTATTTGTTTTACCAACTATATTGTGTTTTCACATGCTTCTTTTATATTTGATGTTCTACATTGGCAATGTAGTTTTATAAACTTGTCATTACACCCTTCTTCCATCGTTTTTCATTAGTATATCTTGATCATGATTGTCTATAAGTTCTCCATGCTCTGATTTTTATGCTTGAGATTGATTTCATTTCATCTCTTAGTACGGGGGAGCCTATTTTAGATCATGTCAAAGGGGAAGAAGTAAGTTTAAGTATGTATTTATAAGTAATCGAAGTAGTATATTTTCAGTGATATTGCTTATGTCTTTTGTATATTAGTGATACATGGTAGCAAGTATGATAAGTTTAATGCACATTAGGATAATGCTGAGTTTAAGTATGTGATATCATAATGATTAAACTTAATTGAATGACCACAATCAAAAACATAGTTTTGATTTTGGCAACCCGATTAAATTTAAGATAGATAAGCTCATATCACTAATATGTAAACCAATAGGCACATATCACCAAAGGTATAAGTATAAGTAGAAATGTTATAAGCGATAGTATGAAGATTAGTGATAATGAAATGCTAAACTTAACATATTAACCATATTCAAAAACATGATACAATCATTGGGCCAACAGTGTAGTCATGAAACAAATCTGTAGTATAGCCATGAATCATATCCAGCTGTTCACATGTCTATCTTGTACCCTGAATCACTAGTCACTAATAATTCTTACTTATAGTATATATTTCTATTAAAGTTATCTCTTTTACTTCATGTACATTCTTCTAGTTATTCATGTATCTTACTCTATTGCATGCTTTGTATTTTCTGACATGATATGAACTGCATGAGATGTATTGTGCTCGTTCCTGTCCTGACTGGACCTGTTGAAATTATTACAGATAAGACCGAGGGTTCTGTACCACCTGCTATGGAGCACACACCTAAATGATACCGTGAGTTGGACCCACAGGAGGATCCAGTTATAGCTGTGGACACATCCCTTTAGTCTAGTTAGCTAGTCAATTATCTTATTTTCATGTTGTCTTGTTTTATTTGGATTTGAAGATGTATTATACTGGGTTGTTGTTGTCGTGTCGTCTAGACACTTAGACTCATTTCTCTTCTGTTTGTATTTTACTTGGTTTTATATCTATCTTATCGTGCTGTTATCCATCTTTAGATTGGTGATTAAGCTGTATCTTCTGTGATTGGCCTCCGTTTGGAGAGTATATCATATTGTACTTATTTGTGATGATAACCTAGAACAGCTTTCTACCGCCGACACTGCACCGTAGGCTGGACGTACCCACTTCTTGTGCCCTTACACAGGGTACGGGTCATGACATAGGGTCATGTCCACAAAGAGCCAGTTTATCTTCGTCTACCCTAACTAGTACATCAGTTAGGGGCCAACACCAGTGTAGCAGTAGCAGCAGTACCAGCCTCTGAGGCCATTGTCGCCTCAGGCTCGACAGTATGCCCAAGCTCAGATTCAGAACAGACAGAGAGTTTACCAGCAGAGGGGACCAACACCAAGAGGACAAGGTCAGGATATGGCTCTGACGGTAGCAGAAGAATTTGCATCAGGTAAGGTGGTGGCAGGTACCATTCTCGTCAACTCTTTTCCAGCATCAGTATTATTTAATTCGGGTGCATCACATTCATTTATGTCTGTACGATTCGCGACATGGATAGGACTAGAGCCCAGGTCATTATCAGTAAGGCTCAATATTCTTACTGGTAACGGTCCTATGGGAGTAGATAGAATATTTTTTCGTGTCGACTCGCAGTTAGCGGTAGAAAGTTTTTCGCTAGATTGATAGAGTTTTCGATGGCCGACTATGATGTGGTCCAAGGAATAGATTGGTTGAAGGATCAATACGCAAGAATAGATTGCCATATTGGCAAGATTATTTTTGGTATTCCCGACGAAAAAGAGTTTTCATTTTCCAGAGGAGAAGTGGAACCTTCTCTACCAGGCTTATGGATGGCAGTAGCAGAAGTAGTTCAGTTTTCCAAAGTAGTAAAAGAATTTCCAGATGTATTCCCAGAAGAGCTTCCAGGCATGCCGCTAGAGAGAGAGAGAGAGAGAGAGAGAGAGATTGAGTTCACCATCGATTTGATTCCAGTGACGGCACCAGCGTCAGAGAGAGTTTACAGAATGCACTACCAAAATTTTACTTATTAGCAACGTAAAGAAACGTCGCTAATATGAAGAAAGACGTCGTTAAAATGGCTCAGCGACGTTTTCTGCGACATTCTCACTCTTATCGCGTTTACACAAGTTGCTGTCAAGGAAAATATCACAAAATGTCCTTGTTGCGATGTTTTCTAGCGACGTTTCTACGTCGCTTAGACTGTCGACATTGACCGACTCCACGTCGGCAAATTAGCGACGTACGTGTAGTCGATAAACGTCGGCTGATTAAGCGATGTATAAACGTCACTGGAAAACGTTGGCATATTAAGCGACGTATATGCAGTCGGTAAACGTCGGTAGACATAAGCAGATGTTAGCGACATTTAGCGACGTTTAGCGTCGTTTAGCGACTGCTTTTTGTAATAAATTTTTGCAGATTTTAGCGATGTTTTACGACATCTTTGTAGTTGCTATTCAGCATCGCTAAACGTCACTAAAATATGCAAAAAATAAAAAATAGGAAACAAAATGACATATTCTGTTAGTGTAGTATCCCTGCAGTTTAATGATGAACATTTAATATGAATATATTCGGAGCGACCCTTCGTTGAATTCCCTGGGTTCCTCGACCCCTTCGGTGGAACACTCAACACCAGTAATGGCACATACAGTTGAAATGAACAATAAAATAGAATATGATAAAAATTAATAGTACATTACACAACCAATATCAAATGACTACACAATCAAGTCTAATGTATACACAAAAATATCCACGGAGATAGTCTCTACAACCAATCAAACAATGAGATAAGTCTACACAATCCCAATATCATGGGTCAATACAGAAACAAACACTCAATACAAATAAAAAATAAACAGTCCTAACTAGGACTATTGGGACTATTGGGGATCTGGAGCAGGAGGGGCACCACCGCGCCTAAGGAATAAGAACAGCTCATACTCCTTCCATGAAATCGATACCGTTGCAGGTAGAGTCGATAATGATGAAGAAGGCTGTGACGTTTGTGATGATAAAGGAGCACCCGGAGGACGTATCTGCTCCAACGATGCTAGTCGCTGGTTGTACAAATCCATGGTAGATAACAGCCTCGTACTACTATCAACCATCGAATCCTGCATCAACGTCAGCCTCTTTCCTATGGATAGCTGTGATGCCTATAGCTCCGTCACACTACGCTGTGTCGATGCTCTAAGATCAGTAATGCCATGCTCTGTCCTAATTTCAATCATATCCCTGAGCTCTATGATGCTGCAGTCGAGCACATCCAATCATGCTAGGAGCATAGCATCGTCCGTATGCTGTTGCTGCTAGATCCATCGCAGCATCTCTTTACGGATAGACGCAACCATCTTCTGGACTCGGGCAGACTATTATGAGGGCTGTGGACCATGCATACTAGCAACGGAGGCCCTAGAGGAATGTGTCGCAATAAGGGCACCATAGGATCCTGTACCGTAGTATATACCCCTATGGAGACCACCAGCGGTGGTCATCCATAGTTCGTCCGCCGACGAAGCTTGAGCGGGCTGCAAGGAAGTACCGGCCTCTCCTGCAATAGGTGTACTAGCAGCCGCCCGCTCTTGAAGCTTAATATACTCGGCCTAGAAAGTTTGGATACTCTATAATTTCTAATGTCTAATGTACTTACTATTACTAACTACATGAATATTTATTTGCATATTTACTAAGCTATACTAAAATTAACATAAAGTATTAAAATTACTGTAAGTATTGTAATACTTACATAGGTCGGCTCGGCCCTCTCGTCAATAAGATTTCTGCCCTTACGATGGGTGGCCAGGAAGACGGTCACCATGTTGACGTCACCACCCCTATTTACCTGTTAGAAATATATTATTTAGTACTATTTATGAATTTAAGCAAACTTATATTAAAATAATATTTCTGGAAAAAAATACCAAACGACGAAAATGTTTCGTCATCGGGATCGACCCACCGCACCATTTGATGCCTTCTGCCTAGCCGCCTTGGCCTTCTTAGACCTTTCCTTGTATCGAGGCGCGTCGAACCTGGCCTTCATCGCAGTCCACTGATCAGGGGTGATCCAACCTTGGATCGGCTTTCCGGTGCGATCACGAGCCTTCTGGTCATTAATAACATCACGAATCAGCTTGGCGGTGACGACATAAAATATCCCCTCGATCAACTCGACCCGGTGCTGTGGATAAAAATATGTTTGCTAGAAGAAACAATTTAGTCAGTTATATAATATACATAAATAAGATGATTATTATTAGAACCGTATATACTTTTACCTTGAACTGCGCAAACCAGAAGTTCTTTCTATCCTCCGGTGCATCAGAGTATTTTTTCCAGGGGCCACCATAATTGTACCTTATAAAATGGCCCAGGTGTCTCTGTACCGACGGGGGACGATATCTATACAAAGGTAATTACATTCATAAAAAATAAATTTATTATGAATAAAGAAATAAACGATATATATGATAAACTAAAATACTTACTTTGTACCGTCGGTCCAGATCTCTGTCCTCGTCTCCTCCGGAGGTACGTACGGATCATTTGCTTGATACTGGTCTGGCATCGGCTCAGCCTCCTCCATATGCTTATCTGTCACCATCGTCGTATCAGCAGAAGGAACGCTAGACGAGGGAGCAGTGTCATCATGAGGAACTCTAGACGATAGAGCAGTGTCAGGCCTGGAACTACTCGTCCTAGGAGATATGTCATGTAACATCGTGGAAGACGGAGGTACTGATCGATACACCAGAGTACTAGGCGATGAGGATCCAGAGCCAGTACCAGTAGGAAGTACCGGACGAGAACACCGTCCCCTACCTCGGGACCTACCAAACGCTCCGTGTCGTCCTGTCATACCTGATAACAACATATGATGATACGACAAATAACAGAGACTAGATAATAACTAAATATATTCTACAGTCAAAAATATGAAAGTACTACAAGAAACATCTAAGTATATTCTACAATCAAAAATATAAATGTACATTCTATAAGAAACATCTAAATCTAGATAGTACATTCTATAAGAAATATGTTAAGTTCAGATAGTACATTCTACAAAAACATTAAAGTCCAGATAATAACCAAGGCTAGATAATAACCAAGTCTACATAATAAGAAAATAAAAGTATATCTCTCTCAATCATCTTCAGAATATTCATCTTGTTCATCTTCCTCGACCTCATCTTCCTCTTCCTCTTCATCTTTAGTTTTATCTTTGCCTTCGTCGACTTTGCCTTCCTCTTCGGATAATTCTACCTCTTCTACATTATTAGTCGTGTAATGAATAACTTATGTGGAGTCCACATCAACAATATTTGTTGTAAGAGGTAGCTCGTCCTCCTGATAAGCTTTTTCGTCAATATCAAAGGTATCTCTAGCATTAGTCTTGCATACTGCCCACCATTCAGACCTCGTTATTCCCTGTCTCGGATAAGCTGTGAAGTACACGAGCTAAGCCTGAGTTGATAGGTGAAATGGTTCATAGCCTTGATATCTACGTTTGTAGTTTATATCCACAAGACCATGCTTATCAATTTTCTAACCTTGATTTTCTATCGGATCGAACCATTCATACTTGAACAACATGATCTTAGCGGTTAACTGCCATAATTATATGTCAACTCCACAATCTCTCGCAAGATGCCAAAAAAATTATTGCCTGGATTAACGTCTTTGTAGTTCGAAAATTTGATACACAAACAACTATTTTTCGTGGAATCAAGATCCAGGAAGCTGTCTCTGATCGGAGCATTTGTTGACTTGAACCTAAAACCATTAACACAATAACTTGGCCATATTTTAACAACTGTAATTGGTCCCTTGGCAAGGGTTCTAATTGATTAAATCTCGGATAAAATTAAACGATCGGCCTGAATACCAAAGAAGTGATAGTAAGTTATTTATTGCGCAGTTGCATTAGAAGGGATCATTAATTATCGAGCTGCTCACATATGCACTCAACCGGGAAGGAAAATTATGTCTTATTTCTTGTTCTAATGCTTCGTCTGTTATGTAGGGTCTAACCGACCTTAACTCATAATTATATGTGCTAAAAAACAACGAAGCAACCGCCGATTAGTTACTATCATATTAGCTTATACTATTACATTGAGATGATGTAAACTCATCATTAATTACTTATTCCTCTAGCTTCTCCGCTTCATCCTCGTTGCAATTGAGTAATATATACAGCTGAGCAGCCCTTAGCTCTTCATCATTCAAATATCTTTTTTTTATTTTCCCCGAAGGCTTTCCGGACGTATTGAATACTTTTAGTATTCCGTCATTAGATTCTTGATATCCGTCGTCGTTTCTTTGAGCTCTCATTCTATTCATAGCAATATGAGATTTGAAATACGTCGAGCAAAAGTTTGTAATCTCCTCGAGAACGTAGACTTCACAAATAGAACCCTCGACCCGAGCCTTTTTTTTCACCTTTCTCTTTAGGTGGTTCAAATGCCGTTCAAATGGGTACATCCATCAATAAACGATAGGGCCACCAACACGTGCCTCATAGGAAAGATGAATTATTAAATGCTCTATGGAGCCGAAGAATCCAGGAGGAAACTCCTTCTCGAGCTTGCACAGTGTTACCACAATATTGTTTTCTCGCTTTTCTTGACGATCGACGAGCAACTTAGTAGAACAAAGATCTCTGAAGAATATTCTAAGCTCGGACAATAGATCCCAAACAACCTAGGAAAAGAATTCCCGAAATGCAATCAGAATTAACCTCTTCATGAATATATGACAATCATGGCTCTTCATACTTTTCAGTTTATTCTCCTTGAGGTCGACGCATCATCTCAAGTTCGAAATGTACCCGTCTGGAAATTTTAGGTCTTGAATCCACCTACAAAGTCTCACTTTATCCTCCTTCTCCAATTAAAAAATTGCCTTAGGCTGCTTCAACTTCCCATTTCCCTCCTCTATCAAATGTAATGCACGACGTCTACATATTTTTTCAAGTCCAATCTAGCCTTTGGATTGTCTTTTGTCTTCCCTATTACGTCTATTAGAGTATTAATTATGTTTTCAAACACATTCTTCTCGATATGCTTGACATCTGTCTAATCAGATTGGTGCTCCAATATGGCAGATCCCAGAATATACTCCTCTTCGTCCAGTTGTGAGTGCTCTAATCGCTACAATCGTGGCATCAACGGCAAGTAGTGCATCAAATCGGTAGGCTTCCTTGCACCGACAGACCTTCCTCTAACGTTGTCCTTGTAGCGATCAGCACCACAAAATCTGCAAGAGTCTTCATCCTTGTCGTCTTTGTAGTACAACATGCACCCGTTGTGACATGCATTGATTTTCTCGTATCCCATCTAGAGCTATCTCACCATCCTCTTAGACCAGTAGAAGTCTTTAGGCAACTTAGCACCCTCAGGCAAGATCTCTATAATCAACTCCATCAGTCGGTTGTAGCAATCTTGTAACATATTAAAATTGGACTTGATGCTAAACAATCTTGTAACCACCTCCAACGGTGAATGCTCCTCACAACTAGGATATAACGGAGTCCAGCAACTCTATGAACTTTGCAGCATCGACGTTCGATGCCTCATCGGCTGTATCATGATTGTTGGGATCGAAACTAGGCCCCGCCGCATCAAAAACCATGTTCATCAACCCATCATCATAAGCATCGTGGTTGTGGACGTCCACATAAGGCTCCAACTCCGATGCTAAATATACAAGTTCTCCATGTCGGTCCACTAATAGTAATTTGGACCAAACTAGGATGGAATTAGGCTAACCGGACTCGGCCAGAGTTCTGCCCGAACTCGGACCGAACTCAGTCAGGATAATTCACTCATGGTCAGAAGCTTTACCTATTCTCGTTGATCTCCAATGTTTAAATTTTTGAAGGTTAGGGTACCGAGTTCTTCCCGAACTCTGTCCTAGAAAAACCTATAAATGGAGAAGAAATTTTCATTTCTAAACACAGATTCAATCTTCATCTTCTCTATCTATTCCTAAGCTTTCTATTCCATTTCCAAAGCTTTAATCTTCAAATCTCCAAGTCAACTCTATTCTTCTAAGTGATGGTGGTTTTCGAGTAGGAGTTTTGAGTTGTACAAGCTTGGCGTATAAAAGCTTTCTTTAGAAAGGTGTTGAAGTTTTTCGTAGGCTTCAGATAAAAACACGACAATGGTGAAGTTGGCGTGTTCTTCGGAGCAAAACACATGGTGTAATCTCTATTTCAAATAGTGGATTCAAACATCAGGTTGAGTACTCGAGACTGGACTAGTCCTCACAGAGGAAAACCAGTATAAATTTGCTTTCTTTGCGTATTGCTTTTTCGCCCTGATTTTACTGACTTACTTGTAATCATTATATATATATATATATATATATATATATATATATATATATATATATATATATATATATTGCTTCACCTGCTTAGAGTTAAATTTTTATTTCTAAATATCCTCCGCTGCACTCTATTTACCCCCCTCTAGAGGTGCCATTGTTCCTACAATTGGTATCAGAGCAGGTTTCTCTCAACATAATTAACACTCCTTGAGATATGATATCCCTATTTCCAAGCAACAGTGAAGGTCAATCAACCAATAGGCCACCTTTATTTGATAGCACAAATTACACGTACTGAAAGACACGGATGAGATTTTTCCTCAAGTCACTTGATTTTAATTTATGGTCGATTATCGTCAATTGTTATAGGAAACCTCTACCTATTACGATAGATGGTGTTCTAGTTGACAAACAATTTGATAGATACGCCGACAATGAAAAAATAAGCTAGTCTTGATGCAAAAACCATCAATACTTTATTCTGTGCTATTGATAAAACTGAGTTCAGTAGAGTCTCTATATGTGCCACGTCCAACGAGGTTTGGAAACTTCTTGAGGTTACTCATGAAGGTACTTCACAAGTGAAGGAATCCAAAATCTCACGACTTACACAAGAATATGAGGTATTCAAAATGAAGCCTAATGAGACTATTACTGCTATGTTTACTAGACTTTTAGATATTGTTAATCCTCTAGCTTCCCTTGGCAAAGATTACAGCGATCATGAAAAGATTCAGAAGATTCTTCGTGGTCTACCAAAAAGCTAGAATCTAAAAGCAATGACCATTATAGAAGGAAATGGTCTCTCGACAATGAGTATAGAAACTCTGACTGGAAAGCTCATGACACATGAGTTGGACATTCCGGATTTCAAAGATCAACATCCGAAAGAGAAGACAATAGCATTCAAGACAAATCACAAAACAATCTCTGACGATAAGAGTGAATTAGACGACTCGGAGTACAACGAGCAAATGGCCCTGATAACAAGGAACTTCAGAAGATTTCTCAGACGCGAGAAGTCAAAAAAAAAAAAAGAAGAAGGACTTTAAAGATGACGAAGAACCGATCTGTTTCAGCTGCAAAAGAACAGGTCACGTAAAGAAGGATTCCCTATTATAAGAAAAGGAAGCAGACATGATCAAACAAGCAGACACGATCATACAAGCAAGAGAAGGTCAACAACCCAAAACTATACAAACACTAGTATCTCATGTCAAAGCGAGGCTAGTGACTCTGAAGAAGAAGACAACTCTCAGAGCTCAGCAAACCTATGCTTTATGGCTACAGATGCTAAGGTAATAAATAACCCTCTCTATGAAGAATTTTTTTTTGATGAATTATGTGAGGCTTTCTCTGATCTATTGGCCGATCAGAAGAAAATGATAGACATGTACAAAAATGCTAAAAAAGAGCTAAAATTTATACAGTATGAATTTTCAAAGCAATCTAGGATTTTAGAAGATATTAAAGCTTCTTTTATTGTCACAAATGAGATTACTTCTTTAAGGCTAAGTCTGTATGATTCTCTTGAAAAAGCAAATCAAGAAAATATAAAACTTAGCGATCTCTATGAACTAGAGAAGAAAAAGTATAACATTGCTATTCAAAGAGTAGATGCACGTACGGCCAAATTAAAAGAAGCCAATGACAACTCTAAAAATTTAGAGATAAAATGGGCAAACAAGTCGCTAGACCAATAGCTCAGATAAACACTAGTCAGAAGGCTAAACACAAACACCACACTAACAACATGACTGATAATATTAGAAATGATGCTTATATATACATGTTTCCACACAACACGAGTACACACACCTTTTCAAAAACTCAAATGCATGTTTTTCAAACAAAACCTAGCACTAATACTTTTACTACATGTCATTATTGTGGATAAAAAGGACATGTGTCAACACAGTGTAAGATTAGAAAGCTAGTAGATATGAATGTGTATAAATGGGTTCCAAAAGCTAACACATCAGGGCCCTCAAGAAAGTGGGTACCAAAGGTTACATCTTCAACTTGTGTTGTAGATGGACCCTCCTCCTCCCACTAAAAGCAAGTGGATACTCGATAGTGGTTATTCCAGGCATATGACAGGTGACAACAAATTGTTTGCAACTCTATCGATGAAGAAAGAAGGCTATGTCTCCTTTGGAGACAATCTTAAAGGTAATATCATTGGCATTGGTGAAATAAGTATCTCTCCCTCTCCTATTATTAAAAATGTTTGCTTAGTAACAGAATTGAAATATAACTTGTTGAGTATCAGTCAAATAGCTGACCATGGTTATGGAATAAATTTTGTTAAAAATAAATTTTTTGTCTATGATAAAACCTCTGGAATAATTTCATTTGAGGGAATAAGAGTGGACAACATATTTGTTTTGTATTTGTCAGAAAAGACTAACAATATAGAAAAGTGTCTGTTTACAACACAAGACGAAAGCTGGATTTTGCATATGAGTCTTGGTCATGCAAACATCGACACGATTGCAAGATTGTCCACCAAAAAAGTGGTAAGAGGCTTACCTGAAATTAGTTTCAATTAAGAAATATATGATCTGCGCTGATTGTTAGAAGAATAAGGCATCTAGATCATCTTTCAAATCAATAAACGCTGTAAGTACCTCTAGACCAATGCAATTAATTCATATGGACTTGTTTGGACCAAGTATAGTCGCTAGTCTTGGCGGAAAGCTTTTTGCTTACGTGATAGTTGATGACTATTTACGATATACTTGGGTTTATTTTCTTACAAATAAGAATGAGGCCTTTTTCGAGTTTGTATCTTTCTGTAAGAAGGTACAAAACGAGAAAGGATTCATGATTACTCGTGTTCGAAGTGATCATGGAAGATAATTTGATAACCATGAATTCAAGCTTTACTGTAATTCAAATGGTTTATCTCATGAATTCTCTTGCCCCAGAACTCCTCAGCAGAATGGAGTTGTAGAAAGGAAGAACAAAACTCTCGATGATATGTCTAGAGTTATGCTTAATCAGTACAATCTTCCTTAATACTTTTGGGCAGAAGCTGTCTATACAACATGCAATGTATTGAATAGAGTTCTTATTAGACGGATATCTAAAAAGTCTCCTTATGAATTATGGTTTAATAAAACTCCTAATATCAGCTATTTCAAGGTCTTTGGATGCAGATGTTACATTCTAAATACGAAAGACAACTTGGGCAAATTCGATAAAAAAGCTGATGAAGGAATTTACATGGGATATGCAACGAAAAGCAAAGGATATACAGAGTATTCAACAAGAAATCACTTATTGTTGAAGAATCAATCAATGTCAAGTTCGATAAGCTAAATGTTAAAAGACAATACGACAGTGACAATGAAGAAGAAACTCCCACAACAGAAGAAACTTCCACGTCTTATCTGGAAAGTCTGTCAAAATGTATGTAATTTACACCAGACCATCCCGAAGACCTGGTAATCGGTGATGTGTCAAAAGGCGTAAGCACTCGTTCAAGCTCAAGACAATTGATAATAGCAAATGTTGCATTTATTTCTAAAATTGAACCTGAGAGTGTTTTAGAATCTTTTTCTGATGAATTTTGGATTTCTGCTATGCAAGAGGAACTTAACCAATTTGAACGAAATCAAGTTTGGGAACTTGTTCCCAGATTTATTGATCATCCAATCATTGGTACTAAGTGGGTGTTCCGAAATAAGTTAGATGAGAATGGCTCAGTCACACGCAACAAAGCACGTCTAGAAGCTCAAGACTATAATTAAGAAGAAAGTATTGACTATGATGAGACATATGCTCCAGTTGCTAGATTAGAGTCCATTCGTATGCTTTGTGCTTTTGTAAGTTTTCATGGTTTTGAACTTTTTCAAATGGATGTTAAAAGTGCATTTTTAAATAGTTTTATAAAAGAAGAAGTTTTTGTAAAGCAACCTCGAGGCTTTGAAAATTTTAAATTTCCTGATCACATATTTAAGCTTCGGAAAGCTCTCTATGGTCTCAAACAAGCACCCCGTGCATGGTATGAACGTCTTAGTTCTTTCCTACTTGAACACGGTTTTTCAAAAGGGAAGGTTGATTCAACTTTGTTTATAAAATCTTTGGACAAAAATGTTTTACTAGTACAGATATATGTAGATGATATAATCTTTGGAGCTACTGATGAGATGCTATGTAACTAGTTTGCTAAGTGGATGCAGAGTGAATTTGAAATGAGCATGATAAGGGAATTAGCATTCTTCGTTGGACTGCAAATTAAGCAGAGTTCGCAAGGCATATTCATTAATCAAGCCAAATATAAAAAAGACTTGCTAAAGAAATTCGATATAAAAAACGTCAAACCTATTGGCACTCCGATGGCAACGTCTACAAAGCTTGATATAGATAAAAGCGATACACCAGCCAATATACGTAAGTACAGAGGTATGATTGGTAGTTTACTATACTTAACTGCTAGTCGTCCAGACATTATGTTTGCTGTATATTTTTGTACAAGATATCAGGCTTGTCCTAAAGAATTACATGTAAGTGCTATTAAGCGTATCTTGCGATACCTTAAAGGAACTTTGACAACTGATCTTTGGTATCCCAAATCGACCTGATAGGTTACTCGGATGCAGATTTTGCTGGATGCAAAGTCGATCGTAAAAGTACTAGCAATACATGTCATTTTTTTGGAAAGTCATTAGTCTCTTAGTTTTCTAATAAAAAAATTCATTTGCATTATCAACTACTGAAGCTGAGTATATAGCTGCAGGATGTTATTGTGCACAAATTTTATGGATAAAACAAACTCTGGAAGACTTTCAATTATCCTTTCATCATATTCCCATTTACTGTGATAACACTAGCTCTATAAATCTCACTAAGAATCCCATACGTCATTCACACACTAAACACATAGAAATTAGACATCACTTTTTAAGAGACCATATTTTGCAAGGTGATATTGTTTTAGAATTTATTGATACTGAAAATCGACTAGCTGACATCTTCACAAAGCCTTTGGCTGAAGATCGTTTTAACTTTATACGAAGAGAATTAGGAATTCTGGATGTTGAGATAATATAATATAATATTATTTTTTAATGAACATGAATTTGCTAAATTTATTTTGGTTATAAGCTGAAAGGGCCCTTCTGCCACACAAGTGTAGATAACCTGAAGCGACACGGTGTACTAGTCTTCGGACTACCGCAAGCTGGGATTCGGACCTTACAGGTAACCCAAAATATTTATAGCAATTTATGGAATTAATTAATAAATGTTAAATTATTTTTTTCAACACAATTAATTCTAATTCTTTTTTCGTATTTATGTTAATAACAATCGCACTGTTTCCAACAACTGCCTTGAAACCCTAGAAACCGAACTCTGTCAGAGTTCTGGCCGAACTCTGACCGAACTCGGTCTGGGGATTTCAAACAGAAGCTGGACAGCCGAGCCTCCTTCTATTTAATCCCTTTCTATCATCTTCTTTCTCATTTCAACAACATCAAACCCCACCAAAAACCTTCCCTAACCTCCTTGTTCTCTCTCATCCAAGCTTCTCAAGCCTTTAAACTTTGGATTCAGAGCTTTCTCGAGGTTCTCTTCCACTGTTCACCATCGATTTCGGTATATCTTTTTCTTTTCTCTCCTTGCTTATTTCCATATGGCTTCCAAACAACCTGTTTCTTCTCAAAAGAAGAGAAAAGTTAATGAAGGTTCGTCCTCGACTCCTCATGAGACGGCCTCCTTTTCACTTTACACTCCTTCGAAACCCGATGGAGATTTCTTTGATGAATTTATTTTGTGTCCCAAGAAGCTTCAGACTCTTGGTTCACGGACTTTCATAAAAGAAAAATCTATCCGAGCGCTCCTATCAACTTCACGTTATTTCTTGATCATTCTAGTATATTCACCTATCATCATTTGCTCGATTTAGTTCAATCTACTTTTTTCGTTTATAAAAACGCCATTCGTATGTTTTATTGTAATTTTTCGATCATAAAGGGCACGATAAAATCTTAAGTTGGTGGAGGACATCGAGTTTGATGCCGATGATCTTGCGATCATTCTCCACGTACCCAATGACGGGGAAGCACTTATAGAGATCACCTCTGTTGAGTTTCTCGAGGGGACAACTTTTGATTCCTTTCGTGATTCGCTATGTGAACGGAATCCTCGACCCCATGGCACTCTTCGCCCTAGACACATGAACAACTACTTTTATGATCTCCATCGCATGGTGTTCTCCACTATCCTTCCTAAGAACACCGCCACAGATGAAATTTCTTACATGGAACTCTCGACAATTTATCATCTTCATTTCATGTTCCCTTCAGTCTACCGAAGACTATCATATCCGCTATGGATCATTGTCGCAAGAATTCCTTACGATGCCTTCTATACGTGATGTATCTTTCTGTCATCTTTTAGTATTTTGAAGTCAGTATTGAGGACTGTGCTAAGGATGCTGCTTCTGCCTATCCTTATGAGCATCATTGTCCAGCTCAGCCTGCACAGGTTCCACCTCCCGTAGTCACTCCCACTTCTACTAATTCTCTGGCTACTCATCCTCCTGCCGGTGTTACTCTTGAGTCCCTTTAGACTCTCATACTGGATCAATTTCGAGCTATAGATTTTCGTACAACCCTTCAGCTCCAGGCCATCTCGAATACGGTTCATGATTTACCGTATAGCCTTGCTCACAACCCTAGAGGCTCTATTCCTATTGTTTATGATCCGACCCGGCTTGGCTATCATATTGATGACCGTTAGGCGTAGCGTTACTTTAACCCTGTGGCTGCTCGATATGACCCCAGCCTGTCATGCCCCGCTCCCGTAGGAGCGATCGTCCTCACTAAGGCGTGATGCCACATGGGCCTAGGTTGCGCCCGTGTAATGCTATGTCCAGAAACGGTCGATTTGAGCTAGGTCACAGAGTCGCACAGAGTGTCCCCATTTGCAGCGGAAAGTAACTGAACACAAATTGAAGCAAATTCAACTCTTTATTGATATTCAAGAAGTTTACAAGCGACGCTAGGCCGATATTACAAATCGCTCAAGCTCTCTCTCTCTCTCTCTCCCTCTCTCTCTGAAGCATAAAAGACGTGCCAAGTGGCTTACAACATGGAATGATTCATGGCGATGTTCCGATACATTATGTCATGTATATGGTGCTCCAGCTCCTTGCAACGCTCCAAGGCTCCAGAGTTAGCTCCGTGCCTTAGCGCGTTCGAGGGAAGCTACGCACCCGATGACATTTCCTGCGTCCTGCAAGCAAACTGTGGGGTTATCAGTACATTGTTATGTACTGGTGGGGAGGCTAGCTCTCCCACAATGCTATCATTACCAAATACGTTCTATTTACTTTTGTGCACCATCTATCATTCATTGTCTTTCTAATCTTGCCTTAGGATCAGTTTTATGGCATATTTTATAACCTATCTCGTGTTGCCGAATTGAAGTGTCGCATGGAAATACATGTACAAGTTACCCATACATACCGTTCGGCCTTCCTTATCCAAAGTAAACCAAGTTAGTCAACAATTCATATTAAATAACTTAACATAATTCATGTGAACATTCAATGTCAAAGGCGTGTCCCTGCCTCAGGTCCTAGTGCATCGTAGGCGTGTTTTCTAACTCACTTGCACGAAGTACTTTTGATCATTTATATGTTACATTCAATGTCTGTTCAGAAGGCGCTTCATTCAGTTAACTTAGACTACTTTGATTTCAATGCAAGGACTTGCACATGGATTGCCACCAGCAAAGCCTACTTAAATCTATATGCACCGATCGCTGGCATGTCAACCATTTTGGACATTTTCCCCTTTGGCATTCTCATTTATCAAGCGTAATGGCTGGTACACCTTGACAGACTATTGAAGTACCGGCCCTACGTTTGGTTATGTGCCCAAGCTCGCACACCTGTCCGCCCGTAGGCCATGATTTCGCCTAGACAGGCCACAAAAACGTCGTTCGTTGCCCTTGGAATCCCTTTTCACTCATGTACGAGTCCGTCCACGACCATTTCGTATTTTATTGTCATTTTAACTTAACGGCTGTCTTTGAGCCATTGGCTGTCTCTGAGCCATGATACGTTATCGACCAGGTTGGCGGCGGCGTCCGTGCAGCGCGGGTAGCGAGACCGTTGCACGTCCCCGTCATACATGCTGCTAACCATTCTTTTCTTTCTTATCTTTCATTCATTCTTTCTTATCTTTCTTTCTTTCACTTGTTCGTTCGTTCATCAATTCATTTACGTATTTATTCTTTCATTTGTTGATTCATTTATTCACTTATTAGTTTAATTCATTCATTCATACATTTTGCAACTCCTTGTGCGGGAGTCGCCTTGGCGACCCATCGGTCCCGTAGTCTTTCAATGTTGCTATACTCTACTCGGAACGACTATGTTGATAGTCTTTCCGTTTTATTGTTGTAACCCATTCATTGTTTCATTGTTGAACGCATAAGGAACTTAAATGTAAGCTTGTGCCGTAGCACGAGTATAGAGCGCGGTGCGAGAGTTTTCACATTTTCTATGTTCTTTTCCATATTCTATACAAGCATTCAATATGGGATTATTCACTTAGCTAGGTGCGTTGAGTCATTTATTAGCATGTGTAGTGTTATCGCCTAGCGATTCTAGAGATAGTGTCCGTATTGTTATGTGTCTAGGCTAAGCAAAGATGGGTTCATCGGAGCCACCCACCTTAGCCATTTTCGCATCGGCCGAGCGATACTCCGAGCGCGCCTTTGAAAGTCTAAGTCTGGATTCATCTTGACGGGCCAATGTAAGCCTTGTATCGATTCAACATCAGGTCGATGCCAACTCTTCGGGTCGACGGCTCGTTTGAGTCATTGCACTTGCCGTTTGAATCGACGTTCCGCTAGGGCGGAGCGGGTCATTACATAATACACCACTCAAAACAAGTCTCGTCCTCAAGACTTCCTGAGTGCAGGTCATCCTACCATTCCTTAACTCGTGTCGTCGTGTTTCTTAGACAATTCTATCGAATGTCTTTACCGTTTGATGACATCGAATTATACTCGATACCTTTCCAAGTTTTAAGTTGCAAGTATTGGGTGAATTTTATTGAATGACTGTTCACTCATTTTAGACTTTTAATACTTATTCAATCGTCATGTTTCTTCGTCTTGGTTGCTATTTTGTCGTGCCATGGGACTGTAATGGTCACACGAGGTGCATTGTAATTTATCAAATATGAGGGTCGTAGGCTGAGGCTAACTCACTTTCGTTTATGCGCATCTCAACACCCACTTGCAGCTGCATTCGAGTTCATCATATCGCTGAGTTTGGATCGTGCACATATTCAAGGCGTTCCCCAAATACGTACATTTCAACCAAGCTTAGCGATTAGCAAAGTCGGACAAGCTACTCATGATAGTTTTGATTTGCCGATCGTTTTACTTTTACTTCGATTTAAAACCGAACTCATGTGCATCTCACTATCGTTATCTCGGTCATCGAGATGACCCGATTCGCTTGTCAAGTGTTCTTGTCCATGAAATCAATACGATTTCTTCTTAGCGGAGTCGACCAAGTCTAAGCACTTCTCGTCCGATTCGAGACCAAGTATTGCACTATCATCGAGTACGTTATCCAATCAATGATTCAATTCGTTATACCAACTTTACTTGCACATCATCCATTCCTATCATTTACTTCGTCTGGGGCAAATCTCGTTGTCGTTCACGCATACTCCCAGTTCTCCGTCCTACTCTAAGTCTTGTTGCCCCAAGTCTATCGTCTGTTCAGACGATACTGTAAGGTCAATCGCACAAGTTCAATCACGCGGCATAGGGTCGTCCGTCTATCCGCTAGGTCATCTCACAGGTTCATAGTTACGAGTCAAGTTCATGGCTTATCGTGCAAGGTCGTTGCACGATGCTTGCCCCAAATCCTATGGTCAAACCATTTTATTCGTTTGTACGGGAGTTTCTATCCAAGTTCGCTTCACCCAAATTTCTAAACGTCAAGCAGCGTTCACCCTATTCACATCGAGATATTCTCCGCTCCACGTCTGAGCTCGTTTAGGAAAGTCATCCTACGATAGGTTGTCCTCAATCAAATCCTTGACATGTCAATATCGTGCATCCGCACTAGCAATTATCATAATCTATCTCTTCAAGTGTGTTCGATACCATTCACCTATCCATCCTATCCAATCCACGTAGTCGATCACAAGGTCGTCTAGCCTTGCAATATATTACGCCCCAATCTCACGCAAGTCTGATTATCCACGGCGGATATGAATTACCATGTCAACGTTTCTGTGGAATAATCGTTCTCATCGGGACGTAACACTTGCATTGTGTCTAGACTTACTTATTTTTGATACGCGGATTGGGTCTACTCAATCCTCAAGCTTTTCTTATTCTTCAATCGCAAGTCCTAACAATCCTTGAATTCACCTTCGCTTCAAACCACAAGTCGAAGCAATCAAAATTGCCATGTCATGATATTTTAAGTTCGACCATTCCCGCTGGACATGAATCACCATGCCAACGCTCATGCAGAACGCTCGTCCCAAATCCGACGTGACGCATGTGCGAGGCTGGAGTTGCGCTCGCGTAAGACAAGATCATTGTCGTTGTGGTTATCACCGAACAATCAAGTCACTTCCCTCTTCATCCAACATTCATTTCTATCAAATCCCCAACATAGCATCCTTCAAAACAATAACTTCTAACATGATCGTCATTCATCGAATCAGAGTACCCTCGAGTTATTGTGCATAGATCTTTGATACGCCTCAATACCATTGATAAATGCTTATTTCAAGCATTATCAGTTATGACCTTTTCAGTTTCTTTTTCTGTGTGATGTATGCAAAACTTTTTCCAGTTTATGCTAGTATTTCCATTATTCTATGCATGTATTCTATTATGCTTTGTGGTTTAATATTACTATACCATTTTGCTATTATAACAAAACGGGGGAGTAAGATTGATTAAAGATTAAAGATTGATAAGTAAGATTATGATTTTATGATTTTTGATTAAATTATATACTGTATTACTAATTTGGTTTGAAAGAATTTTGGTTTAGACTCTACATATATAGATTCAGCAGAATGTTTTATTACGGGGGAGTAATAAGACTTGATCATACACTACGGGGGAGCATTGATCATTGTACTATACCATTTTTGACAGACAAAAAGCTACTCCCGCACCTTCTGTACTCATCAAGTCTACTTCCACTTCAAGTTGAACTTTTTTTAATATCAATCGTAGTTTTGTCATATTATCAAAATAGGGGAGATTATTGGCACATTTAGCCATAGTCAAACCGATTTCAATAAGTGTCTTAAAACTTGGATCTCGATATGAAAAGAAATCGATCTCGATATGAAAAGAAACGAATAATGCAGATTGCGTCGTCTCTGAGCTTTTTATATTCATTCTATATTTTTCTATTTAATTGAGCCTAGATTATTTGTGAATAGGGATCACTGGCAATTAGAAGTCTATCCTAAACCAAACCCATCTTGATTCATTCCTAAACCCAAACCAAACCAGATCCAAAAACCAAAACTGCCCTAGAATTGGGCTAACCGGACTCGGCCAGAGTTCTGGCCTAACTCGGACCGAACTCGGTCAGCATAATTTACTCCTAGTCAGAAGCTTTTTCTATTCTCATGGGTCTCCAACATTTAAATTTTTGAGCGTTAGGGTACCGAGTTCTGCCCGAACTCTGTCCTAGAAAAACCTATAAATAGAGAAAAAAAATTATTTCTAAACACAGATTCAATCTTCATCTTTTCTATCTATTCCTAAGCTTTCTATTCCATTCCCAAAGCTTTAATCTTCAAATATCCAAGTCAACTCTATTCTTCTAAGTGTCGGTGGTTTTCGAGTAGGAGTTTCGAGTTGTACAAACTTGGCGTATAAAAGCTTTCTTCAGAAAGTTGTTAAAGTTTGTTCGTGGGCTTCGGATAAAAATACGACGGTGGTGAATGTAGTGCACCGTCGCGCTCAGTCAATCGGAGGAATCAGAATGCCAACGGCGTTCGGACTTAGCCTTGCAACGGCTGCTCGAAGACATCGCTTGGTCGAGGCGACTCCTCTCTCAGGTAGGGTAGTTTCGGTGAAATTGCCTCATCTTAGCCTTCACATAATAAATCGTATATTTTCAACTTGCACAAGTTGGCTTGATAATAAAAGAGACGAATCCACATAGCTAAGAGAATAATCCCGACGGGTCGGATTGAGTTAGAATATAGAAAGGTCCAGCGGTCGGCTCAGATTTGGTGCACGACGTGCTTTGAAAATGAAACTTGGTCCTTCGTCCCGTGGCTTGGGAGAAGGAAAAGTTGGTCTTCGACACAAGCTATGAATTAGCCTAAGTCATAGGCGTCGTCCGTGTAAATGCTCGATAAAGCATGCACGGTTCCACGATGCAAGGCTTGGCATAGACTTTGTTCGTCCTTTGGGTTAAGTTGTAGGCTTGATTAGGTTAGACAAAGTGTGGCGGTCGACCTAAGTCATTCCAAGCAATATCCCATATTTTCTACGGTTGTCGATATTACTTGGTTTCACGATCATAAGGCCCATTGCATAGGTATGTCTCGGGCGGTAGTGTCACAGAGAACACTAATTGGCATAAGGCACGATGTCATGGACTTAGTGTTTCTAAGGCACGAGCTACGGTTGATTCATTGAGTTTGGGAAAAGGGCTTCAAATAGTTGTTCCTGAGTTGAAGGAAAGGATAGGGCAAGAAGGAAGAATGCTTGCGACCACGGGTCATCGAGGCAGTGTCAGATGTGAGAAGTATTGAACTTGGCCCTGGAAGAGATGGTAACACTATAAGTAGAATGACTGTGTGAGACATCAGTTCGAGTTGAGTCTTGCATGGTCATTGGACAACCTGTACAAGGTGAGTTTGTTTTTCGAACGGCAAGGCAGCTAACGAGATCGTTTTGATAGAGACATGATTAGCAGTACTGGATGACCGCACGGGTTAGACGGGGACATACCGTGGAGCTCGCTACTCACACTTGCAGGGGCGACCGTCTAACAAGCTATGGTAGTCCATGATAGTGCTGGACATTAGTGACTAGTTCATATAGATGAGTTGGCATGGCAACAACCCGTATATGAGCCTTTGGATTAAGTCGAGTATTGAGTGCACTATATCAAAGAGTCGAGTTGAATGTGTGTGTACAGTTAGAACACAAAATGTTGGGCCTAAGATTTGGCTGCAACGTAGGTGATGTGCTTCGGCATGAGATGTAGCGTCAAGTCTTAAGTTGTTGGCATATAAGTTGCATAAGTCAGATTTGAGTCATCTTGAGTTTAAGTCAAAAAATACCGCAAGGCAAAGTCGGTCGAGTGACACTTAGCCCACAAGTCTTGATTGGGTCAGTTGGTGATCAAAGTAGCAAGGGCCGCGAAACGGCGATATGGTTAAGTCACACTGAGTTGCGAGGCACGACACAATAGATTTGTAGCACGGTCACAAGGAAATTGTCTACTATCACATAGTTGGCGTCTCTGATTTTGGGCCGTAAGGCAAACACGACTTGATAGATTAATGTCGTTGATAAGAGAAGGGGTCTAGAGGCAAAGTATGAGTTGACATTGTTGTTGCAAGCAGGGGATGGTCTAGAGACACAAAATAGGCCAAGACGTCGGTCCTAAAACTGATCCTAAGACAATAGTAGAAAGACAATCAAAAAGGGTTATGTTGCACAAAGTAAATGAACGTGTTGATTTTGTATGGGTGGACGAGGAGCTCATTCCACCAGTACAGTTGAGTACTGACACCCACATAGTTTTTATGTGCATGCACAGGTAGAAGTTCATAGAGCGAAGCTCGCTTAGACGTGTCGATGCACAGAGTTCCTTGACGATTCGAGGCGTGCATTCCGCATGGAGTCAAGACTTATATAGGACATAATGTATGGACGTCGCCTTTCGAAGCATCCGCTGGTTCAAGACTTGTACATGAGAGATGAGAGACAGCTGAGTGACTTGTAATGTGAGAAGAGTGAGCTTGAGTGACTTATAATCTTGGCCTTGCGCCCTATTGTAATCTTGTTACAATATCAATAAAGAGCTTCTTTTGAACAACATATGTTTGTTCTAAATTTTTACTTCTATTATTCAATGTCTCTGCTTGGAACTTCTGTGCGACGACCCCATCGCAGCCGCTGTAATCAGCCGTTATGGAACCCTGTCACGATCCGCTACACAAATTGTTGGACCGGGCTGAGTCATGTCCAGCCTACGCTTGAGATAAAGCGTAGTAAGCTGTTCTAAGGATAAGATCATACCAAAGTGTGCTAACAATTCTATCTGAAATAATGAGTCAGAATATATCCAAACACAAAATCATCTCGTATATAAGTATGTTCCAAGTACATGGCTAAAATGTAAAACTGGATATAGGTCCAGTTACAAAATACATAGTCTAATACATGACTACTCTTAGAAAGTCCTAAGTAAATAAACAAACTAGACGATTTTCCCCGCAGTTACATCCTCGTGAAGTATACCCAGGTCCTCGGCAGCAACTCCATAATAGGAATCACAAAGCAACTCCTCCTCAGAAAGTATACCTACAACGTTATCCTGTCAGGACGAGAGCATGTACTGATTCTAGCAAACTAAATATACGGAACATGAAATGAACATGAGTGTAATAAAAAGGAATCATGTTATATCATAATCTATCATGGCAAGGATACATATGTCATGGAGACAAATGTATATGTAATGTTTAAAACTGTATCAGGTACGTGATCGTCAATAGGTATACAATGTGCAAGGGCACATAATGAAAGGTACTTTCGTACAAGTGATACGGCGATAGATGTACATACGTACAAATTCGCTTTGAGATAAGGCCTACGGCGTAGTAACATATAAAATAAAACTTTGCTCGCTACTGTAAATGGACATGATCACATACTCAACTATCAGTTTCTCCATAACCCCGTTTTTAAACATGTGAGAGATATAAGAACTGTCCCAAGCATGGTAGGGTCTGAAAATAATATAACATGTGAAGATTTAACTTGCTACCCCAAGTATCAGCATTTAACATGGTTGGATCACAGTTTATTATTATAACAGTATGTAAAGTTTATAGAGGTACTTGCCTTTAGCAAAGCAAGGTAGTGATAGAAATGCTATAGATGTCTGGTGACTCGTCACTGTAGAAATAATACATAAATTTGTTTTATACTAAGTTAAACACTAAGACACTAGTTGTGCGACACTACTTTCTAACTGGACACCTAGCCAAATGATGACTTTAGCATAGGGGACCAATATGGGGTGACACAATACCCAACTAACTTTCTAGGGCGTTTACACTAGTGTAGGGTGAGGTCCAATACTACAATAATTCAAATCAACACAAAACTTTGTATGTCGTAACTATTCAATAAATAAATCAGACTGTACACTGTGTTCCAACAATTTTTGAGATAGACAAAAAGCTCAATTATACATAAAGTAAAGTACCAGGATAATCCTTGTTAATTATAGAAATTTGTACTAATTGTTTTGGAATTTATAAGCCCTCATAGATATTTATTAAAAATCAGCAAACATATGTATCCTGAAAAAGAGTTCTGATTTCCTTTTTCTAAAATATCAAAATTACTTATTAAATGCTGGAAAAATTATATTAAATTAGATAAATTAACATAGTATTTAAATACAATTTTTCCCAGATTTTTAAAGCACTTAAAATATATAAAAAATTCAAAAATAGCAAGTAACAATTTCTAGAAAATAATTAATTAATTAATTAATATTTTTTCCATGTATTCGAAATTGAACCAAATTCCAGATACGGATCCAAAGCCATGAATCAAGTCCAATATGACTTGTACAGACTCTGAATGCATTGGACACAATTGGGCCCAAAAACTCATGCTAGATTTGGACATCAAATGGCCATGATTAATAAAATACAGTAATTCAAATATAAATATTAAAGTATTTTAATAATATATTTTAAAGTGGTAAAATATACAAGTTATAAAATTTTATAATAAAATAACTTGTGAATTTATACATAATAATATTTTGCACAAAATTGAATTTAAAATATATATACAAATACAACAAATACATTTATATATATATATATATATATATATATATATATATATATATATATATATATATATATATATATATATATATATATTACTTATATATATATATATATATAAGTACAGTGTATATATATATAATAGTATATACTATTATATATATATATATACACTGTACTTATATATATATATATATATTATATATATATATATATATATATATAAAATAAATATATATATTATATATATATATATATATATATATATATATATATATATATATATATATATATATATATATAATAAAACAAATAAAAATAAAAAGAAAGCAATAAAAAGAAATGAAAGGGGGGCTCAAACTCGGCCCGGTGGGACAGGGGTGGGTTTGAGCACCACTCGGCTGACCAGGGGCCCAGTTCGAGCTTGCTGGTTGGGTTAGGTTTGAGTTAATTTTATTATGAAACAGAATAATGGGTTGGAAAATAAACCAAACCCGATATTCAAACCCATTAGCCTATGGTTCTGTGCCTTCGTGTCCTGATAGTTAGGGACACGAAGACACACGAGTCCAGTGTCCAGAGTGTGCACGACACACACGACTCGAGTCTCGCGTGTCCAAGCACTCTACTGGGTTCGTCGACATTGGGCGAGTCCACGCACGTATACACGAGAGACGATACGACACAGAGAGAGTGACACGTACGTGTCCGTCGAGCAGTGGCTTTCGGGGGTGCTAGCGGCGGCTGTAGGCGTCGGGGTCGGTAGCGAAGGGTGGCGCTCTGGTCGTCTCGTCGAGGCACGTCGATTGTTGGTGGTTGGGGGCGTCGACGTAGCCTGTGTAGTGTCCCGCTCCTAGCGGTTCACTATGTAAGGCTTGTGGCTTGGCTAACTCGGTCGGAACCGAGTATTGGGGAAACTTACCGTCGGCATCGAATCGATCACGGACAAGTGCATAAGAACCTTTCCAATTAATGGATCGGTTTCTCTTGAAATGCGTCCAAGAGTTTTCTCTGGATGTTTTGCTGCTGGTTTTGCTGCTTGGTTTTGATGGATGCTTTTCTGAATGATTTTCGATGATTTGATTCTTGCCCGTTTTCATCGATTTACATAGCATTCATTCTTGAGAATTCTGAGAGAAGAGAACACAACGAGACGGATTATTAATCAATCTTTTGGTGCCAATGCAGACTGACGCGTGACGGAAGGCTAAGCGTGCAAGTGTTCCTCTCTCTCTCGACGATTCTCTAATTTGGTGAGTGTGGATCTCTGTGGTGGTATTGTCCCTCTCGCTATTCCTTCATGCCAACTAAATAATTGTCTTGCAACATCCGTTGATCGATATCAAGATGCTAATGCCACAAGTCAATACCACTAAGATGCTAGAGATAGAACATTGAAATGAATTGATTACACTGCAATGAACTGAACATTGAAATGATTGAATTGATGCCTAGAATGATGGTTATGAAATGCTAAGAATGATCATGTTGCCTATTACTTCAAATATTCTATGCACACTGTGTATATCGAGTCGGACACACATTCGCCTGACCATGGACAACTTATATACAAGGATTGAGCAATAATTTCCTCGAACGGTACAGGGGCGCCTGTACCGATTCGGCCTAGGAGGAAATAATGAAGTGCTTTGGGGAACATGAGTAATGCGAGGCATCATAGAGGCTAGCTCCCTACTGTGCTGTCATCTCATTATCTTGAAGTCCCAAATGCAAATGAATGAATGAAAAGAGTCCATATGGTTTAACAACACCAGTGGTCACATCGTGGGAATGTATGCTAATCAATGTCTTATGCAGGGGCGGTAAGTATATTATTATTATCCTGTATCTTATGCAGGAAAGCTGGATTCGGCCAATGGTAAAGTAAACATGGTTTATTGAACTACCATGTCATTTGAATTGTGATTTACTCTAAATGTTGCCTGTCCCTTATAAATTCATATCTTTAAAATGCTTGTCATTAATAAAATGTTGGTTTAGCTGAGTGGGCCAACGGGGCTCACCAGCGCATTGTTATAATGTGCTGACCCCTCCTCCACAGGTACTGGAGAAGGCTCGGGCGCACATCGCAATTAAAGCTTTCTGAACTGCTGTTTCCTTTTCAAGTTGTTTTTCCCTAAAGACGCACAAAGTATTGCGGAGATTTCAAAGATAGCTGCTTATATTTCAAAGTACTAAAGGGGCGTGATGTATGGAACGGGAAATTATTTCATGGCAGCCTATCAGTTGTACTTCTTTTCATGAATCAATGTAGCCGAAAAGGCATTTCAAATATTATCGAGAAAAGTTGTATTCTGACTACAATCATCAATAAAATAAATATTTTCTTTCTATTCCGCTTGCTTAATGTTTCCGCAACTGTGGCTTATTTTTCAAATGTGATGAATTGATATAAATGTGCATGTTCTAGCCTTGTACAAGTGCAACTCCAGACTTGTACGGCATCACGCCTTAGCGAGGACGATCGATTCGGCGTGAATCGAAGCAAAGCGAGCGATTCCCCGAATCGGGGCGTGACAAGTTGGTATCAGAGCACGGCTTCACTTCCTCGGATTTCAAAAATAAATGTTTCAAAAAGGAAGTCTTGATGCAAATTTTCTCGATTGATGGTGTCGATGGCGCTGGCATGAAATAATGTTCCATACAATAAGCCCATAAATATTTTATGAGTGCTAATGGAATTATTTCTTTGTGTAGAATGACCAAGGGTGATAGCTCAAAGACGAATTCATCGTCTGACCCGATTGAAAAACTGATTAAGCAAATGGAGGCTCAGAGGAAGCAAAGCGAAGCTCAACATCGCGCGCTTCAGGAGCAGCTTCAGTATCAGTTTCAGGAGCAGCTGGATGCTCAACAAAAGCAAGTTGATAGTCTAACTCAGATTGTCATCAAGCTGTCGGCCGATTCTAATGTTTCTGCAAAGGCCACAGCAACCGAGACCGTGGAGGTGCCGGCAGAGAAACCTGAGACGCCGACACGGAAGAGGACGAGCTTCAAGTTCTCTGAATTTAAAAGTTGCGACCCGCCTGAGTTTGATGGGAAAGAGGAGCCAGATGAGGTGATGGGCTTCTTGAACACACTAGAGGGCTATTTCCGAATGTTAGAGATTCAGGGCAGTAAGAGAGTGGAGTGTACTGCTGTACAACTTCGCCTCAAGGCCCAGGAATGGTGGATTTCGCAGAGACAGGCACTTTGCGGAAATAGTCAGGATATAAAGATGTCTTGGGAGGCCTTTAAGCAGGCTTTCATTACTCACTTCATTCCACCCGCTGTCCGACAACAAAAAGAGAATGAGTTCATTGCACTTCGACAAGGCAGTATGTCAGTGCATGACTATGAGACAGAGTTTTTGAAGAGAGTCGCATTCGCTGGGTACATGGTACCGAATGACGACGCCAAGCGAGGAAGATTTGTGCAAGGCTTGAATGAGGGCCTAGAGAAGGATGTGCTAAATCGGAAATGTACGTCTTACCGGGAGGCGTACGAGACAGCTCTCGAGATGGAGAGATTTCATAAACCGGCTAGTCGTGAGACAATGAAGAGCAACCAAGGACTCAATAATCAGAAACGACCTTGGTCTGCTAGCAGGAACGACGCACCTAAGCGTCACAATACTGGAGACAATCGAGGGCCTCAACATACAGAACGTTGTAAATTTTGCAACCGTTGGGGACATCGATCCGAAGATTGTCGGGTGAAGTGTTTCAAATGCGGCGAGCAGGGCCACAAGGAAGCTGACTGTAGAAATAGAGGAGGGAATCAGTATCCTCCTCGTGGGCATAACAATAATCAGTATCGTGGGCATAACAACAACCACAACCGGGGATAATATAACAACCAGCATCGTGGCGGAGCGCCACCAGCCTTACCGGCTCCAGCTGGGAATGCACCGAATCAACAAGGTGGGCAAGCAAGGGTTTATGCCTTGACTCAGGCAGAGGCCCAGACCGCGGAGAATGTTATAACAGGTATGTTGCTATATAAAGGCACACCTGCAAGAGTACTTTTTGATTCTGGCGCTACTCATTGCTTTATCTCTTCTGATTTTGCAATGGAAAATAAATTTTGTATGACTCAACTAAAGACAGCTTTGTGTGTTAGCACTCCTTCGGGAGTAGATATGCCTGCAACTTTGATTTGCAGGGACGGCTACATTAAAATTGGAGGCAAGACTTTATCTCTGGATGCAATTGTACTCGACATCAAAGAGTACGATATCATCTTGGGAATGGACTGGCTCAGCGCCTGTCATGCAACGATCGACTGTGCGGATAAGAGAGTTGTGTTTCGCCTAACCGGAGAAACAGAGTTCTCTTACTCGTGCGGCTCAGCGTTCCAAGGACCTATGGTAATATCGGCAGTTACAGCAAGGCATATGTTGTACTCAGGGTGTGAAGGGTTCCTTGCTTCTGTTTTTGATACTCAAATGAAGGGTGTAGATTCGAATCAGACCGAGATCGTGGCAGAGTTCCCCGATGTGTTTCCGGACGAGGTACCTGGGATGCCGCCGGATAGAGAAATTGAATTCACAATTGACACATTTCTGGATACTCGTCCGATATCTAAAGCGCCGTACAGGATGGCTCCGGCAGAATTGAAGGAACTAAAGGTGCAGCTACAAGAATTATTAGACCGAGGATACATTCGCCCAAGTGTATCTCCATGGGGAGCTCCAGTGTTGTTTGTAAAGAAGAAGGATGGAACGATGCGGCTATGCATCGATTACAGAGAACTGAATAAGGCAACCATCCGTAACAAGTATCCTTTGCCAAGGATAGATGATCTATTCGATCAGCTACAAGGGGCGACCCTGTTTTCAAAAATCGATCTTCGTTCAGGATACCATCAGTTGAAGATCAGACCCGAAGATGTTCCTAAGTCAGCATTCCGTACGAGATACGGACACTATGAGTTTTTGGTCATGCCATTCGGCTTGACTAATGCTCCAGCAGCCTTCATGGATTTAATGAATAGAGTGTTTCGACCGTTCTTAGACAAGTTTGTTGTTGTGTTCATCGATGACATCTTGATCTACTCAAAAGATAGAGAGACTCATGTCGAGCACTTGAGAGAAGTACTTCAGACGCTGCGGGACAACCAGCTCTATGCAAAACTAAGCAAGTGCGAATTTTGGATGAACAGCGTGTCGTTCCTAGGACATGTTGTTTCGGCGGAAGGTGTTGCCGTCGACCCAAAGAAGATTGAGGCAGTGGTGGACTGGAAGCAGCCTGCATCAGCTAGTGAAATACGGAGTTTCCTTGGTTTAGCCGGGTACTACCGTAGATTTGTGAAGGACTTCTCGAGAATCGCCTCGCCTTTGACTCGCCTGACTCAGAAGGGAGTCGTATTTAAGTGGACGAACGACTGTGAGAGTAGCTTCCAAGAACTCAAGCAGCGGCTCGTCACGGCGCCAATTTTAGCACTTCCAGAAGGCTCCGAGGGATTTCAGATCTACAGTGACGCGTCGGGACTTGGTTTGGGATGTGTTCTCATGCAACGTGGGAAGACAATATCTTATGCTTCGAGACAACTCAAACAGCATGAGAAGAATTACCCAACACATGATTTGGAACTGGCGGCGATTGTGTTCGCGTTGAAATTGTGGCGACACTATCTCTATGGTGTGTCCTGCGAGATCTTCACGGATCACAAAAGCCTGAAATATATGTTCACACAAAAGGAATTGAATTTGAGGCAGCGGCGCTGGTTAGAATTGATTAAGGACTATGACTTGACAATCTCTTACACGCCGGGTAAAGGGAACGTGGTAGCTGATGCCTTGAGTCGGAAATTTGTGGGATCACTAACAATAGCAAAAGAGGTACTACGGGATCTTGAAGAGATGGGCATCGAGTTCAGGATCCGTCCGCAGAATGTGCAGTTGGCTCAATTACAACTTGAGCCGAGTCTCCAGGAAAGGATTAAGTTTGCTCAGAAGGATGACCCATTTCTGCAGAAGATACGCGAGTTGATTCTAGCAGGAAAGGCGTCGGACTTTACCGTTGAAGATGACACTATTCGTGTCAAGGAAAGATTGTGCGTCCCTAAGGACGAGAATATCAGGAAGGAAATACTGACCGAGGCTCATTTCGTGAAGTATTCCTTGCATCCGGGAGGCACGAAGATGTATAAGGATCTACGCTCAACCTTTTGGTGGCATGGTATGAAGAAGGATGTGGCGCTATTCGTGTCACAGTGCATGGATTGTCAGCGTGTAAAGGCCGAACATCAACGGCCAGGCGGAGAACTACAAAATTTGGCTATTCCACTGTGGAAGTGGGATAATATCTGTATGGATTTTATAGTTGGCTTGCCAAGAACTCAGAAGGGAAATAATGCGATTTGGGTTATCGTGGATAGATTAACCAAGTCGGCACATTTCATTCCAATAAAAGTTACATGGGGAGTAGAACGGTTGGCTCAGATCTACATAAATGAAATTGTCAGATTGCATGGGGTGCCAGCTTCTATAGTGTCGGATAGAGATGGAAGATTCTTGTCGAGATTTTGGATAAGTCTACACTCGGCAATGGGCACAAAGTTGAACTTCGGTACGGCTTACCATCCGCAGACTGATGGTCAGACAGAGAGAGTAAATCAGATCCTTGAGGATATGTTGAGATTGTGCGTGCTCGACTCGAAGACAAGTTGGGACGCGCATCTCGCACTAGCAGAATTTGCCTATAACAACAGTTATCAGGCAAGTATCCAAATGGCCCCGTACGAAGCCTTATATGGACGGAAATGTCGATCACCGATATGCTGGGATGAAGTCGGTGAACGGTAAGTGCTCGGACCAGAACTTGTGGAACAGGCCGTCGAGAGGATTCGCTTAATTCGAGAAAGACTTAGAGTTGCTCAAAGTCGACAAAAGAGTTATGCGGATGTTCATCGACGACCTTTGGAATTCACAGCAGGCGATCATGTCTTCTTGAAGGTCACACCCATGCGAGGTGTGATGCGGTTTGGGATGAAAGGAAAGCTAAGCCCGAGATTCGTCGGACCATTCGAGATTTTGGAGAAGGTAGCCTCAGTGGCTTATCGACTTGCACTGCCTCCGGCTTTGGCTGATGTGCACGATATCTTCCATGTATCTCAACTTCGGAAGTACGTGCATGATCCAAGTCACGTAGTGAATTTCGACCAGCTGCAGCTGAGCGCTGACCTATCCTACACTGAAGAACCTGTCCAAATTTTGGACAGGAAAGAGAAAGTTTTGCGGAATCGGACAGTATCCCTGGTCAACGTGCTGTGGCGGAACCATGCTGTCGAGGAGTCGACATGGGAATTAGAGGAAGAGATGCGAGTGAAGTACCCCTCGCTGTTTGATAATTTTGAGGTAGGACCTTTGCTTTAAGTTTCGAGGACGAAACTTTTTCTTAGTGGTATATTATGTAGTGTCCCGCTCCTAGCGGTTCACTATGTAAGGCTTGTGGCTTGGCTAACTCGGTCGGAACCGAGTATTGGAGAAACTTACCGTCGGCATCGAATCGATCACGGACAAGTGCATAAGAACCTTTCCAATTAATGGATCGGTTTCTCTTGAAATGCGTCCAAGAGTTTTCTCTGGATGTTTTGCTGCTGGTTTTGCTGCTTGGTTTTGATGGATGCTTTTCTGAATGATTTTCGATGATTTGATTCTTGTCCGTTTTCATCGATTTACATAGCATTCATTCTTGAGAATTCTGAGAGAAGAGAACACAACGAGACGGATTATTAATCAATCTTTTGGTGCCAATGCAGACTGACGCGTGACGGAAGGCTAAGCGTGCAAGTGTTCCTCTCTCTCTCGACGATTCTCTAATTTGGTGAGTGTGGATCTCTGTGGTGGTATTGTCCCTCTCGCTATTCCTTCATGCCAACTAAATAATTGTCTTGCAACATCCGTTGATCGATATCAAGATGCTAATGCCACAAGTCAATACCACTAAGATGCTAGAGATAGAATATTGAAATGAATTGATTACACTGTAATGAACTGAACATTGAAATGATTGAATTGATGCCTAGAATGATGGTTATGAAATGCTAAGAATGATCATGTTGCCTATTACTTCAAATATTCTATGCACACTGTGTATATCGAGTCGGACACACATTCGCCTGACCATGGACAACTTGTATACAAGGATTGAGCAATAATTTCCTCGAACGGTACAGGGGCGCCTGTACCGATTCGGCCTAGGAGGAAATAATGAAGTGCTTTGGGGAACATGAGTAATGCGAGGCATCATAGAGGCTAGCTCCCTACTGTGCTGTCATCTCATTATCTTGAAGTCCCAAATACAAATGAATGAATGAAAAGAGTCCATATGGTTTAACAACACCAGTGGTCACATCGTGGGAATTTATGCTAATCAATGTCTTATGCAGGGGCGGTAAGTATATTATTATTATCCTGTATCTTATGCAGGAAAGCTGGATTCGGCCAATGGTAAAGTAAACATGGTTTATTGAACTACCATGTCATTTGAATTGTGATTTACTCTAAATGTTGCCTGTCCCTTATAAATTCATATCTTTAAAATGCTTGTCATTAATAAAATGTTGGTTTAGCTGAGTGGGCCAACGGGGCTCACCAGCGCATTGTTATAATGTGCTGACCCCTCCTCCACAGGTACTGGAGAAGGCTCGGGCGCACATCGCAATTAAAGCTTTCTGAACTGCTGTTTCCTTTTCAAGTTGTTTTTCCCTAAAGACGCACAAAGTATTGCGGAGATTTCAAAGATAGCTGCTTATATTTCAAAGTACTAAAGGGGCGTGATGTATGGAACGGGAAATTATTTCATGGCAGCCTATCAGTTGTACTTCTTTTCATGAATCAATGTAGCCGAAAAGGTATTTCAAATATTATCGAGAAAAGTTGTATTCTGACTACAATCATCAATAAAATGAATATTTTCTTTCTATTCCGCTTGCTTAATGTTTCCGCAACTGTGGCTTATTTTTCAAATGTGATGAATTGATATAAATGTGCATGTTCTAGCCTTGTACAAGTGCAACTCCAGACTTGTACGGCATCACGCCTTAGCGAGGACGATCGATTCGGCGTGAATCGAAGCAAAGCGAGCGATTCCCCGAATCGGGGCGTGACACTGTAGGGGTGGTGCTGGCAAACGGCGAACTCCGGCGAGCTTGGTCGAAGAAGAAAGGGTTATGGCGGTGGCTAGGGCGGTCGTGGTGAAGTCTAGGGTTAGGGTATGGGGTTGGGGGACTTTATAGAGTCAGGGTGTCGGTGGAAATAGGGCTAGGGTTACGGGAATTTAGGGTTTAGGGTTAGGGTTTCGGCGTTAATCGTCGGAGATGGCGACTACCAAAGGGCGGTGATCGGGGTGGCCAATTAGCAGAACCCCCCCCATAGATTTGACAATTACAACTAAGCCCACCGCCTCAGTTATATGCAAAATCTAATTTGCATTATACCCCTCCCGCTATGCTCTGTGCAAATATAATTTGCACAGACAAATTAAATATTGCATAATGGCTTAAAAAATTAAAATAATTGCAAAAGGCTTTTAAAATATTTAATAAATTACAAGATGATATTTTTGGCTCTAAAAATCATTTAATAATTATTTAAAAATTCTAGAAAATTCCTAATAATTATGATAATTCATTTCAAGGATATAAATACTATTTAAAATAATATAAAGTAATATTTTAAAATCTAGGGGCTTACAAATCTTCCCTCCTTAAAAAATTTCGTCCTCAAAATTTACAAGGATAGAGGACTCTACAAACATTCAATATAGCAAGCAATGCAAACAATGATTAAGGCTACTATTAAGACTAACCTCTAAGGTATCAAGCGGGAACGGGTGGTTCCCTCGCGGCTGTTGGGTCGAACAAGTAAGGATATTTCTCCCTCATGTCCGGCTCCCTCTCCCAAGTAGATTCACCCGAAGAGTGACGACTCCAAGCTACTTGTACTAAGGGTATAACTTTATGCCTCAGCCTCTTCTCCCTCATGTCCAATATCTCCATTGGCTGCTCAGTAACTGCAAGACTCGGTCTGATCTCCAACTCTGAATGATCTAGCACATGGCTGGGGTCTGGAACTTATCTTCTCAGCTGAGACACATGAAAGACATCGTGAACTCCTGCTAGGTTGGGTAGAAGTGTAATCATGTATGCTACCTCTCCGATCCTGCCAAGTATCTTGAACGGCCCGATGTATCTGGGCTCAACTTGCCGCCTCGTCCGAACCTGATCGTCCCTCTCGTAGGTGATATGTTCACTAGCACCATATCTCCGTCGACGAACTCCATCGGTCTGTGACTAGCATCGACCCAGTGTTTTTGCCTGTCCTGAGCAATTCTGAGCCTGTCTCTGATCATCCCGACCTTCTCTGCTGCATCCGTGATCATCTCTGGCCCAAGCATAACTCTATCCCCAACGTCATCCCAAAAGAGCAGTGTACGGCATCATCGTCTATATAGTGCCTCGAAAGGAGACATATCGATGCTGGCTTGGTAGCTGTTGTTGTATGAAAACTCTACCAAGTGCAAATGGCTCTTCCATGATCCGCCAAAGTCCAGCACACAAGTCCTCAGCATGTCCTTTAGCATCTGTATCGTCCTCTCGGACTGTCCATATGTCTGTGGGTGGTACGCTGTACTGAACTTGAGCCGGCTGCCCAACTCTTCCTGCAAGCTCCTCCAGTAGTAGGACATGAATCTGCTATCTCGGTCCGACACGATGCTCACTGGTACTCCGTGTAAGCCACCTATCTGCTGTATGTATAGCTCCGCCAACTTCTCGGTGGAGAGCCCCACCTTGAAGGGTATGAAGTGCGCACACTTCGTCAGCCTGTCAACGATGACCCAAATGGCATCCTTCCCTTCATGGGAACGAGAAAGCCCTGAGACGAAGTCCATTGTAATGTGTTCCCACTTTCACTCGGGAATGGGTAACGACTGCAATAGACCAGCTGGCCTCTGACGCTCCGCCTTGACCTGCTGGCAAATTAGGCATATCGAAATGAAACGTGATACATCCCTCTTCATCCCGTGCCACCAAAGATGTTCCCGTAAGTCACGGTACATCTTGTTGGCACCAGGGTGAATAGAATATCGCGATCGGTGTACCTACTATAAGACTGCCTCTATCAGCTCTTCCTTCGGCATGCACAACCGGTTGCCATGCCTCAAGGATCCATCCTCTGCCACGGTAAAGTCATCTAGCAATCCAGCTAAAGCCTGGGCTCGAAGTCTGCGGAGGCTCTCATCTGTAGACTGTGCCTCCTTGATCTGCTCCATCAAACCTGACTGAATGTCTAGCGCCATCATCTGTATCACTGATCCTGGCCGGACTATCTCTATACCGAGCTTCTCCAGGTCTTCCTGCAAATGCCGATCTATCATCAGATACCATGCCATCGGATGCCTGCTCAGCACATCCGCTACCACATTTGCCTTCCCGGGGTGATACTGTAAATTGATGTCGAAGTCCTTCATCAACTCCAACCATCGTCTTTGCCTCATGTTCAGCTCTTTCTGTGTGAACACATACTTCAAGCTCGCGTGGTCAGTAAAGATTTTCACTCGTTCTCCGTATAAGTAGTATTTCTACAACTTGAGGGCAAAGATCACCGCAGCTAACTCTAGGTCGTGGGTAGGATAGTTTCGCTCATGAGTCCGTAATTACCTAGATGCATAAGCAATCACTTTCCCATGCTGCTGTAGGACACATCCTAGCCCCTTTTCCGAAGCATCGCTGTATATGGTGAAACCTCCAGACCCTGAAGGTAATGTCAGAACTGGAGCGGTCGTCAGCCTCCTCTTCAGCTCCTCAAATGATGCCTGATAGTCCTCTGACCAGATGTACTCTGCATCCTTCCGCGTCAGTTTCGTCACGGGTTCAGCTATCCTAGCAAAGTTCTGGATAAACTTTCTATAATAGCCTGCTAAACCCATAATGCTCCTGATCTCTGAAACTGACGTCGAAGCCTTCCACGTCTCAACGGCAGTAATCTTCCTGGGATCCACTGAGATCCCCTCTCCAGTGACCACATGACCGAGAAACTCTACTCGATCCAAAAAGAACTCGTACTTCGACAATTTGGCATACAACATCTCCTGCCTAAGAATTCCCAAAACTGTCTGTAAGTCCTTTACGTGCTCCTCCGACGTCTTTGAGTATATCAGGATGTCGTCGATAAATACTACGACGAACTTATCCAGATACTGGTGAAATGTCTTATTCATCAAGTTCATAAAGACAGCTGGCACATTTGTGAGACCAAATGGCATCACCAAAAACTTGTACTGCCCGTACTTCGTGTTGAACACCGTCTTCTGGATGTCTGCAGCCCTTACTTTCATCTAGTGGTAACCGGATCTCAAATCTATCCGAAAAAATGCCTTTGCCCCACTCAACTGGTCGAACAAATCATCTATCCTGGGCAGAGGATATTTGTTTTTAATGGTGATGGTATTCAACGCCCGGTAGTCAATACATAACCGGACTGTACCATCCTTCTTTGGTACAAAGAGTACTGGCGCTCCCCATGGAGAAGCACTAGATCGAATGAAACCCTTTTTCAACTGGTCATCAATCTGCTCCTTCATTTCTACTGCCTCCTTGGGGTTCACTCTATAGCATGCCCGGGATACTGGTGATGAACCCGGTACTAAATCTATAGTGAACTCCACATCTCTGTCAGGCGAAAGTCCTCGAAGATTCTCTGGGAATACATCTACAAACTCCCTAATGATAGGGTGTGGCGGTATTATCTCCCCAACTGTCGTACAACACTTCAGCTCTAGGCTGATCTTCGGCCCTGTCCTCCTGACACTGAATGGTGCCGTGCCTGGAGGACTGAACAGAATACTACCCTCATGGCAGTCTATAGATGCGTGAGCAGAGCTAAGCCAGTCCATCCCTAATATGATATCATACCCGGGGAGTGGCGTCATAAAGAATCATCTCCTAAACTCTCTCCCAGCTATAGTAATAGAGCATCTATAGATAGCTCTAATGGGTACTCGTCCTCCTCCCCTCATTACTCTACTCTTCTTCTCGGTAGGTATAGCTACTAAGTGGTGTTTATACAAAACTCTAATGACAGGAAGCTATGTGATGCTCTAGAATCAAACAAGCATAGAGCTAGAAAAGTATGTAAATAAACATGACCTGTGATGACGTCAGCCAAATAATCTGGTTCCGAAACCTGCTTTGGTTTTGCCTCAAAAGCCAGACTATAAGCCTTCTCCTGGGGTCCCATCTGCTGCTGCAGAAGTTGTCCAAACCTCTGCTGCTGAGTCGGGAGCGACGGTCCTCTGGACGGTGGTCTAGCACCTGGTACCCTCGCTATTGGGTACTCCCGAAGCTGGTGGGTGGAAGACCCGTAAGCTATGTACTGCTTCAACCTCTTTCTGCAGACGGAGTAATCATGCCCTGGCCTTCGACAAAATATACACAGAGCTTCCTTCTGCGACTGAGGTCCCGGGGCTCTAACTGGTGGGGTTGGGTAATATGGTGTGGGAGGATGGTAAGTTTGCTGGTGCAGCGCCGGTGCTCTCGGCTGAAAAGCCTGACGCTTGGAAGGTCCCTCGTGGTGTACGGGAGCCGGCCTCTTGTAAGACTGAAGACGCTCCTCTATACTCTGGGCCAACTCTAGGCTCTGGTAGTAGTCAGTCGTCCCGTTCGCTACTATGAGGATGCCAATATCTGGAACTAGACCATGGCAAAACCTACGCGTCATCTCCTCTGGGTCTGCAACTAGACCAGGAGAAAAACGGCTCAGACGACTAAACTCTGCTGTATATTCATCAACAGAACGGTTCTCCTGCTGGATGTTCTGGAATCGTAGCCCCATGGCTACCCTAGCGGTGGTCGAGAAGAATTTCTTCTTGAACTGGGTCTTAAACTGATCCCAAGTGGCCTTCCCTCTCGCGAATAGCGGCTCATTCCTGAACAAACTCCTGCCAAGTCTATCAGCAGAAATCCCGATGCCTCGACCTGGAGGTCACCCGGTAACCTAGCTCCAAGGAGCTTCCTCTCTACCGAGTCTAGCCAGTCATCTGCTACTACGATGTTCTCGGTCCCCATGAACTCCTTGGGGTTCAGACCCATGAAGTCCTTGATTGTCCCCGCTCTCTGTCGTAGTTCTACCGATGGTGGGACCACGGTACGCCCCTCAGAACGCTCCGTGCTCTGACAGAGTAGGGTGGTCTGCTCCTGATAGGTCGTTAGAAACCCCTGGATCAGAGTGAGTAGTTGGTTCCCGTCGAGAGTGACGGAAGCCTGGGCAGGTATAGTAATAGGTGGTGGTGGGAGTATCGGGTCCTGCTGGAACTGTGATATGGAAGGTGGTGGAGGCATCTGGGTTGGTGGATTTATGGAGTGGGAGGGTATAGTTTGTGGAGGTGCATCGGTCAGCTGGTCAACCGACTAGATAGGGAGTATGCCATTTTCAGGTGTGGCATACTGGGATGAGCGGGTGAGCACCATCTAATAAATAAAAGAACTAGGACTCTTTTAAGTAAACAATCATAAACAAGAAAATCTAATTGTAATAGCGAGCATATGATGTGATACATTTTCTATGTTGCAATTCTAGTAATCCTTTAGGTATTCTAAGCGTCATTCCTAGTGTTGTCTAGTTACCTTAAGTTCCTAATTGCAGGCATGCTTGGTATAATAATGTAACCAAACAATTTAGTCTTGACCTGTATGGGCTACCACTAAAAATATGCCACGATCCGCTACCCAAATTGTTGGGCCAGGCCGAGTCATGTCCAGCCTACGCTTGAGATAAAGCGTAGTAAGCTGTTCTAAGGATAAGATCAAACCAAAGTGTGCTAACAATTCTATATGAAATAATGAGTCAAAATATATCCAAACAAAAATCATCTCGTATATAAGTATGTTACAAGTACATGGTAAAATATAAAACTGGATACAGGTCCAGTTACGAAATACATAGTCTAATACATGACTACTCTCAAAAGTCTCAAGTAAAAAACAAACTGGACGAGTTTCCCCGCAGTACATCCTCGTAAAGTAGCCTGGTTTCGGCAGCAACTCCCATAGGAATCACAAAGCAACTCCTTCTCAGAAAGTATACCTACAACGTTATCCTGTCAGGACGGGAGCAAGTAGTGATTCTAGCAACAAAATATACGGAACATGAAATGAACATGAGTGTAATAAACATGAATCATGTTATATCATATTCTATATGGCAAGGATACATATGTCATGGAGACAGATGTATATGTAAGTTTAAAATTGTAGCAGGTACGTGATCGTCAATAGGTGTACAATGTGCAGGGGCACATAATAAAATGTACTTCCGTACAAGTGATACGGCGATAGATGTACATACGCACAAATCTGCTTTGAGATAAGGCCTACGGCGTAGTAACATATAAAATAAAACTTTGCTCGCTACTGTAAAGGGGCATGATCACGTACTCAACTATCAGTTTTCCCATAACCCCGTTGTTAAACATGTGAGAGATATAAGAACTGTCCTAAGCATGGTAGGGACTAAAATAATAAACATGTGAAGATTTAACTTGCTACCCCAAGGATCAGCATTTAACATGGTTGGATCACAGTTTATTGTTATAACAGTATGTAAAGTTTGTAGAGGTACTTGCCTTTAGCAAAGCAAGGTAGTGATAGAAATGCTATAGATGTCTGGTGACTCGTCTCTGTAGAATAATACATAAACTTAGTTTTATACTAAGTTAAACACTAAGATACTAGTTGTGCGACACGACTTTCGATTGGACACCTAACCCAATGATGACTTTAGCACAGGAGACCAATATGGGGTGACACAATACCAACTAACTTTCTAGGGTCTTTTCACTAGTGTAGGATGAGGTCCAAAACTATAATAACTCAAATCAACACAAACTTTGTAAATCGTAACTACTCAATAAATAAATCAGACTGTACACTGTATTTTAACAATTTTTAAGATAGAAAAAGCCCAATTATACTTAAAATAAAGTACCAAGATTATCCTTGTTAATTATAGAAATTTATACTAATTTTTATGGAATTTATAAAACCTCATAGATATTTATTAAAATCAGCAAACATATATATCCTGAAAATGATTCTGATTTCCTTTTTATAAAATACCAAAATACTTATTAAATGTTGAAAAATTATATTAAATTAGCTAAATTAACACAGTATTTAATACAATTTTTCCCAGGTTTTTACATCAATTAAAATATATAACAAATTCAAAATAGCAACTAACAATTTCTGGAAAACAATTAATTATTTATTTAATATTTTGTCCACGTATTCGAAATTAAACTGAAGTCCAGATACGGGACCCAAAGCCATGAATCAAGTCCAATATGAGTAATACAGACTCTGAATATATAGACACAATTGGGCCCAAAAATCCATGCTAGGTTTAGACATCAAATCGCCATGATTAATAAAATACAGTAATTCAAATACAAATATTAAAGTATTTTAATAATATATTTAAAGTGGTAAAATATACAAGTCATAAAATTATATAATAAAGTAACTTGTGAATTTATACATATAATATTTTGCACAAAATTGAATTTGGAATATATACATAACAACAAATAGTTTATATATACAAATATATAGATATTTTTATATATATAACGAAATATAATATAATAAATATCTACATATATATATATATCTATATATATATATATATATATTATATATCTATATATATATATATATATATTATATATTTTTGTTGTATATATATATATATATATATTATATATATATTATAGATATATATATATATATCTATATATATATATATATATATATATATATATTATATCTATATATAATATTATATATAATATATATATATATATAAAATTATACAAGTCATAAAAGTATATAAAAATAACTTGTGAATTTATACATAATAATATTTTGCAGAAAAATTTTTGCACACAAATTGAATTTGAAATATATATACATATACCACAAATACATTGATATATATATAGATATATATAATATATATTATATATAATATATATATATATATAGATATATATATATAAATATACAAATATAATTATATATATATATAATATTATATAGATATTTATATATATATATAAATATAATATAAATATATATTATAAAATATAATATATATATATTATATATATCTATATATATAGATAATATATATATATATATATAATATTATAATATATATATATATATATAGTTATATATATATATATATATATATAGACATATAGATATATAGTATATAATGAGATATATATATAATAAATTACATATATATATAATATATTTATATAGATATATATATATATAAAATATAAATATAATATATATATATATAGATATATATATATATATATATATATATATAAGATTATAAATATAAATACGTGATATATATATAATATATAATATAGATATATATATTAGTATATAAAATATATAATATATATATATATAAAGTATATTTAATAATATATAAATACACACATATACATATATATTATATAATAAATACATATATACACATATATAAAAAAAAAAAAAAAAAAAAAAAAAAACATATATACACATATAATATATATATATATATATAATATGTGTATATATGTAAATAATTGTGTATAATATATATTTTTTTTTTTATGTGTATATATGTGTATATATATATATAATATATATATATCTATATATATATATATATATAATAAAACAAATAAAAAAAAAATAAAGCAATAAAAGAAATGAAAGGGTATATATATAATGAGAATATATATATAATAAATATACATATATATATTATATATAAATATAAATATAATATATTATATATATATAATATATATATTATTATATGTATTTATATATATATGTATATATGTATATGTGTATGTATTTATATATTATTAAATATATATATAAATACAGTGTATAAAAAAAAAATATATATTTTAGTGTATATATATCTAATAGTATATTTAATATATATATAAATACATACATATACATATACATATATATATAAATACATATATACCACACACAAAATATATTATTATATATATATATTATATATATATATATATATATATATATATAATATATTATATGTATATATTATATATAAAATAAAACAAATAAAAATAAAAATAAAGCAATAAAAAGAAATGAAATGGGGGCTCGAACTCGGCCGCTGGGACAGGGGCGGGTTTGAGCGCCACTCAGCTGACCAGGGGCCCAGCTTGAGCTTGCTGGTTGGGTAGGTTTGAGTTAGTTTTATTATGAAACAGAATAACGGGTTGGAAAATAACCCAAACCCGATATTCAAACCCATTATCCTATGGTTCTGTGTCTTCGTGTCCTGACAGTTAGGGACACGAAGAACATGAGTCCAGTGTCCAGAGTGTGCACGACACGCACGACTCGAGTCTCGCGTGTCCAAGCACTCTACTGGGTTCGTCGACACTAGACGAGTCCACACACATGTATAGGAGACACGATACGACACAGAGAGAGTGACATGTACGTGTCCGTCGAGCACAGTGGCTTTCGGGGGTGCTAGCAGCGATGTAGGCATCGGGGTCGGTGGCGAAGGTTGGCATTGTGGTCGTCTCGTCGAGGCGCATCGATTGGTGGTTGTTGGGGGCGTCGAAGTGGCCTGTAGGGGGGTGGTGCTGCAAAGGCGTACTCCGGCGAGCTTGGTCGGAGAAAAAAGGGTTTTGGCGGTGGCTAGGCGGGCGTGGTGAAGTCTAGGGTTAGGTTTGGGGTCGGAGGACTTTATAGAGTCGGAGAGTCAATGGAATTAGGGCTAGGGTTGCGGGAATTTAGGGTTTAGGGTTAGGGTTTCTGCGTTAATCGCCGAAAATGGCGACTGCTAAAGACGGTGATCGGGGTGGCCAATTAGCAGAAACCCCCCCATAGATTTGACAATTACAACTAAGCCCACCGCCTCAGTTATATACAAAATCTAATTTGCATAATACCCCTCCCGCTATGCTCTGTGCAAATATAATTTGAACAGACAAATTGAATATTGCATAATGGCTTAAAATAATTAAAATAATTACAAAAAGTTTTAAAATGTTTTAATAAATTAAAATAATATTTTGGCTCTAAAAATCATTTAATAATTATTTAAAAATTCTAAAATTCTTAATAATTATAATAATTCATTTAAAGATATAAATACTATTTAAAAAACATAAAGTAATATTTTAAAATCTAGGGGCTTAAAACCTGCCTTGCATGAGCGCAATCTAGGCTCGTGCGACATCACGTCTTAGCGAGGACGATCGCTCCTACGGGAGCAGGGCGTGACAGTGAAGTTGGCGTGTTCTTTGGAGCAAAACACGTAGTGTAATCTTTATTTCAAATAGTGGATTCAAACATCGGTTTGAGTACTCGAGAGTGGACTAGTCCTCACAGAGGAAAACCAGTATAAATTTGATGTCTTTGCGTATTACTTTCGCCCTGATTTTACTGACTTACTTGCAATCATTATATATATATATATATATATATATATATATATATATTATATATAATATATATATATATATAGCTTCACTTGCTTAGAGTTAAATTTTTAATTGCTAAATATTCTCTGCTGTGCTCTATTCACTCCCTCTAGAGGTTGCATTGTTCCTATATACACTCTATGTACTAAGATATACCAATCATACCTACACTTCTAGGATACTCTATACACTGTAGGTACTAGGTGTAGAAGCATGGAATTTCACGATCAGAAATCCTATGCGCCAAACACTACATGCGCCAGGAAGTTCAGACAAAGTACTTGACACAGCAAAACAAGAATATAGACATTAAAAGAAGATTTTTTATTTCATATAAAAGTCTATTACATATCTTAAAAAGGGCTGTACAAAGGAGAACTTCTACAAAAGAAAAGACCCTAAGTCTACAGCCAGGCGCAGCAGTCATCATGCGCTCTTGAACAGGCGCATCTCACCATGCGCTCTCAGTCAGGCGCATCCCACCATGCGCTCCCAGCCGGGCGCATCCTTTCAGCAGCTCAGTTATGTGCATCCTCAGTTATGTGCATCCCTTCAGCAGCTCAGTTATGTGCATCCTCAGTTATGTGCATCCCTTCAGCAGTTCAATTATGTGCCACCCTTCCAGCCAGGCTCACGCGCTTCGACTAATAAAGCATTTATTGAGCAGAATGAGGGTGGCAATCAACTCTCTAGCTGGAGGAAGAGCTCCCCAAACCAAGGAAGAGAAGAGCACCACAAGTCAACCTGTGGCCAGGGGAGGCTTCAAAAGAGCCTCCAAAGACCAAGGAAGACCGCAATCGAAACCGCGGCTAAAGGAGCAGCTTTCAACACAACCAGAATGGGCAACACCCACATAACGGAGACGAGGATCGAGCATCCCGATCTTTGGATGCAACAGGCACCTTCCGCCTACCTCAGAAGCCCTCGACTCCGTTTTGGATGTAACAGTCACCTTCAAGTGCATCAATGAGGACAATGCGTCGCATCTTCACCTTCGGGAGCATCTCATCGACAGAATGCACTCGAGTAAACAAGTTCATTTCGAAAGGACGTAAGAGAACGAGAAGCAAACTCTCTCCATGCCACTATTTATGGGCTGGACAAATCAAACTCATACGCCACGTGGATGGCTCTCCGAATCCCGTGCAATAAATTTTTATTAAATGGATGAACCTGACGCTTCGAGTTCAGCTAAGTCAAAAACGACTATTTAAAGCACTCGAAGAACGTGACAGTCGTACCAATAAAGATGTGTCAAGAGGAACAGATGTGCCGGTCAGACCGCGCATCACATAAACGTGCCTCAGCACCAAG
>JANAVB010016597.1:4175123-4192623 GCA_029216955.1 Iris pallida
ATGATATATATATAATAGATTATTAATATAATATATATATATATAATATATATACATATATATTATATAGGAGCGGATCAAAAGCCCCCCTTAGAAAGCCCCCCAAAACCCCCCTCACTCTAATTCGTAATATTAATATTAATGTTAATATTATGTTAATGTTAATATTAATGTTAATATTAATGTTATATCAATGTTAATGTTAATATTAATTTTTTTAATTTTTTTATATATTAATGTTAATGTTAATATTAATGTTAATGTTAATGTTAATGTTAATATTAATTTTAATGTTAAGTTTAATGTTAATTTAGTATTTAATGTTAATATTAACATTAATATTAACATTAAATTATGGATTAGAGTAGGGAGGTTTTTGGGGGGCTTTCTAAGGGGGACTTTTGATCCGCTTCCTATATATATATATATATATATATATATATAAAACAAAGCAAAAGAGAAAACAAAGGCGGGGCTCGAACTCAGCCAGGGGGCGGGCAGGGGGTTTAACCATGCTCGGGCTGGCCAGGGGTCAGCTCGAGTTATGTGATAGGGGTAGGGTTTTAATTAATTTTATTATAGGTTTTAGGTTAATGAGTTTGAAACCCGATAGCCCAAACTAAACCCAATAACGTATTCTTCGTGTCCTGACAGTTAAGGACACGAAGAACGGTCGAGTCCTGTGTTCGGGTCGTGCACGACACGCACGACTCGAACTAGCCGTGTCCAGACTTACCACGAGACTCGTCGTGACTCGACGAGTCACATAGGTGAGGACGAGCTGAAATGGAGAAGAAGAAGAAGGGTGACACGTACGTGTCCGACTTCGAGTCGAAGAGCGGGGCTGCTGTAGGGCGGAGGAGTCATCGGGGCGGTCGGAAAAAAATGGAGGGGAGTTCGTCTCATCGTCGGGAACTGAATGGTGGTGGTCGCATCGTCGGAAAGTGGACGGGGTGACGGAAACCTAGATCTAGGGTTCTGGTGAAGTGGTCGGAGAAGACGAAGCGAAGGCGGCGCTGTTGTGGTGGTGGTCGGTCGTAGTGGGGTATAGGGTTTCGGTTTGGGGTCGGGGCTTTTATAGGGGAAGTAGGTCGGCCGAATTCGGGTTAGATTAGGATTAGGGTTAGGGTTTTCGCCGGAGTTTAGTCGGAGAAGGTGACAGCACGGGGCGATCGGGTTAGGGTTTTGCAGGAAACCCCTCCTCCAAATCGATATTTGCAACAGAACCCCACCGCCTTGTTAAATGCAAATTCCAAATTGCATATACACCCCCGCTGTCGCTCTGTGCAAAAATTAATTTGCACAGACAATTCAAATTTTGCAAAAGACTATTAAAACAATAAAAATAATTGTAAAATGATATTAAAACAATTTAATTAGATATATTTTGATTTAAAAAATTATTTAAAAATAATTTAAAAATTCTAAAAACATTTTCCTAATAATTAATTTTAAAGATATAAATGCTATTTAAAATTATAAAAATATTATTTTAAAATCTAGGGACTTACAATAGGTGATCCTTCATTCTTTTATAGAACAACATTACTGTCATAAAGAGTAAGGGCAGATTTTTTTTTAATCAAAATACTCAAACTTTCTTAACATTTTCTAAATTGAATGTGCTAAGGATAGAGTATAGCTCTCTTTGGATTTGCATACTTGTATTCCTAGGATTGGATTTGCTTTACCTAGGTCTTTCATATCAAATTGGTTAGATAAATAATTTTTAGTGCTATTTATCAGTTCCAATAAAGATCTTAGAATATGGATATCATCAACATACAAGCATAAAATGACACAACTTCCATTTGTATTTTTAGAATACAAACATTTGTCATATTCGTTTGGTACAAAACCAAATTCTAAAATGACTTTGTCAAATTCGTTGTGTCATTGCTTGGGAGCTTGTTTTTAGGCCATAAAGAGATTTCACTAATCTACAAACTTTATTTTCTTGGCCTTTAGGAATAAAACCTTCAGGTTGCTTCATATATATCTCTTCTTCTAAATCTTCGTTTAGAAATGTTGTCTTTACATCCATTTGATGGATCAGTATATCATGAATGGACGCTAAGGCTAGGTGGGTTCTAATAGAAGTGATCCTAGCTACAGGGGAGTATGTATCAAAATAATTTAATCATTTTTTCTGGGTAAATTTTTTGGCTACTAGCCTAGCTTTGTATTTCTCTATGGTACCATCGCGGCTCTAAGTTTCCTTTTAAAAATTTACTCATAACCTATGAATTTACTACCTAAAGGTAGGTCTGCTAAAAAATAAGGTATTATTCTCCGTAGTGGAGTTGTACTCATTGTTAATAGCTTCTTTTCAGAAAAGGGCATCATAAGAGGATATGGCTTCTTCATAAGTTGAGGGATCACCCTCTATCAAAAATATGAAGAATCCTTCTCCTAAATTCTGTTCAATCCTTTCTCTTTTACCCCTTCTAGGTTCTATGACTTGTTCTGGTTGAGAACTAGGTATTTGATCATGAGAACTAGTAGGTAGAGTAAGAAAAGGGTTAGAGGAAGATGAAGGGGTTCTATCCTTGAAGGATAATACATTCTCAAAGTAAACTGCATCTCTAGCTTCTATAATTATGTTATTAGAGATTTTATTTACTTCAGAATGGGTTACAAGAAATCTATTGACATTGCTATCTAGGACATATCCTATGAACACAACATCTACAGTCTTAGGTCCAATCTTCTACTTTTTGGGTTCAGGAATTCACACCATAGCTAAGCATCCCTAAATATTTTTAGGTAATTAATTCTAGGACTTGGTCTTTCCATAACTCATATGGTGTCTTATTATTAGTTTTATTGGGTATCCTATTAAGGATATAACAGGATGACAATAAGGCTTCTCCCCAAAGATTATCATGGGCACCTGAGCTGAGAAGCACGGCATTGACCATGTCTAACAGTGTGATTCTTTCTTTCAGCAACTCCGTTGGACTGTCGTAATTAAGGAGCAGTTACCTCATGAATAATTTCATGCTCTTCACAGAAGTTAGTCATTTCATTTGAGGTATACTTTCCACCATGATCTGATCTAAGAATCTTAATCTTTCTATCTAGCTGGTTCTCAGCTTCAGACTTATAGGCCTTGAATATGTCTAGAACTTCATCTTTGGTCTTAAGGAGGTAGGTGTAACAATACTTTGAATGGTTATCTATAAAAGTGACAAAGTACTTTCTACCGCCTAGGATCAAAACCCTATTGGAATCATATACATCACTGTGGATAGGTTCTAGAAGTTCTGAATCAATTTGGACAGATTTGAAAGGTAATCTAGTGTGTTTGGATTAAACACAAATCTCACATTTGTGTTCATTGTCTATGGGAGTCTTAGGTATACGATCTAAGTTGATCATTTTTTTAATAGATCCTAAATTCACATGACCTAGTCTACAAAGCCAAACATTTGAGGATTCAACATTAGTAACAACTAAAGAAGGATTTGAAATTTTATTCATACTACTCAAGATAAAAAGACCATCATTTACAAATCCTTTTCTCAATAAAAGTTCATTCTTAAAAAAAAACTACTTTGTTGGCCTCCATTAAAATTTTGTATCATGAGTCTACAAGAAGAGATCCATTAACTAGGTTCCTCCTAATCGACGGCATTTGAAGCACATCATGAAGAGCTAGAATTTTTCTTGATGTCATTTTCAGATCTATTCTTTCTCTTCCTACGATTTGTGCCGTTGAGCTATCTCCTAGGGTCACGCCTCCTCCACCTTATTCCTGATAGGTTGAAAAATAGGAGCGATCAAACGAAACGTGAACATTAGCTCCGGAATCCAATCATCAGAATGGTAAAAAATATTTATTACAAGATGATAGCTTACAGACCTGAAGGATCTGGAAGACCCATTCAGAATTATGTTACCCTCTGGCTTACTTTTCCCTTTGAAGGAGGTCTTGATAGGTTCTTTCTTCCTTTGGAAGCACTTGATGGCCGTATGGTTTGTTCTACCACACACAAAATAAATCTTCTTTGATCCTGAGTCTGACCAAAGTTTCTAGGTTTCTGAGGTTGCTGTTGATGAAGGTTTTGGTGATAAGGATTTTGGTAATGAGGGTTTTCGTGATTTGGTTGAAAACTTTGCTTCTTTTGAAGGAGTTTTTCTTGGGTTTGAGATGGTTGTTTGACTTGAATGTGCCATGGCTTTCTACAAGGTTTATCCTAGCTGTAGCATTAGACCTAGGTTCGACCTTTAACCTATATTTTTCTTCTATTCTAAGTCTTTTTAGAGCTTGAGGGTATGTAATAGTTTCTTGTAGATGGAGGAGATCCTTTGCCACATTGGACCAAGAAGGAGGGAGTTTGCCTATCAAGCATCCTATTTTGTGCTCAGTAGAAAAGAATGTTTCCTTGGCTTGAACATGTCTAAGATGTTCTTGAAATTCATAAATTTGGCCATTGATAGGTTTGTTAACTATCATGACATATCTGTTGAATGTGGAGGAATTGAATCTATCGATTCCAGCATCATCACATGCATATTCATCTTCCAAAGCATCCCAGAGTTCTTTAGTGCTTTTATATTCAAAAATTATGTCATATAGTGACTCTGATATGGCGCTTAAGATTCTGTGGAAGCAATGGTAGTCTATTTTCTTAGAGATCTTAGGTTTGGTGGATGAAGAGGACTTGGATATCTCTATGTCAGACTCAGTCTCATCAGGATCATTTGTGATTGGTGTGGACCCATCAATGGCAGAAATCAAATAATTTTAGTAATCTACATTTAAAATTTTAGTTTTTTAAGTTTTGATAAGGTTGGGTTAGTTGTAGGGGCTGGATCCCAGCTAGTGGAGGTTCACTAGGAATACTTAAGTACTGGTCGCTTAGACGATTTTTTGCCTTGTTGACAGAATGACCCTTACGGCTTGTACCCAAACAAATATCTACTTTAGAGCTTTAAAATTAAATAAATTTTACTAAATCAATAAACTATTTATTTCTGTCTAAATTTAAATATTGAGTAAAGGAAATTATAATTGACAAAATTACTATATAGATCAGAAACGAAGAGTTCCAGTACCATCTCTAGTGAAAGAACCAGGCCATGAGAAGGAAAATGCGAATCTGTAAACCGATGACCAAAACTATATAGATCTCTTTCATCAAAGTCTTCAGTGTGAGACTACCCACCGAAGGCAAATCTACTAGTTTATTAAAATCAAGAGAAACTCTTTGAACAAAATCATCCATATAAAAAGAGCAAAATATTCCATCACATACGTATCAAACTAAAAATAAAAAGAAAAACCTGTAAGTTCACAATAGCCACAGAGAAGCAACATGCATGTTTATTTATTCTATCAATATTGGACTTTTTTTACAAATAAATTACTGCACATAACCTTAACAATTTTCAGATGGAATAAGGAAACTTTCTTCCTTATCTCACACCCTCTAGTATTCCTAAACTAATTAATATAAAAAGCAAGACCTTTTGTACACATTGCATTAACCTTATGTACATATTCCTTGACAATCTTTTGATGAATACCCCTATATACATGGTAGGAATTACTTGAGACCTATTTTCCATACTTCTCTTTGTACCCTTCAATTTTTCTCTACTGAATTGTTTGAGAAAAAGACCCCCAACGACGTGTCTGATAGTAGCGGTAGCAGTCTGTATCAGATTGTGGACCATGCCAAAGTTGATACGATATCGGCCAATTTTACGAACTATGCTCTTTACAGCTTTTTGAACATTGAGATGAACGCACATCCGAGTTCGTCAATTTTTGTGGAGTTTTCTCGACATTGAGTAATATTCCAAAGAAACTCATTCTAATGGAAAAAAAACCTTGTGATGATTATAATGATCAAACTCATTAATATTTCATGTATCCATGCCACTCCATATCCTAATGACAAATCAAAAGAAAGGCCATAACAGAATTGTTAGTGCCGAGGCACAATTTTTTTTCGATGGATAACTGAAATATCGTAACAATTGTACAAACAATCGTTATTACGTAACACTTTACCGAAGGTACGTAGTAAAATTCCACAAGTGCTATCCTTCACAGAAGGTGCACAGAACGTAACACTTCACAGAAGGTACGTAAGAGAAATTCCACAAGTGCTACCCTTCACAGAAGGTGCACAAACAGAATTCTGATAATATCAACGCAAACACTTCACCGAAGGTGCGTTAATAGAATCCTGACAGAACCAACAAAGAAGATGACTGGCGAAGATGAAATAACTCCTGCTGGGGTGAATGAACCACCGTTGCTCAAAGCTTTATTCGCCCCACACGAGCACGAACAGCTTTCAGGAACCAGCAAGTTCACGAAGAACTTCTGGAACGCTCGTAAGTCAATATTTGAGACTTGAATGGGCTTTCTGGACTTAACAGACTTCCTCAACTCTCTTCTTGGTACATCTCTCAAAGGAGGCCAAGGGGCTCTATTTATAGAGTGGAGTTGAGACTTCACCTCCACTCCTATCCGATGTGGGACTAAAATACCAATACTCAAAAATAGAGTTTGATATTTTGGATCATCCCACAATCAGCATAGAAGTGTGCCAGTCCACGCCTACCCCCCGAACACTCCCGTGCATGCACGAGACAATCCTGGAGTCCGCGTCCGAGTCCGAATCCGCACAACAAAAATTAACTTGCATCCTTGTTGGATTTAATCCTTTTTTCTTCTAGGGAAATACTTCCACATGGCACAAACTTGTACCCCACTACACCTCATGTGCACACCTCAACATAAGCAATACATTATATTGAGATACTCACCATTTGGTGTAGCCGATGTGGGACTATCTTTTCTAGTCCAAAGGCAAAAACACCAACAATCCCCCACATATCTCAATATATGGGTTGAGCGTTCCCCACAGTGACTGTCCATCATGCATTAGGAGAGATGTCGCTACGACTTGAATCTTCTCGCATAGGTTAAATAACAACATGATACAAGAATGGACTAAGCCTTGAATTCTGCACCATAACTGCAATTCTTCCTACTCACATAATGACATCAACTGCGCTTCTGGCTGCAATTGAAGGCCTTGTGCCAGCCTGGTTTCAGTGTATAATTTTTGGGCGTCTACAAGTTTACCCTGAAGAGACGGCCTGATATCTCTGTCCATACACTATAGGTGAGTTCTTTATAAAGAGTCATGGCATGAAGCATTGCACTTCTTTGCGGTGATACGCCGCTATGACATGGCTTAAAGCCGAGGCTTTACCTACCTGGGTACCTCATCGTAGTGTCATACTACTGTAGCATGAGGTCACATGCCTTTTTGTAGTGCCAAACTACCCAGCATGAAGCCTTGCGCTTCCGTGCGGTGTTACGCCGCTATGACATGGCTCGCAAAGCCGAGGCTTTACCCTACCGGGTACCTCTTCGTGGTGTCATGCCACTGTAACATGAGGACATCGTCCTCTTTGTAGTGCTGTCTACATCTCTTTATTACGATTATCATACAGCATTAGGCTACCTGCCTATTTGCGGTGCTACTCCGCTGTGACTTGGCTTGCAAAGCCGAGGCATTACCCCTACCTGGGAACCTCATGGTGGAGTCACCCCACTGTAGCATGGAGTTACACTCCTTGTAGTGCTGCGCTATCGTGCTTCCTGTAAAGCACTCCAGGCATTCACTCTGCCTGAGAACTCATTAAGGCTTTTAAGCCAACCTTCCCACAGGATCCGTTTTCCGCAGAAAACAACAGTAGACAACAGTGGTTGTAGGTCCGTAACCTCTCCATGTCCCATAGGACAAGTACCCACCGTTCCTGATATTCTTCTGGTTAATAGTCCTCCCTTGAACCAAAAACTAAATGCCTAGTAGATTTCTCTTTGAACTAATAGCATAAAACTTTATGATAGGAATGTAATAACACAATATCAGAATGCCTTCAAGCCCATTTTACAAGCTGTGTCATCGACCAGCTGGCGCTTGAGGCCCTTGGAGAACGGATCCGCCAGGTTCTCCTAACTCCGAACATCAATCACTACAATAACTCCTCTCTTGATAAGATTGTGTACTGCTCTGTGCTTCAACCACACCGTTCTCTTCTTCCCGTTGAAGAGTTTATTTGATGCCACTGCTGCTGTCGCCTGGTTGTCACAGTATATCGGTATTGCCGGTATCTGAGCCTCAACCACCGGAAGATCATACATGAGCTCCCGAAGCCACTCTGCTTCATCTGCAGCAGCATCTAATACAAAGAATTCAGATTCTATGGAGGAGCGAGATAACATAGTCTGCTTCTTCGACTTCCACGATATAGCAGCTCCACCCATGGCGAATACGAATCCACCTGTGGAATACTCGCTCTCCATATCTGAACACCAGCTAGCATCACTGAAGCCTTCCACTACTGACGGATCTCCACTATAGAAAAGTGCATATGTCTGAGTTTTCTTGAGATATCTCATAACACGCTTCACAGCTTTCCAGTGCTCAACGCCTAGATTGCTAGTGAACCGACTCAGCATTCCCACTGCAAAAGCTATGTCAGGCCTTATGGCAGTAGTAGCGTACATCAAGCTTCCGATGACGCTAGCGTACTCCAACTGCCTGACGCTTTCTCTCGAATTTGGCTCCAGCTTCTGATCACTCCGGTACGGTGTATCAATAAAAGGAAGATCTTGATACCCGTAGCGAGTGAGCATCTTCTCAATATAATGAGATTGTGACAGCGCTATTCCAGTGCCTGTCCGGATGATCTTGAGCCCCAAAGATTACGTCGGCATCCCCCAAGTCCTTCATACTGAACTTGGTCGAGAGAAATTTCTTTGTCTCTGTGACGCAGCCTAAATCCGTACCTAGGATGAGCATGTCGTCCACGTAAAGACATACGATTACTCATCTTCCATCAGCAAACTTCATATAGACACACTTGTCTATTTCACTGACCCTGTAGCCATTTGACCTTATCACCTTGTCAAACTTCTCATGCCACATTTTGGGAGCTTGTTTCAAACCATACAGAGACTTCATCAACTTGCAGACTTTGTCTTCCAGACCTCTGACGACAAAACCTTCTGGTTGTTGCATGTAGATCTCTTCGGTCAACTCGCCATTAAGGAATGTCGTTTTCACATCCATCTGATGTATCACCAGCTTGTGTATTGCTGCTAGAGCAATTAACAATCTGATGGTTGTCATCCGAGCTACTAGAGCATAAGTGTCAAAGTAGTCGATCCCCTGCTTCTGAGCAAACCCCTTGGCCACTAGCCTGGCCTTGAACTTGTCAATGGTTCCATCTGCTTTTATTTTCTTCTTAAAGATCCATTTGCATCCGATGGGTCTTGCTCCTTCTGGCAGGTCAACCAATACCCATGTGTTGTTGGAGGTGATTGAGTCAATCTCGTTGTCTATCGCCTCCTTCCAGAATACAGTATCTCTGGTCTTCATCGCCTCATCATAGGTAAGCGGATCTGCTTCCACATGATAGGTAACAAAGTCATCTCCGAAGTCTTTCGGCCTCCTCGTTCGCTTAGTTGACGGCTCAGCGAGTTCTGGTTCAGCTGGTGTCTCCTTGACGACAGCTTCATCTTGGACTACTGGTTCATTAAAGACTTCTATCTGCTTTGTACCCTCATCATTCTCCGAAAGATCTGCAAGAACAATATTCTTGTGTTTTGCAAACTTGTCTTCAAAGTATTCAGCATCGCGAGATTCGATGATATGGTTTGACTCGATATCAAGGAATCTTCGAGCATCACTCTTTTCGGCATATCCTAAGAAGATTGCCTTCGTAGTCCTTGTCCCCAGCTTCTGAATCTTCAGATCCGGGAGCTTCACATAAGCCAGACACCCCCACACTCGAATGACATTCAAGTTAGGTCTGACTTTGAACCAGAGTTCATGAGGAGTTATGTCGGAAGTTGCATATGGCACTCTGTTCAGAATGAACGTTGCCGTTAGTGCAGCTTCTCCCCAGTAACACTTTGGAAGACCCGCAGTCAACAGCATGGAGTTCATCATCTCTGTCAACGTTCTGTTCTTCCTTTCTGCTACTCTCCGTTGGATTGAGGAGAGTACGGAGCCGTTGTCTCATTGATGATTCCATATTCTTTGCAGAATGATAAGAATTCATGAGACCGATACTCCCCACCTCGATCACTCCTTAACCTCTTGAGTTGTTGTCCAGTTTGCCGCTCAGCCTCGGCCCTGAACTCCTTGAACTTCTCGAATGCTTCGTCTTTAGACTTGAGCAAGTAGACAAAAGCATACTTTGAGAAGTCATCGATGAAAGTAATGAAATACTTCATCCCGGCCTTTGTAGAGAATTGTTTGAAGTCACAGATATCTGAGTGAACCAACTCCAGAAGATCTGTGCTTCGATGGACCCTGTGAAAGGGTTTTCTTGTGATCTTCGTCTGAGCACATACTTCGCATTTCTCTACCTTACCTCCACACTTGGAGATAAGTCCTAGACTAGACATTCTGTTAATCCTTTTACAATGAACATGTCCTAGCCTATTATGCCACAACTCAAGAGAATAATCAGAAAAAGTGATTACATTTATATTATCATGCTGGGTTACAACAAGCTAAATTTTGTATATTCCTTCAGTTTGGAAAGCTTTTCCGAAGAATGTACCCTTCTTGGACATCACCAACTGGCCAGCATTGATGTCCATCCTCAAGCCTGCGTTGCAGAGCAGACTTCCAGAGATCAGGTTCTTAGCAATTACTGGAACATGCTTCACACCTTGAAGCGTTAGAGTGTTCCCCGATGTAAGTTTCAGCTCCACCGTCCTGATCCCCAGTACTTCAGCTTGTGCCTGGTTTGCCATTATGACCTTCTCTGAAGTTGGCTCATAAAAGATGAACCAGTCTTTGTCTGAACAGACATGGCAGGTCGCACCAGTGTCTATCCACCAGTCCAAGTCAGCCCCCACAGTTGCAACCTGTGCTATCATGGCAACTAGATTAGTAATCATAGAAACCTTACTAGGCTCGCCTTGTTCTTTGGGCTTGGACTTGCATTCAGATTTGTAGTGGCCCTTCTTACCACAATTGAAGCAAGTACATGGAACCTGGACTTCTGCTGCTTGAAAGCAGGACCCTTCACTTTCAGATTCGTGAAGTCCTTCTCTTTGCGATAAGAAGCAGCCTGCTTCCCCTGGTACTCTCTGGTTTGGACCAGATTTGCCTTCGCCAGTTGTTTGGACAGAGTATCCATCTTCTGTTGAGAGCGCATCTCGTCCTCAACATAAATCTCTTGCAAGAAATCTTCCAAGCTAATTTCCATCTTCTTTCGATGCATCCTTGCATAGAAGTTGCTCCATTTTGCTGGAAGTTTCGCGACGATCCCTCCAACGACAAACTTGTCGACGAGGGGCATGTTCTCGTCTTCTAATTTCTGACGCAACTTCAGAAACTCCTTCACTTGAGGCAGCATCGCCTTCTCGTCTTCGAAGGTCCACTTGTGGTATTTTTCTACCATTAAGATCTTGGACCGGTTCTCGTCATCTTCACAGAGCTTTCCCAAGGAGTCCCATATCTCTTTGGCAGATGTCTTCTTGAAGTAGGACTCTGCCAGAGAGTCTTCCATGGAAGTAAGTATCAGTAGTTTGCATATACTATTTTCTCTCTTCCACTTCGCTTGCTTAGTCGTAGCAGCGGCCACAGCCGCAGCAGATCCAGTGGTTGGAACGATCGGTTCTTCTTCTGACAGCACGTGATCAACATTCACGAGTTGAAGATTTAAAGTGACATTTAGTCTCCATATCTGGAAGTGTTCGCCATCGAATTTTTCCAACTTGTTAAAGCCGGTATCGATGAGTGAAGCACGAGAATTATCCATCTTCTCAATAAAGCTTTGAGATTGTTAGTTCCGAGGCACAATTTTTTTTCCGATGGATAACTGAAATATCGTAACAATTGTACAAACAATCGTTATTACGTAACACTTCACCGAAGGTACGTAGTAAAATCCCACAAGTGCTATCCTTCACAGAAGGTGCACAGAACGTAACACTTCACAGAAGGTACGTAAGAGAAATTCCACAAGTGTTACCCTTCACAGAAGGTGCACAAACAGAATTCTGATAATATCAACGCAAACACTTCACCGAAGGTGCGTTAATAGAATCCTGACAGAACCAACAAAGAAGATGACTGGCGAAGATGAAATAACTCCTGCTGGGTGAATGAACCACCGTTGCTCAAAATTTTATTCGCCCCATACGAGCACGAACAGCTTTCAGGAACCAGCAAGTTCACGAAGAACTTCTGGAACGCTCGTAAGTCAATATTTGAGACTTGAACGGGCTTCCTGGACTTGACAGACTCCCTCAACTCTCTTCTTGGTACATCTCTCAAAGGAGGCCAAGGGGCTCTATTTATAGAGTGGAGTTGAGACTTCACCTCCTCTCCTATCCGATGTGGGACTAAAATACCAATACTCAAAAATAGAGATTGATATTTTAGATCATCGCACAATCAGCATAGAAGTGTGCCAGTCCACGCCTACCCCCAGAACACTCCCGTGCATGCACGAGACAATCCTGGAGTCCGCGTCCGAGTCCGAATCCGCACAACAAAAATTAACTTGCATCCTTGTTGGATTTAATCCTTTTTCCTTCTAGGGAAATACTTCCACATGGCACAAACTTGTGCCCCACTACACCTCATGTGCACACCTCAACACAAGCAATGCATTATATTGAGATACTCACCATTTGGTGTAGCCGATATGGGACTATCTTTTCTAGTCCAAAGGTAAAAACACCAACAATTGGGTAATACCTATATTGTTTCGAAAGGGATTAGGCGACAATACGTCGTGGAGGAGCATTATAAAAATTTTGCAACTCAAAGGGACCTCCATCGGCAATACTATAAATCCTAGACACAACAATACCTAGGGGTGCAACTCGGACCGGTTGGGTCGGGCTTGAGGTCAACCCAAGCCCAACCTGATGAATCATAAGTCTAGCCCGAGCCCAAGTCCGGTCCGATCTCGGGTTCGACATATGAAGTCCAAGTCCAAGTCCGGAGGATCGGGTTTGGCTCGGGTTGAACTCGGGTTGGGTCGGGTCCATCAGATTTATCGGGTTCTACTATACTAATTAAAATAATTTTATACAAAAGTGATATTAAACATAATTAAATAACAATCAAGTCTTGATCATTACAAAATACAAACTGATTTATGATACAGATTTGAAAAGTTTGGGTGAAGAAATTTAGGATTTACACTTTTTATTTAAGAAGTATGGCAATATATATATATATATATATATATATATATATATATATATATATATATATATATATATATATATATATATATATATATATATATATATATATATATGCAAATGACCTCTAGCCTAGTGGTTAAGATGGATGCATGCGGCCCAAGTGGTCAGGAGATCGATTCCCGGTGGGAGCGTTCGCCTCAATTACCTTCTTTCAAAAAAAAAAAAAAATATATATATATATATATATATATATATATATATATATATATATGCACATCGAGTCGTGGTGTACTGGTAACACCACCGTGCACCGGAGGTGAGGGCCGGGTTTGAGCCCTCCCTCCCACGGAGGTGGCTGGGTGGCGGTGGCCACGGCCTCCGGGCCAAGGTCGGGTGGAGTCGTCCACCGGCTTTGGTTTTAAAAAAAAATATATATATATATATATATATATAATATAAGTTGGTTTCGGGTTCTTCGAGTAGTCCGACACATGAACCGAGCCCAGTCCGATTTATGGTCGGGTTCAAATATTTGAACCCAAACCGAGCCCGAATTCGAGTATCTTCAACCCTAATCCAATCCATTATCGGGTTTACCCGATTGGGCTCGAGTTGCTCGTCCGAGTTGCACCCCTAACAATACCAATGTTCAAAAGATCAGTTGATACGTGTACAAATTGCCTGTTCTTATTGGATTTGAATAGAAACAATTGAAATTGCACGAAAACATCAGTATCAGTCTCAAGCACATACAACATTCAGTATATGTTATAATGTTTCATCGTGTTTGGTCCTAATAGCCTGATATATAGCTGTAGTATATGTTAATATTGAGTATCAATATACACAGAGGGAAATATGATCCACAAGTTACTATACTTTAGAAATCTACCCATTCATGAAAACTAACATTAAAGCGACGATACTCAAAACTTCTTGAACTCTCAGCCGAGACTGTCAGAACCAGAACTCATAAAGAGAGTTCAGCACCTAGAAACCAAAATCAAGAACTTGCTTCAATTAACTTTGAGTCAATTTTTACTGACACGAGTTGGTCAAAAGATAGAATCTTTAGGCCCTCTTTCCGAAATAGAGCTTGGAAGACAAATTTGTCGTTTGGAGTTAGCCTTGCAACTAGACAACCCCACTTTCCAACAATAATACATGTCGCCAAATATATGGTGTCATTCTGTGGCACACAGGCATACGTCGTCAAATGTATGGTGTCGTTCTGCGACATACATCTACATGTCGTCAAATGTATATGGTGTCGTTCTGTAACACACAGGCACATACGTCACCAAATATATGATATCGTTCTGCGACATGTTGATGTCGCGATAGATGTATAGTTGTTGTCGGAACTGAAATTTGGTTTCCCGCTATTAAAATTTTTGTTGATTTTGCGACATAAACCCATGTCGCCAATATATCTAAATAATTAGCTTTTGGGGACATAAAAACACATATGTTACTAAAATGTGTTGTTAATTGTTACATAATTTTCTTGCTTGAAACATAAAACTGAGTGCAAATTAATCACGACACGAAGAAGTTATGAGTTCATCCATCACCAAACCAAAGACTTGGTTCATATAGAAATGTCTGAAACATGATACTGATAAGTGAGGACAAGATGAACCAATGACATTGCAGTTTGGTGACAGTAAAAGATTAGGTATACTATATACATGGTCCTTGCATGCAGGTTGGGCATGCATTAGGCCCCCCTGCACATGAAAGTTCCCATCGAAGTATAGATCTGGCCTACATTTGCAGAGACACACAACTTTGTTATTTCACAAGCATCCATTTTGTGCTGTCAGTAGCCAACAAGAATCCTTACTTAAAAGCTGAAGAATGAATGTGAAGGAGCTGGTCCTGTCAGAGACTGTCTATACAAATGTAGCACATTCAGGGACATCAAATCATGATGACATGAACTGTATAAGCAGCAACTGCTTCAGACTAGAGGCAGTGCTTGTCAAGTAGTACATACATACATACATGCAAGATTCTCTGCACTGTCTCAAAGACTATTGGAGTCTAGATCTGCTTCTAGGAAGTGCTGGAACGATCTGTTCTGATCTGGAATTACCATCCTTCGGCTGTTGCCCATACTCGAGCACACATATTGGATCAAGGCTATTCTTTGTTGTGCCTTTTATGTAGTGCTGGAACTATTGTTATATAGAACAGCCTCACTCAGTCTAGTTTTAAATGTTAACAGACCCTAGTCATGAGTTTGAATAGATTCATGACACATTGAAAAACTAGTTATATAACGTACCAGTTAACTTCTATAACAACTCAACTCTCCATTTGTTATAGGATCCGAGATGCGCAACGGAGAAGCTTCGACTGTTATTCCCGAAACAAATCTAGATGGAAGGAAGATTAGAATTTAAGACACCTCTTGCAAAATAAATTTTGCTCTCTGTTCTGATTTTATAGGATTTCGGAGACTTCTTGCAAAAAAGATTGCTCTCCTAATTTCCATAAGTTGGAATTTCGGAGACTTCCTGCGAACAAGTTTTCTCTCCTAATTTCTTTAACTGAGTTTTAGTACTTTGGAGAGTCCGCTCTCCAAAAATACCTAAACTGAGTTTTAGGATTAATTTTGGAGATTCTGACAAACAAGTTGCTCTCCAAAATATCCTGTAGTCCACCAAGAAGAAGAAGAAGAAGAAGAAGAAGAAGAAGAAAGAAAGAAATAGGAGATTTCAATAGCCCTGCTGGGGTGATAAAAATCACCGTTGCTCAAAGCAAGATTCGCCTTTATACGATTTGCTTTCAGGAACCGGCAAAAAAAGAACTTCTGAAACGCTCTTTAGTCATATTATTATGACTCGAACGGACTTCCTGAACTCAACGGGCTCCCTTTGTTTTCTTCTTTGGTGCATCTTACAAAGGAGGCCATGGGACTCTATTTATAGAGTGGAGTAAGACTTCACTTTTTCTCATATCCGATGTGGGACTAAAATACCAATACTCAAAAATAGAGTTTGATATTTTAAATCATCCCGCAGTCAGCATAGTCGTGTGCCAGTCCACGTCTCCTCCCCGAACATGCCCTTGCATGTACGAGGCATCCTGGAGCCCGTATCCGAGTCTGAGTGACAAAAAATAACTTGCTTCCTTGTTGAAGTTAATCCTTTTTTCTTCTAGGTAAACACCTCCACATGGCACCCACATGTGCCCCACCATACCCCATGTGCACACCTCAACACATGCAAAATAATATATTGAGATACCCACTTGGTGGTGTAGCCGATGTGGGACTATTTTACACTAGTCCAATGGCAAAAATACCAACAATCTTCTACATATCTTAATATATGTGGGTTGAGCGTTCTCCATAGTGACTGTCCATCATATATTCGGATAGATGTCGCTACGACTTAAATCTTTTTGCATAAGTTAAATAATAATACAAGAATGGACTAAGCCTTGAATTCTGCACCATAACTGCAATTCTTTTCACTCATATAATGACATCAACTGTGCTTCTAGCTGTACATTGAAGGCCCTGTGCCAGCCTGGTTTCGGTGTATGTATATTGGGTGTCTACAAATTTTTTCTCAAGAGATGGCCTATATCTCTGTCCATACACTATAGGTGAGTTCTTTTAAAGAGTCTTGGCATGAAGCCTTTCGCTTCTTTGGTGCTACGCCGTATGACATGGCCCAAAGTCGAGGTAATGCCTCATGTGGTGTCATACCAATGTAGCATGAGGCCCAGCCCCTTTGTAGTGCCAAACTACCTAGCATGAAGCCTTTCGCTTTGTAACGTCCTAATCCCAAAATATGTAGGAGTAAGAGATATATACATGCCAGCTATGTATCGAGAGAACTCCAGCCCAGTTCAAATACGTATAAGCTGTCTGGTTTTCTAATCCAATCTATCAATTCAACTAATATCTATCTCAATCCACTAAAGATAAACTCTTGTATAAACCAAATATATTAATGCTGGTCAGGCATTAACATACCGGTTCCTACAAGTAACAAAAAAAGGCAATACACAATAAAGTAGCCCAGACTCTATTACAATTATCTTAAACAAGCTTCTGAAGAAGAAATAAGTTTGCAAAACTAGGCTATACAGCAGCATGAACGAAGTAAAATAAAATATGAAATTTGACGAATATGAAAAGATATGAACTAAATATATATACCTGAAATCTTGGAGAAACAATCATCAATCCTCCAATGCATTCTACCTTGATAACTTCAACTAATACCTGGTGAGATCACCAGGTCCTCAGGGGACTAGCAAGAT
>JANAVB010016597.1:4195123-4402623 GCA_029216955.1 Iris pallida
TTTTTATATATATTTTATATATATATATATATATATATATATATATATATATATATATATATATAAAATATATATATATATATATATATATATATATATATATATATAAAATATATATATATATATATATATATATATATATATATATATATATTTTATATATAAATATATATATATATATATATATATATATATATATATATATATATATATATATATATATATATATATATATATATATATAACTATTTAACTATCTTTATATATAAAAATACTTATTTGGACATTCAAAATAACTTATGAAGTGTATATAAAATATACGTCTACATGGACGTCCTTGGTCACACTATATGTCTACATGGGTCTGGATTTGGTTCGGGTCAAGGTCGGGCTAGTTTGGCACAATCGGGTCTCCTAAAAGTCATTTTCTCAATAAATAACTATTTAAGTCATTTATAGGGGTCAAGCCACAACTTTGACTGATTTTTCTAGTTAGGACACTGCTATGGCTGAACATTCCTTAACATGGCTAATATACTAGTTAAAGCACACGACTACACTACCGTGCCATAATTTCTAGTCGATATGCATCTCCAACTTATCCATGACTAAGGTCATATTTATATATAGTATTAGGCTATTATAAATAAAATCATATATATACTAAATTGTATTTAAATCTATTTTGTCCAAAATAAATTCCAAATTAATCTACTAAGTCAGGGAAACCTGACCCCTCTACCAAGTAGGGTTGGCTAGGTTAGGGTCCAATTATATTTTCTAATCAAATCGAACTAGAAAAGTCAATCCATGAGTCTCTTATGTCATTCGCAAATAAATAACACATGGGGACTAGATTGAGTGGCACACCCTTGGCATGTGTGTCGTAGACTCAGAATTGGTCAAAGCCATATATTGGGCTAAATAGTTTTGATCAATGTCGAGCCCCGAACTCAAGTTGGAAGTTAGGTCTAGGATTACGGTAAATACTCAAATGGCCTAAATTTGACCCGAAGTTGTGTGAAGTCAAAAGAATGCTAGGTGAAAAGATTGGATGGGACATGATATATCAAATTGAAGGTGGGCTTGTCTTCTTCAAAACTCATAAAGGACATTTTGAAAGATTGGTGCATCTTGTGCTCCAAAATCAAAGCTACGGAAAGGTACGTCTATAGTCATAAATAATAAGAATATATAATTTAACAAATATACAATCACATATTGTATAAATAAATATATAAAAAATGCCCAAAAATTAGGGTCCTTATACGCTTCCTTGTGGTGTTACACCGCCGTGACTTGGCTCGCGAAGACAAAGCTTTACCCTCTCTAGGTACCTCATGTGGTGTCATGTCACTGTAACATGAGTCCTAACTTCATTGTAGTGATGCCTATCGCTTTTTATTCTACAGTATTAGGCCTACTTGCCTATGTGCAGTGCTATGCCGCTATGACTTGGCCTGAAGCCGAGGCTTTACCCTCACTAGGTACCTCAAGTGATGTCACCCTACTATAGCATTGAGTATCCTTTGTAGTCCTATGGTACCCGTGCTTTCTGTAAAGTACGCCGGACATCCTAAATGCTCGAGAACTCCTTAAGGCTTCCAAGCCATCCTCTGATAGGACTTTGTTCTCTATAAATAACAAATAGTAGACAATAGTGATTTTAGGTCCATAACCCCATAATGTCATATAGGACTAATGACAATGGTTTTGGGTCTGTAATCTCACAATATCCCAAAGGACTGTCCACTAATTAGTGGTTCTGGGTCTGTAATCCTGTAATATCCCAAAGGACTGCCCACTGTACCTGATATTCGTCTAGTCAATGGTCCTCCATTGAACCAAAAGCTAGATGCCTGGTAAATTTCTCTTTGAACCAATCAGCATAAAACTTATGGTTGGATAGTAGAGACACAATATCAAAGGTTCGTCAAGCCTATTTTCTTGCAGTCTTCGGCTAGCTGATGCTTAAGGCCTTAGTGAACGGATCTGTCATATTTTCTGACTCTGAACACCAACCACTATAATGATCCATGCTTGATGTGCTCATTCACTACCCTGTGTCCTAGTTGCACAGTCCTCTTCTTATCATTGAAGCGATCACCGATGCCACTGTTGTAGCCACTTGCTTGTTGCAATATATCGATATCACCCAAATTTGTGTACCAACCACATGAAGATTGTGTTCGGCTATCGTAATACATTGACATCATCCGAATTTATGTAACAACCATAGAAAGTATTTTCCTGAGCTCCCGAAGGCATTATGTTTTATACCCGAAGCAACTCTACTTCATCCGCTGTAGCTAACAGAATTCAGATTCCATAGTGAGAGAAAAATCTGCTTCTTCGACTTCCTCGATATAGCATTACACCTATGGATCTGCTTCTTCGAGTTCCTTGATATAGTAGTAATACCCATGTAGAAGATGTAACTTTTTCTTTCTCTTCTTCTGAGCACCAACTGGCATCACTAAAACCTTCTACCCATACAAGATAACTGTTGTAGTGTATCTTTCTTAGTCCTTTAGAGATATCACACTACTCTCTTCATAACTATCCAAAGATCAATACTTGGATTGCTCGTGAACCGACTCGTTATGCCTACAACAAAAGCTATGTCAGGCCTGGTGGTACTTGTAGCTTATATTAAACTCCAGATGATGCTCGAGTACACTAACTGTCCGAGGCTTCTCCAGGATCTGGCTTCTGCTTTTGATGACAAATGTAAGGAGTATCGATCCCTGGAAGATCCTAATATCTATAGCGTGTGAGCAACTTTCCATGTAGTGAGCTTATGACAGAGCAAGCTCAACTTTCGTCTAGATTATTTAAATCTCCAGGATGACATCCTCATCTCCTATGTCCTTCATTCTGAATCTGGACGTGAGTAACATCTTTGTTCTAGTGACATATCATTATGTCGTCTACATAGAGACAAATGATGACTCCTCTGTTATCAGCAATTTCGTGTAATCACATATAACAATCTCGCTGACCTTGTAGCCTTTTGACATAATAACCTGGTTAAACTTTTCGAGCCACAGATTGGAAGCGTACTTAATTCACCAACTTGCAGACTTTGTCTTTAAGTCTGTCAGAAAGGACAATGACACATCTTGGTGTGTGTGTGAGGATGATCGACGACCACAAGGGGGGTCGTACGATGTCACAGACGTCGTATTGGGGCGATCAGGTGCTGGACTGTCGAAAGTCGTACGGTTATTGTCGTACTTGGTGGCTAGCCACTACAACAAATAGGACATACAATAGCAATTTTCCTATAGCGTTCAAGTGTCCTCGCTATAGAATGTTATCAATAATAGCGTTCTTTCTGCAGTACTACAAAAATATCTATCTGTAGCCTTTTCGGAAAGCTGTAGAATCTATAACACTCATATGTTTATATGTCAAAGCAGATCTCATGTTCGAATCCTAGGAGAAGCAGCATAGGTTTTAATTTTACATGGTAAAAGTGCAGACTATACATTACAAAAAATATGACATATCAGCGACTGACTGAGCGACTTACGAGGGTTAGTCGCCATAACAGTACAAAAAATTGAGTTTTGTTGTAAAATGTATTATTTGAAAAAATAAGTAAAATTTTGTGCATAATATTTTTTTTATTCAAACGGTCATTTTTTCGAAAGAAAATTAGGCGGTAATTGAAAAATTAAGGATTTGCTTTAAAAAACAATTGCCAAAACCAAATCCTTTTAGAAAACAGTAGCCAAAACCAAACCCTTTCCTATTTTTCTTTTCCTCTTCCTCTCTCTCTCTATCTCTAAAAATACCATGCCCTAGCCAAAACCAAACTAAGCCTAACCCTAGATCCAGTCCTTTCCTACCAAAACCCCTACCTACGCCTCCACTATGCCTCCATCTGCTCCGTCGTCACCTTCGTAAGGGAGCGCGGCAGAGGAGCCCGGGAATCCGCTTCGGAGCCTTGGAGCACAGCATAGGAGCCGAGTCGCAGCTGCGTCCCTTTTTGTGCGACATCGCGCTCCCCCCGCAGCCGGATGGGACTCAGGAGGTCCCCGCCGGTCCGTCCGAAGGAGGAGCTACAGCAGCAGTCAGACACTTCCTCTTGTTAACGTAAATCTATATCCTTGAATTCCTTTTACAAATCATCATTAGAGTTTTTGGAAATGTTGAAGTTAAGTTATTCGATGAAAAGCCACAATAAATAAAAAATTTGATTCTGTGTTTTTACATCTAGTATCAATTGAGATTAGCTTCTCTTTGACAACATCGTTAGTTAGATTTTTTTAGGGTGAATGAACATATATTTTTTTAGGATGCATATGATCGAGTAAGAGGCATCTACCTGGGTAGAATCTTACTTGTGTACAAAAATCAAGCAACACAAGTTTTGCTACAATATGTGATTAGTGGAGGCTAACAAGAGACAAATTTCATTGATGGCCCAAAGCTAGTAATAGTGCTTAGTACATATGTCACAGAAGATAGCAAAGGCCAGTTGGGAAGGAGCATAACTACTAGACACCACTGACACGGACGCCATATCCATAATTTGTTCTCGTGCAAACTTCAATGGATGGAAGTATTCTAATGGATGGAAGTAATATATGTTTGCTTAAATATATGTGTACTGACATTTAATGTATGTTTGCTTAGGTTGTTTGGTTTTTATTTTGGTTGCAATACTCTAATGGATATTGGTGAAAGTAATAGTTGAATTCATTCTGCTTATAATATAGAATCTGTTTACTGACACATATTTTGTCTGTGGTCAGGAGAGTGCATTTAGCAAGAAAAGGAGCTTGAGCGTTAGGAATAAGCAGAAATCCTTAGCAGGAAAAGGAACATTAGGAATAAGCCAGGTAATAAATAGTCTTGACATATTTGTTTTAATTAGGTATGTCAATATATAATGTGTCATTGCAATTAGAAATAATCAAGTAGTTTGCTTGCAATTTCATGAGTGTATTAATATATATTATCATGTCCCTTATCTTTATGAGGAGTTATTGTCGAAAAGAAACTTGACAATTACTTGAAAGGATTTATTGTCGAAGAGAAACCTGACAATTACTTGGAAGGACTATTCTGGGTGGTCTTGTTGGGTTCACTCTTCATGGGTCTCTTTCTCACTACTACTGCTGCTGCGAGGTGATTGCTTTTTGGAACACCATACAATCATGTAGCTGTTGTGACATTGCAATTTCTTTTTGTTGTATGGGAGGCTGAAACATTACTACGTAGACTTTGCAGGCTCTATTCCCTTCCTAGGACTGGTGGGTGGTTCCTGCTAAAGTGTTATTCGACCAAACTTCTTGGGCTGCATTATAGAATAGCATTTATTATATCGCCTTGGGCCTTCTCGGTTTGAATCTCCAGTCACCATTTTCAATGAGCTAAAGGCTACTTTTGTGCCTATGCTAACTGTAACCAGTCATTCCTTTGCTTATTAGAAAATAGTTGCTTTGGTTTGAGTTGAAGCTACCTTTTCTATTGCAGTGTGTAAATAGTGAATGTTATGCTTATATCAGATAACGACACTTGCTACCAATTTAGCCTGAATTGAGAAATTGCCATCAATTGGGTTCGTTGATGATACCTATGCTGTTAAGTTGATGTGACCACAACCCCTTCGACAATAAGCATGGGCATTGGCTAGGTTTGATGATGACCGATTCTGCCGTTAAGTTGATGTGAACCACTGGTCTGCAACAATAGGAAATGACATATATGCCTTTGATTATATTTGACGTGATGACTATGTTGTTAAGTTAGTTTGACAACTGCTGCTTAAGTAGGGTCATTTGTGCCATTAATTAGATTTGATGATGATGGCTATGCCATTAATTGGTGTGACCATAGCTACTTTGACAATCAGCAGGGCATGTAACATTCTTGTGGATATCATTTATGAACTGTATTGAACACTATTAACATCTTTGAAAAAAGTGTCTTTTAAGAACAAATGATCGAAGGTCAATGTATGCAAATATCTATTACAATACTGAGGTTGACAAGGTTCATGTAGGATTCTCTGAGCTACACTACTAATGAAACAAAGGTTTATGCTTTGGCAGTCCATTGGACCTGATCGATCTGGAGATAAATTTAAAATGGAGTATCATATTTCTGTTGGAAAGTGATGTGAGTGCTTCCGAATATATTATATTCAAACTTTTATTCCTCAACTAGCTTGTAGGGTAATTCTTGTTCCATATAGTGGTCAGTCGCCATTGCTCAGGTGGTAGTCGGATAAATGGTTATTGTATGATTTGCTGTCTAGATGAATGATGCCAGGAATTGTCTTGTGTGTGATGCAAGAATCAATGTTGAAGACTAATGCTTGTGTGTGATGCAACAATCAACACATACCCACATCAATGTTGAAGACTGGTTGGTAATAGCACATTTATACAAAATGCTAGTATCTGCATCATGAAAAGGCTTCCATTTGTGTTAGACCATACCAATTCTGGTTGTAAGATTTGTTTGTTAAATCCATAGCCCCCCTCTTTCTCCAATCACACTCGAGTTGTATTTTTTAGATATATTTTATTTGTGGTAAAAATTACTAAATATAAAAATTCTTGACATGTAACCACTCAATTTGCTTGTCGAAGCATGATATATCATGGCACTATTGTAAACATGAATTGTTTCATTGTTCATACTTCTTGTAAGTCCATAAAATAGAGATCTCTACTTGAAAATTAAAGATTTAACAGAGTAATCCTATACAAATACATTAGCATGGGGAAGAAAGTAACAATTCTGAAGGAACAACTTTGTTGATACAAAATATAGACTTCGGACAGGAGTGTTGTATTCTGCCAAACATATACCAGCGTCATAGAGTTTCCAATTGGCATTCTTGTAATGCCTTTCATTGCAATTTTGTAGTCATTTATTCTTATTGAGTGAGGTGTTTGAGGATTCAGCTGACTGGAAATTCAATCATGAAATTTGGTCACTTTCTTTCGAACTTCGAAGATGGCCTGAAATCTTCGTGTATGCTTCTTCTTTAGTACATATAAATCACATTTACTCTTTTTTCCTATTATATAAGAATTTTTTTGATAAACTTTGATGGTGTATTATCATGCACCATCTGGAATGTACTTTTTTTTGTTAGGTCTATGCAGAAGGTCCGACTCGACCTACCGACGGTGCAGCTGCTATAGCAATGCTGATTGGGCCAAATGCTCCAATTGATTTTGAAAGAAAATATAGAGGAACCCACATGGCTCATGTCTATGATTTTTACAAGCCAGAACTTCCAAGCGAATATCAGGTTTGCTTCTTCATCCTTTTCTGATGTTCTTTTCGTGCATGTAACTAATGGACATATGTTGCCTGTAAAGATACTACTGAAATCGTTAATGTTGCCAAAGGATTGTATGAGATTATATCTACCTAGCTAAGCGCTTAGATCCATGCATGTTTGCTCATTTGGGAAGGACTTACCTAGTCTCTAAAAGCATTTGACTTTCATGGAGTCTTACTCCTGCAAACTAACAGGTCAATTTCTAGTGAATTTTATACATGCATATAATTTTTGAACTCATATCCTCATCAAATTTATAAATTAAATTGATTTGTTGATTTTAATTTTAGCAGTAAGATGAATAGCAGAACCCTATAGGGATGGTACAAACCTTTAAATGGTGATACTTCTTAAACCAATGAACCAGCTACATACATCAATTGTGTACCTATATTTATTCAAAATGACATTGCTCGTTAATGGGGGTAACTATAAAGAAGAGGGTCATACAGAGATTGTCAAATGTTAAATTATGTAACCTTTCTTATGAGAAAAGCATATTTAAGCTCAAAATATTAAAAAAAACTTGTGTTTTGTTGCAATAGAGGAAACCGTATAGATGATACACAATGGGAGATTGTGAATGATATACCAATTCATAGCATAATTTTCCTACTTCTAATTAGTTGCTTAGGTCCAATGTTTAAATATAATATTTGTCTGTAGGTGATGTAGTTATCTTGATGCATACAACTTGAACCACCGGTTAGTCTAATAGTCTGAATCCCTTTTTGCACAATCAGTTAGTCTAATAATCTGAATCCCTATGTATGTCCTTTATGAAATCAGAAAGGCCAAAATTTGTGATGAAAGATAAACTATTAAATAAATTAATTGATTATAAAACTGGGCTCTGTCTTACCGAAGGACAGCAGAACAACTAGAAAAGAAGACCCTGTTTACCTCCCTTAATTTACTGCCAAACATTTGATTGCCAAGATATATTTTTCTTCTTCTTCTGAATATTAACTATACTTCAAATATTTTTAGAGGATCTTTAACAACGAGATTTGAATTATACCTTTATATCCTTTATAGCTATTAATTATACGATCTTGATTCTCATACTAGCTTGTAGTGCATGAACGCAAGATGGTTATAACACGCAAGACGGTTGTCTCGACTGGTATCAACTGCCACGAGTAAACGTGCAACAGCTGTTACATCACAACTATCATGTCACCTCTTCTCCACAGATGATCTGGGTTTAAGTGGCTTAGGGTTTTGGGATATGAGAAGTATGTAAGCTTTAACTTATGTTTAGCATGTCAATTCTGTATAGGAGAGTTTTTTTTATGGTTATGGTATAACTTGCACTTAAGATTCTCTTTTATGTTGGAAGAGTATACTAGAGAGAGTGCCAGGTCTTAATAGTTAAGATTGTATTTAGTTGTATTTAATCAGTTTATCATGATACATGATTTTGTGTGAACTTATTTTTTATAAAATAATGTATTTTCTTCTCAATTTTGAATAGGTCTTACTAGTTGAAATTGTATTTAGTGGCTATTTAATCAGTTTATCAGGATACATGATCTTGTGTGAACTTATTTTTTATATGATAATGTGTTTTCTTCTCAATTTTGTGTAGGTTGGCATATAAATTTTTGATGGTTGTGGATAGCTAGAAGAAAAGAGGTGATCGAGCTGCATTTTGGCCTACAAACATTTTATATGGAAATAGAATGGTTTATTTTGTACTACTAGGCGTACAACTACATTTTGTACATCTTGAATGTTTGAATGACAACTACTTTTTGTACATCTTGAATGTTCGAATGACAACTACTTTTTGTACATCTTGATTGTTTTAATGAAAAAAATGTTTATATTTTGGCACACTACTAAAATCTGCTCTATTAGCGATGTAATTTAGCGACAGAATAAAATAACATCGCTAAATATTGAATATAGCGACTCCTTTTAATAGACATCGCAAAACGTCGCTGAATAGCGACATTCCGCGACATGAGATAAAGTACGTCGCTGAATAGCGATGTTCAACGACGTAACTTAAGTTATGTTGCTACATAGCGACGTTCAGCGACGTCAAAAGCAGTCGTTGCTAATATTTTATTCGAAACTTTCATTTCCTCTTTCTCTCTCTCCCAAAAATTTTTCTCCGACGACAGCAGCCTCCTCCTCCGACAAAGCCCCCCTCCTCGCCGCCTCCCTCCTCCGACCGAGCCACCCTCTTCAGGTAAACCCTAACCCTAGCCCTAGCTATCTAGACACAGATACGAGAACCCTAACCCTAGCCCAAGGTTGCAGTATGGGAAGTAGGGAGAGCTCGGGTTGTGTGTGTAGAGGTAGAGGTAGAGGGGACTTGTGCACAATAATGTGTGTGTATGTGTAGAGGTAGAGGGGACTTGCCCTAGCCCTAGGTTACAGTATAGAAAGTAGGGAGAGCTCGGATTGTGTGTGTAGAGGTAGAGGTAGAGGTAGAGGTAGAGGGGACTTGCGCACAATAATATGTGTATGTGTGTGTATAGGTAGAGGTAGAGGGGACTTGCCCTAGCTACCCCTCGGTTACAGTATGGGAAGTAAGGAGAGCTCGGGTTGTGTGTGTAGAGGTAGAGGTAGAGGGGACTTGTGCATATTAATGTGTGTGTGTGTATGTGTGTGTGTGTGTGTGTGTGTGTAGAGGTAGAGGGGACTTGTGCTCAAGCCAGGCATAGGAGAGGAGAAGCTGAACAGAATGTGTCTTGTGTGTGTATCGATCTTGGTTAAGGGTCTTGACAACAATATGAGATTCTCCTGAGAATAGGAGAGGGATGGATACATAAGGTATCACTTCTCTTTTCAGGCCTTGTTCAGCAGAGAGCACAAGTGTGTGTGCAAGGTATGTGCATGGAACAACATGCCAAGAAATAGGGAGTTGATACTTGGTATCATAGGTAATAGGTTGTGTTGATGGATAGTGTAAGGTAATAGGTAAAGTATATTATTGGAAAATTAAGTAGTTAAGGTATTAGTGTTAGTTAAGTTATTGATGAGTATAAGATACTATAATAGATAGTATATGATAAGGTAATAATAGAGTGAGTATTACCTACTAGTAGCTAAGGTATGGGTTATTACCTTAGTCTAAGGATTGGATATTAGGTAAGTGTCAAGCTACCTATGGGTTACATACCCCCATGTAGCAATATATATGAGATACAATTTCATTGTTCAGTTTATCCAACAGAATTCATTACTCAAATTATGAAGATACACTACTCATTATAATAAATACTTAGAGTGCAAAAAACACACACACACACATATTATTAAGTGACATACAAGGTAGACAAGGATACGAGGATATATAGATAATAGGTTAAGTGGTGATTTCTTAATGCAAGTATGGTAGGATTTTGGAACTTAGATATCAAGTTATAATACTAGTGTAGGTATTTATGATACGAATTTGTGCCTATTGGATAATTGTGTGTCCATCTTTGCAGAATTATTTTCAAATGGATATGAGTTACTTGCGGTGTCGTTCATAGATGTACAATCATCGTCCTGATGATATGTGCGGTATGCGGGATGAATACATAGCGGGAGTAGAGCAGTTCCTGTAGTTTGCCAAGGCGTTCCCTCAGTACATGGACGGCACCAAAATTAAGTGTCCGTGTGTAAAATGTCATAACGTGAAATATTATCCAGAAGTGGAAGTGACATATCAATTGTACTCGAGGGGTTTCATGCCTAATTACTATCAGTGGACCGCACACGGAGAACTTGTGTCTTTAGCAGCAGAGCCCGAGCCTTATGTTGAGCCGTATATGCATACGGGACCTAATTTTATTTCAGATAATCATGCATACGACGATGGGTGCGTGAACGTGATTTTCGACGCTGCGGGGCCTAGTTTCGTTTATGATGCAGCTGAGAAGGCATCCAATGTCGATGCTGCAAAGTTCATGGAGTTGCTAGATAGTGCAAGGACTCCATTGTATCCTGATTGTGAGGATCATTCACCGTTGGAAGTGGTTACAAGACTGTTGAGCATTAAGTCTGATTTTAACATGTCGCAAGAATGCTACAACCGAGTGTTGGAGTTGATTATAGAGATCTTGCCAGCGGGTGCTAAGTTACCTAAAGACTTCTACCGGTCTAAGAGGATGGTGAGATCGCTCTGGATGGGATACGAAAAAATCGATTCTTTTCGCAATGGGTGCATGCTGTACTACAAAGACGACAAGGATGCAGATGTGTGTAGATTTTGTGGTATTGATCGCTATAAGACAACTAGTACAGGAAGGTTTACCGGTGTAAGAAGACCGACCGATTCAATGTACTACTTGCCTTTAACGTTGCGATTATTTATGGTGAAAGAGACGGCCGAAAATATGAGTTGGCACATGCGAGAACAGATTGAAGGAGTGTTGTATCACCCATCCGATGGAGAAGCGTGGAAGTACTTTGATCGAGTGTATCTTGATTTTGCTTCAGATCTCCGTAATGTCAGGTTAGGGCTATCTTCTGACGGTTTTACTCCTTTTGGTCTTTCGGGATCCCAGTATTCGTGCTGGCCTGTGATTGTCACTCCGTATAACCTACCGCCTTGGATGTGCATGAAGACTAAGTACATATTTCTAACCATTATAATTCCGTCTGAACAATCCCAAGAGGAACATTGATGTGTACTTACAGCCTTTGATAGATGAGTTGAATCAGTTATGGGAAATAGGCGCTAACACGTACGATATTTCCAGGAAGTATAATTTTTAGATGAAGGCAACCCTTATGTGGACCATCAACAACTTTCCGGCCTATGGAATGTTATCTGGATGGAGCACTCATGACCGTCTTTCATGTCCGTATTGTATGGACCGTACTAAAGCTTTCTGCTTGAAACACGAAGGAAAACTGTACTTCTTTGATTGTCATCGACAACTTCTGCCAAAAGATCATCCGTTCAGAAGGAACAGGAATGCATTCCGTGTCGACGTTGTAGAGAAGGGTGATCCACCGCCAAGGTGGTACGGAGCTATGATATGGGAGAAGGTTAGAGATTTTCTAAGTACTATCGAAGATCCTACAACTGGGTACAAGTGTGATGGATTTGTTAGAGATCATAACTGGACAAAGAGGAGCATATTCTGGGATCTGCCATATTGGAGTACCAATCTGATCAGACATAATCTTGATGTTATGCATATTGAGAAGAATGTGTTTGATAACATAATTAATACTGTAATGGACGTAAAGAGAAAAACGAAAGACAATCCCAAGGCCAGGTTGGACTTAGAAGAAATATGCAAACGTCCTGCGTTGCATTTGATAGAGGAGAATGGAAAACAGTTCATGCCGAAGTCAATTTTCTCACTGGACAAGAAGGATAAAGTGAGACTTTGTCGATGGATCCAGGGCCTAAAATTTTTAGACGAATATGTGTTAAATCTGAGAAGATGTGTCGATTCGAAGGAAAATAAATTGACGGGTACGAAGAGCCACGATTGTTACGTATTATGGAGAGGTTAATTTTGATTGCATTTCAGGAATTCTTACCACATGCAGTTTGGGATCCATTGACAGAGCTTAGCATATTCTTTAGGGATCTTTGTTCTAATAAATTGCTCTTTGATCGTCTAGAAAAGCAAGAAAAGGACACTACGGTAACACTGTGCAAGCTAGAGAGGATATTTCCTCCTGGATTCTTCGACTCTATGGAGCATTTGTCGATTCATCTTTCCTATGAGGAACGTGTTGGTGGACCCGTCGAATATCGATGGATGTACCCATTCGAGCGACATTTGAATCACCTAAAAAGGAAGGTAAAAAATAAGGCATGGGTCGAGGGTTCTATTTGTGAAGCCTTTGTTATCTAGAAGATTACAAACTTTTGTTCGATGTATTTCAAGCCTCATATTGCAACTAATAGAATGAGAGCTTCCAGAAACGACGACGGAGATCATGAATGTAATGATATAATACTGAAGGTATTCAATGCTCCAGAAAAGCCATCGTGTAAAATGAAGAAGAGATATCTGAACGATGATGAGCTAAGGGCTGCTCAGGTGTATGTATTACTCAACTGCGACGAGGATGAAGTAGAGAAGCTAGAGGAATAAGTAATTAATACGTCTATATTATTTTAATAGTGTTGATTATTATACTTTTACATTAATTGAACGATGTTGTTTTCAGCATATTTAATGATGATGTGAGGTCAGGTAGGCCACACATAACAGAAGAAGAACTAGAACAAGAAATAAGGCATTATTTTCCATCATGGTTGAGTGCATATGTAAGACTTGAGAACTTTGTAATTACCTTTCTGTATATGCACTTTAGAATGAGCTTAATTTATTTTTTCGTGATATTTAGGTCGATCGTCCATACGCAAGACTTGAGAATGAGTCTATTAGAACGCTAGCCAAGGGACCAATTTATGCTACAAAAATATGGCCAAGCTACTGTGTGAATGGATTTAGGTTCAAGTCAACAACTTGCCCGATCAGAGACAACTTTGTGGATCTCGATTCCACCAAAAACAGTAGTTTGTGTATCAGATCTTCGAACTACAAAGATGTTGATACGGACAACGATTTCTATAGTGTCCTACGAAAGATTATGGAGCTGACATATAGTTATGGAATAGAGCTGCTAAGATTGTATTATTCAGGTGTGATTGGTTCGATCCGATTGAAGGTCAAGGTTGGAAAGTAGACAAGCACGGTCTTGTGGATATAAACTATCGGCGTCGATATCAAGCCTATGAACCATTTGCCCTATCAAGTCAGGCTCAGCTCGTGTACTACACAAGTTATCCTAAACGGGAAACAACAAGGTCGAACTGGTGGGAAGTATGCAAGACCAAAGTGTAACATCCGTGAATCGAATTTTATTGAATTTTTTCAAAAGTTTGTATTTTCGTTTCTGATTTTCTGAATCTTTAGAAATTGTGAAATACTAAAATAAAATATATATTTCAATCGTAAAACTATCGATATTTTGTAGGCCATTGACCTTGAGAAATCTATTTTTAATGAGATCTTACCCTGTTAAAATATCTAGCTCATTTCTTAAATTTGTACAAGTTGTAAATATTTGTTTTTTATATAAAATATTTGTCGAAATATGTTTTGTGAATATATATATAATTATTAACTAAATCAATTATTGACTAAACTAACTAGTGGGTTAGCAGTTAGTAACATGGTTAGTAGTTAGTTTTCCACTAAATTTTCTACCTATTACATTTACATCTCATGCCCTTAGAGTTTCACCCTCCTACCCTATAAATGGCCACACTTCCCAAAGCTAAAACCTAACCCAAATCCCCAAATCCTTACAGCAGCTGCCAAAACATCCCCCTCCAATGCAACAGTTCTATCCCCGACATCCCGACTTTCCTACCACCACCATTCATGTTCCGGCACCACCTCGGCCAACCTGGCCGTGCCGACCAAACACCACCATCCCACAGCCCCACTCCACTATAGCATCCCCTCGGACATTCCGGCCATCCGCCCATCGACAACCCGTAGATGCATACCAACACAGAGCACCACCATCAGGAAACATCCCGACCACCAGATCCAAACCACCAGCCACCGCCCATCACCACCACCACGACTTTGACGCACACATAATCAACACAACCATCACACACCACCACAGAGAGAGAATGGAGAGAGAGGGAGAGAACCTGGTGACCATCGGCCTCGTCTCGACCCACACGCCGCCTGATCCGTGCATTTTCCCGGTTACTCCGGCCAGCGCTTGCTTCGTCGGCGAGATCCGAGCCCTGATCCGTCGCTCCACTCCCCCGTGCGACGATCCCGTACAGCCTCGCTTGGCGGCTGACTCGTGCGTCCTTCCGGTACCTTACTCGGCTGAGCTTTGCTCCTCGGAGTCGCCACCCTATCGCTCCGCATCCAGACCCGTCGCCGCGACCGCATCTCGTGCCTCTGCCCAGCGGACCCGATTGACCCCGCACTCCACCGCGCCAGAGGAGAACTCCCAGGTCTGCCACGCCGGAGACCCTCCGCTTGGCCCCGCCTCCGTGCACCGGTTGCCCGCCGAGATGTCCCACTGTGAGCCCCTCTTCCTGAGTCTCTCTTTCGATTTTAAGGACACATAATTTGGGGTTCGGTTTAGTATAGGATTAGAAGTGAAACCCCCCTTTCTTTCGTAATTTAAACAACAAACCCCCTTCCTAAACAGAAGGCCAAACTGGCCCACTGGCTAGCGCAGCAGCACTTAAACCCCCCCTTACTGCTAGAGTTCGAACCCCCTTGTTGGTTGGTTATTTCCTTTTTGTTTTATTTTAGAAGTTATATGTATATGTATATATATATATATATATATATATATATATAATGTATATATATATATATAATGTATATATAAAAAATATATATATATATATATATAATGTATATATTGTATAAATACATATATACATACACACTATAAAAATACTATAAATAATATATATTTTCTGCCCAAACTTATTATCTGCATATTTAAATTAATTAATATTATTTTGTATATATATATTTGTATATGTTTAATACATATGTATATGTATAAATTATCTTTAAATAAATTATGATAAAAAGATATTAATATAATATTGGTTTTCTTTGTGTTTTTGATAAACACCTCATATACTTATTATACATATATTTCAATTCAGTCATTTAAATTATGTCATTTAATTTAGTCATTTAATTTATATTATTTTTTATGTCAATATAAATACAGTGCCTATACTGTAATATGTATTTAAATTATGTCATTTAAATTTATGTCAATATAAATACAGTGTCTATACTGTAATATATATTTTAAATTCTGTCATTTAATTATGTCATTTAAATTTATGTCAATATAAATACATTGCCTATACTGTAATATATATTTTAAATTCTGTCATTTTAATTATGTCATTTAAATTTATGTCAATATAAATACAGTGCCTATACTATAATATGTAAATAAATACAGTGCTTATACTGTAATACGTATTTATAAATACAGTGCCGATACTGTAATATATACGCTTTCAATTTCTGCAATTTAAATTTCATGTATTTAAATTCCGTATTTATTTACGATTTACGTACTTTGTACAAACGACCACTCTGAGTCCAAGCCTAGCATGGGTTGATCGGACTCAAGTGAGCCTACACATATTCGGGGTCTAGTCAAGTCATATTGGACTTGATTCACGGCTTCGGGTCTTGTATCTGGACTTCGGTTCAATTTTGAATACATGGACAAAATATTAAATAATTAATTATTTATTGTTACTTGATGTTCTTGAATTTTTATATATATTTTAAATGCTATAAAAATCTGGGAAAAATTATATTTAAATACTATGTTAATTTAGCTAATTTATTGTAATTTTTCCAGCATTTAATAAGTACTTTTAGTATTTTATAAAAATACCAAACCAGAACTCATTTTCAATGTACACTTGTATTCTGATTTTTAATAAATACTTACACTGAATTATAAATTCCATAAAATTTATATTAAATTTCTATAATTAACAAGGATCAATTTAGTATATTATTTCATATAAAGTAGAACTATATAACTATCTTAAAAATTATTGGAACATATTATACAGTTTGATTAATTAATAAATATTGACTTGTGTGTTTTTGTGTGTTTTTGGGATATTTTAGTATCGGGACCTTACCCTACCTTAGTATAGAGACCTACTTGTTAGTCTAGACGTTATAACACCTCACTTTAGACTACTAGAGCTTCGCATAGCTAGTGCCCTATTAGGAGCCGTGTCACAACACTAGTGTAATCTTAATCATAACTTAGATGCTGAGTTGTATATCATTTTGACAGGACACCGGACATCTGTATCTTCATATTCTTATTCTTGTTTTGCTCGAGGCAAGTACCTCTACGAACTTTATTTACTGCATGTAATGAATTGTGTATAAACCATGTTAAATACCGATACCTAAAACTGCAAGTCATATATGGAATATCTCTACATTTTTCACATGCTTTATACTGCTCTTAGTACCCACCATGTTTTATACTGTTCTAGTAACTCTCACATGTTAGAATCTGGGTTATGGGAAAAACTGATAGTTGAGTACGTGATCATGCCCCCACGCTGCGACCTTGAGCCGTGTAAGGAAGACATTATGCATGTAGACCTTGCCATAGGGTAATATCCCGCGGCACTTGTACGTATGTACATTTAGGCATGTACGGAAGTACATATTGTTCTTATCGGTGCCACAGCACCTACATATTGTTCTTACCGGTGCCACAGCACCATCATCTATTGACCGATCACGTACCTGCTCCAGTTTTAAACAATATATATACATATGTCACCATGACAAATGTATCCTTGACATGATAGTTGTGATATTACATGATAGATTGTGCCATGACATGATTCCAGTTATTATATCTCTTTTCATTTCATGCTCTGTATATACTATTTGTAGAATCAGTACTTGCTCCCGTCCTGACAGGATAACGTTGTAGGTATGCTTTCCGAGGAGGAAATACTTTGTGATACCTTTTATGGAGATGCTTTTGAGGACCTGGCCTTTGCTCCAGAAGAGGCCCCAGCGGGGAACCTTGCTTAGACATTGCCAATCGGCGTTAGACTTAGAGTTATTACAACTTTATTTTAGTTACTGGACTTTGTCTCCAGTTGTTACTTTGGAAGTGTATTAAACTCTAAAACATATTTGCTTTCATCTATAAAATGCTGTGTTGTGACAATCTCAAATGCTTTAAATATAATCTTTAGCACACTTAGTACTATCCTGACTATCTTCTAGAACAGCTTACTACGCTTTTACCAAGCGTAGGCTGGACATGGCTCGGCCTTGCCCAACAATTTGGGTAGCGGGTCGTGACACAAAGCTAGAAATACCTTTGAGGTTGACGATATAGCTTATCAAGAGGATGAACTACCTCTTGTTACAAATATTATAGAAGTTGACACGAGGAAGTTTCTCATTATATATCTAATTGTGTAGAAGAAGTAGAATTATCTGAAGAGGAAGATGCAAATGAATGTGAAGATGTAGATGAGAAAGAATAAGAAGAAGAAGAAGAAGAAGAAGAAGAAGATGATAATGATCTTAACGAACAAGATGAATTTTCAGAAGATGATTAAATCTGTACGTTTGTTTTATCATCATATTTGACACTTTAGTGACACTTTTGTGACTATAATATTTTTCAAAAATCTGTGATGTCTATCATATAAATATGTATATTTGTTTTATTGTCATATGTTATTATCAGGTATGACTAGACCAGGAGGACGACGCGAAGGATATTATGTTAGGCAGTCCCGTGTGCGTCAGGTTAGGGAGGCAGATTTTGTACCCTCATCCTCATCTCCGAGTACGCCAGTGTACCATTCTATTCCTGTTCTATTACCGGGATAGGGTAGTTCCAGCAGGTTGGTGACTCCTCCCTCATCGTCCAGCATTTCTTTCGTGTCCACCATTCCTCCCGCGTCCAGCATTCCTTCTGCCGATGGCTCCATGGGGAGAGCCGATGCCGAGCATATGGAGGACGGCGATCAGACTGATCCTTTTCAGGCAGGAGGTGAGAGCGACCCTCCATGCGCTCCCCCGGACGAGACGCGTATGGAGATTTGGATGGACGGGCCTATGAAGTAAGTTAATTAGTTAATATATATTTCTCAAATGATTATATGTACATATATATTCATAAAATTTATTATTGTATAGATATCGGCCTCCTGCAGTACAGAGACAGCTGGGGTTATTTCTGAGGCAGAACTATAGTGGGCCTTGGATTAACTACTTAGATGCTCCCGCAGATAGAAAGGCCTTTTGGTTGGCCCACTTCAAGGTAAAAAAATTTATTTTTAAATTTTAATAATTATTTGTGTATATTATACAACTCTTTCTATTTTACTTCTTGTAGATGACCTATTTCTATCCACCACAACGGGCGGTCGAGGTCCAATTTTCTGCCGTCGCAGGCAAGCTCATCCGTGATGCGATCCACGAACAGAAGTCTCGTGATCTCTCCGGAAAGCCGATCCATGGTTGGATCACGCCAGAGTAGTGGACTGCGATGAAGGCTAGATTCGACGAGGCCAGGTACCAGGAGCGGTCTGACAAGGCCAAGGTGGCGCGGTCGAGAGCCAGTAAGTGGTGTGGTGGCTCCATTCTTATATTGGAGTATTTTCGTCGTCTGGTACATTTCCTTTACTGGACATCATTTTATATATAGTTGGATAGAATGTTTAATACGAATAATAGATAATATATTTTAACAGGTAAAAAAGGGTGAGGACTCCAACATGGTGACCATCTTCCTGGTCACCCATCGAAGGACTGGGGAGTTTATTGACGAGAGGGCGACGCAGGCATATGTACGTTCTATTCTTTATATTAATTAACTATAATTTAGAAAACAGGAAAATAGATATCAATATAGACTTTAGCAAACACTTAGACGTTAGTAAACAATGTTCTAGGCCGAGTTTCTTCAGCTACAAGAGGAGGCGGCTGCTGCTGCTAGTGCGCCAGCAGAGGAAGGGGCTGGTACTTCCTCCCAGCTGTCTACAGCTCCATCGCCAGACGACCTTTGGATGACCGTCGTTGGTGTTCTTCAGAAGGGTACGTACTACGGTACGGGATCCTACGACACCTATTTGGCTTCAGAGTCATCTCGGGCCCCCTCTGTCAGTACGCAGTCTCCAGCTTCGCAGGCGTCTTCACGAGCTCAGGATATTGGTCGTCGGATCGACGAGCTGCGTCGCAAGTTACAACAGCAGATTTCTGATCACCATACCACAGAGCGACGATCCGATGATCACCGGACGATTTGATACGGTCAAGCACAGTATACAAGAGCTGATGAGTCTGCAGCAGGCTAAAGCTGCCAGCTTACACATGCTCACCGAGTCTACGGAGCGCACAGAGCGTAGACAGGTCATGCTGGAGGGATCACAGAGGACCGTGGCTGCCTCACTCACACAGCTACATACTTTTCTTGAGGAGAGTACTCAGATGATGGTGAGTACCCTTGCTGCTCATGGTGACCGACTGCGAGAGCTGGAGCAGATACGTCCTCCCGGTCCATCGACGGCGCCGACTCCAGACGTTCTACTGCCACCTCCTGCCCCTGTGGTGCAGCTTACACAAGAGTAGTATGAGTTCATGTTATCTCAGATGCGTAGCAGGGATCCTCAGTGATCCAGTAGATTTTTTTATCATCTTTGTATGTAATGGCCCTATGGGCCTATTGATCATTGGTACACTGATTTTTATTCTTATTTGACTCTGTTGGACATGTATGTTTGTTGGACATGTGTGCTTGTGATATTTACTTTGTTGGTATTTTCATTGAGTATATGTATGATATTTACTTGGACATGTATGTTTGTGATATTTACTTTGTAGACTGTTATGATGGGAGATAATTATTCATCTATTGGTTGTAGACTGTTATGATGGGAGACTATTAATTATGATGATATCTACGATGGGGATGACAAATATACCTACTCTGGGTTATAAGCGATGATCTGATATACAAAGGAGCTGCTGTCCAAATTTTAAAAAAATATAATGTGTATTTTTGTGATGATGTGTGTCTGTATTTACAGTGTATGTAAAATGCAGTGTTCGAAACCATCAATAGTTTCAATTACAGTTGTATGTTTTATCTTAGACAGAAAGAGCAACAGTTCAGGGTGTACTTTTGAGAGCTTCAATTTCACATCCTTCAATTTCTCAGGACGTCGTAAAGGATCCCGAGAAGGTGAAGGACGTGAAGTGGAAGCTCTGATAAGTGCACCCTGGACTGTTGCTCTTTCTGTCCAAGATAAAACATAGAACAGTAAGCAAAACTGTCGATGGTTTGAACACTGCACTTCGCACACACTGTAAACACAGACACACAGCATAACAAAAATACCAAACATATTTTTTAAAAAAATTTTCATAATATCTGTGACGTATAGCGACGATTTGTGACGTATAGCGACGTATCCTGACGTCGATAATTAGCGTCGTTACGTCGCTATCCGTCGCTCAGTAGCTGATATGGCAGAGAGATGACGTCGCTAATTTGGTCGCTGTATGTCGCTACACTGCTGACATGGCAGGCATGCCATGTCATCATATAAAAGAAATGACGTCGCTAAGTGGTCGCACTACGTCGCTGCTTTGGCGACGTACTGTTACGGCGCTATATATTGCTAATTTTATGACGTCCTAGCGACATTGGCTGTGACGTCGCAAACAGTGACGAAAGGCGACGAAATTGTCATCTGCGACTAGCTTTTCTGCGACCTTCATGTTTTGTCGCTAAAGTCGTCGCTAATTCCTATTAGCGACGTATTTTGATTATTTAGTGACGTATCCTGACATCACTAATTTGTCTTATTTTAGTAGTGGCAAACCATTTCTATATCTTGATTGATCGAAATAGAAGTTGCATTGAAATTGTTAAAATCAAAATTGCGATTCAGCACAAATTTCTATTGTTAATTGTATGTGATACAGAACAGGTTATTCGAATATGAAATCGTGTAGCAGATTTATAGCACTCAAAACGTCTAAATGTAATAGTGTTCCCAAAACTGTTAGCCGCTATCACGATAGCATATGACGAACGCTATAATAAATAAAACCATCTACAACATTTATGACCGCTATCATTCATCAACAATATTCACGAACGCTATAAAGCATCCACAGCATTCACAAACGCTATAAATCATCCACAACATTCAAAAATGCTATAAATTATTTACGGCATTCATGAACGCTATAATCCATCTAAAGCATTCAAGAACGCTATAATGTTATAGCGTTCACAAAGCGGGGGCAATTATAGCGGACATAATATGCTATAGAAGGCTTTCTATAGCGTTTTGCACATGCTATTGTAGGCCATATTTGTTGTAGTGAGCACTTGGGGTGTGATAATGAACGGGCACAATCGACGTGTACAGGCACGCAATTGGCGATTTGGGGCAGTCGTGCATGGCCTGGGCACGTCCAGCCAGCGAGCCGTGGGGCTGGGCATGGGCCAGCACCGGTAGGAGGTGCTATCGAGTGGTCGAGTGGGGCTGCTATTCGACGGTCGAGCTAGGAAGGAGGGCTCCCGTACTGGGGAACTGCTTCGCAGACGACCGCTGATTTGCGGAGGATGCACACGACCGTATGGATGCACGGGAGGTGGTCGGCCGGCCGAGTATTGCTACCAACTAGGGAGCTGCTGGGCGGCCCGACGCGTGTGGCCAGCGCTGAAAATGATGTAGAGGCCGGAGAGTAGTTTGCGTGGTGGCATTGCTGACTAATCGGATCAAAAAGGACATAGGGATGCTAGAGCTTGTCGGGGTTGAGGAGCACATAGTCGTGTGGGAGATGGTGAGGTTATGTGAGGATGGTGAGGGGAACAAATAGGAAGTTAGAAAGAAATAGAGGGGTCTGCTAGGAGAAATGAGAGGAAAAACATATGAATTGAATGAGGAATTGGATGGGAACGGTTTAGGAAAGAATTCAATAGGAATTATTGGGAAATTTATTAGAAAATTTTTTAGGAAATAAAATGGGAATAATAATATTTGATGGGGAATAGATTTAGCTTTCAAATCTTCAAATGAAGTCAAGACGGGGCCGTGCTTGGGTTCGGCTAAAAAGAAGCGAAAGAATAGTTAAGGAAATGATAGGTAAGGAATAAGAAATTTATTTCTAAACATCTTTATTAAAAATATCACTAATACATATAAATTTAATTATACTTACCATTATCATAAAACTTCTAAAATAATTTAGAATTTTTTTTCTAAAATTAATTCTTAATAAGATTTCTAAAATTAAGATAGACATATGTGAATAATTATATTTTCAAAATATATTTCCTTAGCTATTACTACAAAAAATAAAAAACCATATTAACTAGATAAAAAATAGGAAAAATATAAAAATAATTTTAAGGGGGTTTACACCTTGGACCAAGCACGAATTGGGTTAAGTTGAGTTATGCCAAGGACTATCGACTCGATGTTATAGCAGGCACGTCCCACGATCTCACTGCTTGTTATAGCAAAAACGTCCCACGGTCTGACAGTTAGTCCCATAGAAGATGCCATGAGTTAAGGCACTCATAGAACTCGGTTGTTCAAGTTGAGCACATGCACGGTTCTACGGTTCTACGGCTTCGTATAGCCATATGTTCCCACGGTCTCAAGAATTATCATATAGAGTATGACTTGGGCGGTAATGTCGCACCGGACATAATTGGTTTAGGGAACGAAACATGGTTGTTTCGATGATAAGTATCCCATGGTCCATGTCAAGTAATGAAATATGTTTTGTTCAAGTTAAGTACGAAGCCTATGCAGTAGCCATTCCCTTATTTTCAAAGAATGTAAAGTTCATGCGACTGTTTGTCACTAAGGTGGTCCCCCGTTTGGGAGTCTCACGATTCTGATGTACGATTTATAAAGTATGAGGCGGTCCCTCGTTTAGGAGTCTCATGGTTCCGATGCACATTTTGCAAAGTATGGGGCGGTCCCTCATTTAGGAGTCTCATTGTTCCGATACGCATTTTGCAAAGTATGATACGATCTCTTGTTTGGGAGTCTTATAATTTTGATGCACAATTTGCCAAGTATGGTTTGAGTCATACCACAAATTAGGCCATGTATTTACGTGAATCTAGATGTTCTCGTAGGTGCGTGGTCATGGACAACTTATGCACAAGGATTTCTTCCTCGACTGGTATTACGTCGGAGCACCGGGGCCAGGTCGACCTAAGGGGAAGACATTATAGTAGTGCTAGATTGTACAACACCAGGATAGTCAGGGGCTATCTCTGGGGCTCGCTACCTTGCATTGACGGACCTGCCGTCTATCCGAGCTATGTCCACGATGGCTTGTCATACCAGTGGCCTTTCATATAGATAAGTGGTGTGCTGAGTGGCAATCCGCATGCACGATGTCGGTCGAATCAAAAAAGTGTAAGCACGATTCGATTTGAGTCAACAAGGGATTCACGGTTGCAAGACCATTATGGAGCCTAAGATTTAGCTATACGTAAAGACACGTGCTTCGGTACGAGATATAGTGTCGTATTTGATTCGTCAACACAAGTTCTACAAGTTTGGGATCGTCATTCGAGTTTAATTCAGGAAGGACCGTGAGATAAGTTTGGTTATGTCTTGTTGAGTTGTGAGGCACGTCATCGATGCTTGAAGCACGAACAGAGTTATGGCATGACCATGTTGTTGTGTCGAAGTGTATGCGCCAAAAAGGCAAGTATGAGTCGGTATTAAATATTGTTTTTGCAATTCTTTTAATGTTTCACAGAATGTTTGATTCAAGGCTTTACGTCCTTGGACTTTTGATTGAATTCTTTAACTCTGATGGCTTCGTATTAAATATTGTTTTTGTAATTGATATTGTTGGTGTGCTCTCTCTTAATGTTCTGCGGAATGTTCTATAGAAAAAATCTATATATTTTAAAAAATCTCACGAAGGAAAATTTGATTGAATAAGATAGTTTCACGTAAGGCATGGTTGGCTAAGTTGGGCTGGACACATACAAGAATTGTGTCGGTGATAACAAGTTGTGTATGGGATAAAATGTTTGCGAATAAGAATGGGTTGGACTCGATTTGAGTATGTGGGATGACTATTGATTGAGGTACTATTGAAAAGATGATATCGTCGATACGATACAAATTAATCGTGTATGAATTTTAAGGAACATGTTGAACTTATATTTGAATGTCTCGATTTATGAATCGAATGATCGTTTCGAGGATTTTTCGAAAGGCTTCATCCCTGAGTGGTGTATGAGATAGCCTCGAGAAAGATGATCAATTGAGGATGCGAGGTGCCAACGAGTCTATTAGCAAGCACGGTACTAAACGTAAAGCCTTAGGAAGAGTGTTTCAAAGTTAGTCGTGACTTGATAGCTAGTATGAGTTTGATTCGAATGAACGAGGAAAATGATGCGTATCAGATTAGGATTGCACTCTGTGTGAAATGCAAAATGATAAGAAAAGATAGATTGAATAAAAAAGTTAAGATGTAACGAACGGATGACTCAGTCGATGAATCGATATGAATCAAATACAAAAAGATAGCACGATTGAAGGATAACGTGCATGGAAATATTGATTTGAAGAGACGAAAATGAGATTCGAACGCACGAGGAAAATGATGCATATCATATTGGGATTGCACTGAGTGTGAAATGCAAAGTGATAATAAAAGATGGATTGAATCAAAGAAAAGTTAAGGTGTAACGAACGGATGACTCAGTCAATGAATCGAATATAAAAAGATAACACGATTGAAGGATAGCGTGCATGGAAACGTTGATTTGAAGAGACGAAAAGGACTCTAAGGATTTGGATGAAATTTGCTCGATAATTTGAGTAATCATAGAATGATACAATTTTGGATACATGTTGCTAGATGGCTTAAGATAGATAGATGAACCTACTTGATTTTAGATTTGAATGAATTGATCATGAAACTAGTTTGAGGGATAATGATCGAATTTGATCTTGAATGTCGAGAAGATTGTGGCATATATATTTCAGATGATAGCATCAGTTGTACGACTCGGAGTTCATTGCAAAAGAAGATTGTTAGGTTATATATATCATCAATGGTATTGAGGCTTATCAAAGATGTATATGCGATAACTCGAGGGTACTCTGATTCGAAGAATGTTGATAATGTAAAATATTATTGTTCAGATGGATTCTATACTTGGGATTTGATAGTGTTGAATGATTGGATGACTTAATAAGATAAACTTGAAGTTTGCATGAAATAATAGTGCTCAGACTATGCGAAACAAAAATATTGACGAATTTGATGATAAATGAAATGAGGATTGATATATTACTTAGAGGAAAATGAAAGTGTCTTGATCGTTTCGGTGATAATCACAACATTGACATTCTTGTCTTGTACGAGCGTAACTCCAGCCTTGCACATACATCACATCGGATTAGGGCAATCATTTTACGGGAGCACTGACATGGTGATTCATGTCCAACGAGGATGATCGAACTTGCGGGAGATCAAGGCGTGGCAATTAGATTATTTTGACTTGTGGTTTGATACGAAAGAGAATTCGAGGATTGTTTGGACTTATGTGGTATGTTTTGAGGATTGAGTAGATCCAATGTGCATATCGAGAATGAGTTAGTATAGACTCAAGACAAGAGTTATGCCTGTAGGAGCATAAAAAGTATCTCAACCAGGCTATTTTATGCCAGGGTTATTTTGTATTAAGCTTTACGCTAGCTACTCTGTACGCTGGCTACACTTTACGCTAGCTGCTTTACGATGGAAATGACTGTCAGATCATGCATTTAATGCATCTGACATAATGATTTGTTTACAGCGTATAAACGCAGAATTCGAAGAGATTTGATTTACACAGAAGTTGATATTGTCGTTTAGTGCAAAACAGGCTACTTTACGCTCAATGAAATTACTTCTTTTTACGTACGATAGTTATGTGAGTTTTTACGCTCAAAACTATTGTGAGTGTAAAGTCTATTTGAGCTACTATACGCTCAAGGCTATTTTAGCCACTTTATGCTGGGAAGTTTATTTGGGCTATTTTTACGCCAATTTGCCACTTTACGCTCAGTATATGACACCCGATTGTTTCTGGCTAAATGAGAACGTGGTTTGTCCACGTGGCTTTCATGCCACACTTATTGAAGAACGTGTGTACGTGCTTCCTGTTTTTGTTGATATACTGGGACACGTGTCAACGTATGTAGAGGGTAACTTCCATCGTGGGTGACAGTTGCCAGCGTAAAAAACTCAAATGTGTTGCTTTTTACGCCCAAGGAGTCATGTCTATAAATAGACTTATTTTACACATCAAAGGCATCATGCACAGAGAGACAGGAGGGAATACATAGAGATCAGAGCCCAGAGACTTTGATTTTTCGGAGCATTCTTCTTCAACCTTTCTTCCAGAACAGAGTGAAGCAAAGCAGGAAAGCATTCGGCCTCGCCATCAGTGCCTAAGTGCGTCGATACCTTTCTGGTGACTTAGTTCTTCCAACTGTTCATCTTCTAGCAGTGATCTTCATCATCATCGTATGGTCCAAGGAACAAAGTGATCACCTTCAGATCAGACTTCTATAGCAATACTTCCTAGAATATTTGTACTCTTTTGTACTCTTTCAAGTTTTATTTTCAAAAGCCGATTTTTAGGCATTTTGTTAAGTGAAACAAAAATGGCGACCCTGCTGGGGAAGACCTTCTCCTCTGATGAGGAGGCAATTGCTCAATACGATGATGTTTCGGTCGGTTCGACCAAGAAGACTCTGGTTGTGCACTTCGACCAGACTGCCTATAAAGAAATGCTCCGGACTGGGGGTAGCACTCGCTGCTCCAATGTTCAGAAATCCTGGAAGGCGCGAAAAGTTTGGGTTCCTAAATCCAAAGCATCCTCGGATCTCCCTACTGTAGAAGCATAGAATTTCACAACCAGAAAGCCCATGCGCCAGGCATTATATGCGCCAGAACTCAGACAGCTAATCGAATAAGCCATAGACATTCGAAGAAGGACTTTTTATTTTATATATATAAAAGTCTATTACATGTCTAGAAAAGATGGTACAAAGGAGAATTTCTACAAAGGAAGGATCCTAGATCTACATCCAGCAACCACCTTGCGCCTTCCGATAGGCGCAGCAGTCACCATGCGCTGTCAGCCAGGCGCAGCAGATGTCATGCGCCTCCAGTCAGGCACATCCTACCATCTCTTCAGCAGCTCAGTTATGTGCATCCAGCTCAGTTATGTGCATCCCTTCAGCAGCTCAGTTCTGTGCAACTCTTCCAACCAGGCTCACCTGGCCGAGCAGAGCCCAGTTATGTGCCGCTCTTCCAGCCAGGCTCGCCTGATAAGTGCTTCACCAAGCAAAGCATTTAACCCTCTGGCTGGAACCAAGGGAGAGAAGAGCACCGCAAATGCTGTGGCCAGGGGAGGCTTCGAAAGAGCCTCCAAAGACCAAGGAAGACCATGATCGAAATCATGGCACAAGGAGCTTTCAACACAATCAAAGTGGGCGGCACCCACTTTGAAGGAAGAGAGAGCCTAGCACCACCATTCCGATCTACGGCTCTTCCGGAACAACGGAGACGAGGCCCGAACATCCTTATCTTTGGATGCAACATGCACCTTCCGCCTACCTCAGAAGCCCTCGACTCCGTCTTTTGGATGTAACAGTCACCTTCAAGTGCATCGAAGACAACACGACGTCTCATCTTCACCCTCGGGAGCACTTCGTCAACAGAATGCACCCACATATCCAAGTTCATGTTGGAAGTACGTGAGGGAATGAGGAGCAAGCCTTCTTTCCATGCCACTATTTATAGGCCGGGAAAATCAAACCCACGCGCCAAGTGGATGACTCTCCGAATTCTGTGCAATGAATTTGCATTAAATGGATGAACCGAACGCCTCGAATTCAGCCAAACGGCTATTTATAGCACTCGAGGAGCGAGACAGCCGCGTCATTAAAGGACATGTCGGATGCGCCAGCCAAACAGCGCATCACATGGACGCGCCCTCCTACATCAGGCGCATCGCACAGACGCGCCCTACAGTACCCGGCACATCACAGAGGATGCGCCCTCACATCTCCATGCCAAGTAGAACACCAACCAATGTGCCCACTCAGCTGTCCATCGAACGTCACAAACATTAAATGCTGAACTGACACCAGAGTTGGCAACACGCTTTCCAAAGTCTGAACAGTTGACAGCTTTTTCAGAGAACGAAGCGTCGGCAACGTCAGCATCATCATGACTCTATCCCGACGGCTACTGCCACGTGGCCACCCGCATGCGCCTCTACGGCCATGCGTCCAAACCAGCATGCGCCTCAAAAGCCATGCGCCTCAGACCCTTCACTGATCCCTAAAGACAGAAGAAGAGTCTCCAGTTGAAGCTCTGCATGCGCCTCAAAAGCCATGTGCCCCAGACTGATCTCTGATCCCGAAAGACACAAGAAAGGTCACCTGCATGCGCCTCAAAAGCCATGCGCCCTAAATGGTTTGTAACTCCTAAAGGTTATGAGCCGCAGCCTCCTCCTGCGCCCAGATCCAAAAGGCGCAGCTCACCAGATCACTGCCCCCCCAAATCCGAGATCTTCGAGCCATGGGTCGATGACACGTGTCCTTTGACTCAACTCGTCCAAGATTTCAGCAACAGAAAGATCTTCTCCTCTGCTACGTGCCGGCTCACAACAACAGTATGAAGAGTTCTCCCCCTCAATCAGGGCGCATCATCTACGTGCCCCCATCAGCAACTTCCACGTGGCGTCCCCACACACCGGCGCATCCTATATGCGCGCATGAGCAGCCAACCTGCCCAGCTATAAATAGAGGGATCATTTCCTTCTCACCCAGGGACAACAAACAGAATCCACAATGAATATAGGAGGAATCACCAGAGAGGCAGATACAGACACTCAACGTCTTCCTCCTCTCAGCAAGCTCCAGCACCCAGAGCAATCCATACCTTCAGAGAACCGTTAACCGTCGTCAGCCGGTCAACGGAGTCAACGCATTACCACTCGCTCCATTGGCACTAAGGACCCAGCTTAAACAAAAGTGTACTCCTAGGACTACATCTAAGTCCTACATTTGTAGCACTGTTCTGTTTGTATTAAAGTTTTCAATCAAACAATTTTAATGGCAAACACCTACTGTCTCTGCGGGCAAAGGAATCCTTCCTACTCATGTTGTAGAGACTCCCATCTGTGATGAGGCAGTCTCTACTTCGGTAGCACGCCATGGGCGTAAAAACAAGTCTCCCGTTTGTAACGTGGCAGACTCTCCAGTGTTACACTCTGGACGTAAAAATCAAGTTTTACGCCCTAAGCGTAAAAATCAGGTTTTATGTCCTGGACGTAAAAATGTGTCTCCCGTCTGTGACGTGGCAGACTCCAATGCCTTATGTTCTGAACGTAACAATAAGTCTCCCGTCTGTGACGCGGTAGACACACAAAATTTATATTCTACACGTAAAAGAAAATCTCCCGTCTATGATATGGCAGATATTCATGTTTTGCGCTTTATGCGTAAAGGTAAATCTCCTGTCTGTGACAGTGTAGATAAAATTCACAATAATGCTTCTGCATCTAGAGTGAATGTACCTACACGTATGAAGCATAAAAACATAGTTGGTAAAACTTCTGTTTTCAACCAACAACCTTCTGTACGCAAGGGACCAAACTTACAAATTATACGCAATGAAGATGGAGTCCTTCGTGCTCAAAAATCTCACATTTTACGCACACAACTTCAAGCACGTAAAAATGTACAGTTTGGTTCTGCGAATGCAGCCAATAATCTTCTTTATACACAAGGAACTAAACGTTTTGCTACCCCAAATGTAATGAAGAAGACTACTCCTTCTACTCCTTCTGATTTACGTGAATTGCTAATGCAAAAGCGTAAAAATAGACAATCTCCCGTGACATTCCCCCAAGAAAATCATCACTGTGAGTGTCACCAGATTGTAATTAAATATTGTTGTTCAGCCTCCAAACGGTCAGTTTTTGATCGGTTAAGTTTTAATGCGTCCAAAACAACAAGCTGATGAGTTTTCATATGCATCAGTCCAAATGGCATCTCACACCAACAGAGGACGACGTCCTAGACGGAACACGTCCCAAACCCTAGGCCAATAACAATTCAACAGACTTCTTGATTCTTTTGAAGGATTATTTCAGAATACTCGATCAAGAAGACAAAAACAATTGCAGACTTCTGATTCTGAAGCTGGGGGTACTCAATCTCTTGAGTCTGAAACTGATAGTGTTGATTCATACTTCATCACTAATCCCTCTGTATCTTCAAGAGAGGTTTGAATCCTACGCTATTGGAGATGAACTAGAGACGTCATCTGCTAATACAGAACAACGTCTCACTGCCGTTGAGCAATCATTGAAAGACATACTTAACATGATGCAAAGTATGTACCAGATAATAACGGCTCAGCAAACTGCTCAACCGACAATAGTAACATCGGTACAGGTAGCAGCACAAACTCAAGATAGTCAAGGGGTTGATATACCTTTGAATATCCAAGAGCCAGTTGTTAACCAAAATTCTGCATCTCCAGATCTCATCATTCCAGAAGATATACCATCTCCGGTAGGGGTTACGGTACAACCAACAACTTTTCAATCAAATGTGCTTCCGCAAACCAGTGAAGCCATTCAAGCAGTGCGTGAGCTCAAAACACAGTTTGAAGTTTTGAAGCAAAAGGATCAACTCCAGAGGTTAGGGATTAAGCAACCTTATCCTCCTCGGAATGATGTACACTTTCCACCGAAATTTAAGCCACAGTTAATGGTATTGTTTGATGGAAAGGCTTCTCCTAGTCAGTATATCAATTACTTTGATATTATGACTGTACATTTGTAGAAAAATGATGCTCTTCTCACTCGAGTATTCATTGGGTGCTTGACGGGTTCAGCTTACGATTGGTATCGTAGTTTACCCGATAATTGTATTTCGTCTTTTGACGAATTTAAGGCAATATTTCTCTCCCGCTTCTATGAAGGAGGTATGGACATGAATATGTCCTCCTTAATAGAAATCAAGCAAAAAGAGAAAGAAGATACTCGGACGTTCATTGAACGTTTCCGACAGGCGACTCTAAAGATGCCTCCTGGTATGCCAGATTCATCGTTAATTGATACATGCAAGATGAATCTACGACCATCCATTGCTGTTTTTATGGGTTCCCAATTCACAGATTGGGCTTCGTTTATCATAGCAGCAGTTTCTGCCGAGACTAATGGTAGGTTGGCTCGTGAACATGGGATGATTTTTGCCTCAGAGGATAAAAGAAAGAAAGGTAATCCTGGTAATAATTCTGGCAATCGTAATGCAAAAGGAAAAGATACTCTTATGGTTAATCTTTCCAAAAGTAAAACGACGTCGAATAATCAGGAGTCTTCTAAGCCAAAAGAAGAATATTCTTTTGACGAGAGTGATATCCCAGGGATATTTTAATGTCTGGTGAAGAGTGGCAAACTCCAGATCCCGGAGCCAAAGAGGCCTAATGAGGTGAATCTGACTGACAATCCCAAATATTGTATCTATCATAGATACATAAATCATCCTACCAGGGCTTGCTATGTCCTAAAGAAGAAAATCCAAGAATTGATTAATGCCAATGCCATCTCTCTAACTAATGATGAGCATACGATTACAACCAATATGGTTTCTCTTCAATTCGGAGATTTTCCTCCACAATAAATCCCAGATGGAATTATCCCAATTCCGAAGGCGACGATGAAGATTGTGAATATTTCGCCTGCTAGAGAGGAAAATAAAGGATTATTGCCTCTCACATTAAAGAATGGAGAAATTATGTGGGTGCATCCTGACTTAGTACCTGAGTTGGAAGATGAAGGTAAAATTTCAAAATCCAAGAAAGGTAAGAAAGTCAAAACCTGCAACATGATTTCTCATGTTATTCCAGATCCTGATGATTTGGATCATCTATGGGATGGCCTTCCTTTAGAAGATAGACTGAGAGGATTGAACATATGTCCTCCAAGTCTGGCTCCTCCTACCAAGCTCAAGCTTACTCATCAGTAGTGGCTAGCCATGAATAGTGTTCCCTTATACAGGGCACAACAAGTCTTTGCTGCTTATGAAAAAGCTCCTATAAGGATTTTTTCTCGTATCCCAAATCTTTCTCCTTCCGTAGCTACAGAGAACTCTATTCCTCATTTTTCTGTAGTTACAGAGATTTCTTCTTCTTCCTCTATTGAACCACCTGTTAAAAGTCCATTGCCTACTCACTTGTACAGTCAGCAATCCGTCCTTCTCATGAAGAAGATGGGTTATAATTTTCAAAAGGCAGAAGGTTTGAATTATGATAAAGGAATACGACTTCCTTTACAAATTCAAAGTCAAAAATCTACTGTTGGATTGGGTTCTGAGGTTCTTCAAAATGATCCTTGTAAGAAGTAGGCTAAGGAAAGAAAGACTAAATCCTGTAATATAGTACTTCCTTCTTCTAAGTCTGAAGAAGAAACCTTTTGCTGGTACAAGATCTAGAAAAGAGTACCATAAAGATTATGAAGGATCCTCCAAAGAAGCAGAGAATGTTGAAACACCACCAACTCAACCGTCTCATGTTCCTACAGTGGTTGAAAAGGGGAAACAGAAAGCGGTACGCTTCGACGTCCCGTTGAAGTCTACTTCCAGTCAGGGGGTGGTGATGAAACCCTATAAATTTGATATTCTAGCCCAGTTTGCTAATACTCCGGCTAGGTTATCTATCTTCGAGTTGCTTCGCCTTTCTAAAGAAGGTCGCACAACTTTGAGTGAAGCTTTGCTGCAAGCTGATTCCTGCTTAGCTCAACTCAAGACTCCTGATAATATACCAGTGTCATGCCCACAATGTCATAGTGTGATGGAAGCAATTCCCAATATCACCTTTACACAAGAAGATATGCTGTTGAAGCATAACAAGCATGACAGGCCTTTGTGCTATACTGGGTATATTGAATCTATTAAAGTTGACAGGATTTATATTGATCCTGGGTCTTCCATTAGCATAATTCTTCAAAGTATGCTAAGACCGTTGAGGATTCCTACTAGTGATTTAACTTACACTAGTACCACAATCGTTGGATTCAACTCTGGAAAGAGTAAACCACTGGAGAAAATTTGTCTGAAAATCCAGATTGGTGATCTTCGAATGATGACAACATTCTATATTATTAATTCTGACGTATCCTACAACATCCTTCTTGGAAGACCGTGGTTACATGAGCATAACATCGTGCCTTCAACTCTCCACCAATGCTTCAAGTACGTGGATTTCTAAGGGGTTGTGAAGACTGAGTTTGCTGATATCAATGCTTTCAAGGGTGTCGAAGCCTATTTTTCTGATTCGAGGCTCTACAAACAAGAACATGTAAAGGAGATATCAGACATGGCTGAAGATCGATCATCTGCCGAAGATCAGTCTATTAATGAAGATCCGCCAGAAGAGCAACCTTTGAAGATCAAAGTCAAAGGGAGAATCCAACCCCAACCTGTCAACAATCAACCTTTGATGATCAAGGTCAAAGGAAGAAATCAAGCTTCATCTGAGGAATCAGTGAATGTTCCTACTAAAAGCCAAATTCAACCTCTTAGGATCAAGGTCAAAGGGCGTACTTCTCGTACGAATGATCCAGAACCTCCATTGATTGTCAATCTTGGCAAATCTGCGCAAAAGACGGATGGTCCATTAGTGATTAATCCGAAGCGTAGCAGTCAAATTGTAAATAATGTAAATATTGATCATTCTGTACTTTCCAATATTAATGAAGATTTTCTTTTTGAGTATATGGCTGTCAAATATGTTGAAAGAATGACTTTATCTTCTGATGATCAAAATCATCAGTATAAAGACGACATAGACACAGAGGAAACCTTATACATTGACAATAAAAAAAATTCTTTTCCTCCTCATGTAGATGTTGGACCTTATGCTCAGAGGTTCCTAACATCTTCTCCCTATCTTCTTCCTGTAGCCGCTTCATCGCAAGCTTGTGTAACTTATAGACGTCACGAAGAATCTTATTTCATGATTCCGTCTGATAAGAAAAACAAGCGTCAAATTGTGTTTGGCACGGCTAGAAATATCCCTATTACTCAGACAGATGATTTGAGAGATAAAGATAAAGGAAGAATCCGAATTGACAGATATAGTCAACAATCTCTCAAGATTATCCAGAATATGGGATATGATTTGAAGACTATACAAGGTCTCAATCAAGGCAAGGGTAGACGATTACCATTAAGTGGTGATCCGTTTTATCAGAAAACTCATCATGGGTTGGGATATGATCCGTCCCATATGTTTAATGACGATATTCAAGAAGAATTTTCTTCTAGCTCTTCACAATCATTAGATTCGGAAGAAATCCAATTTATCAAATCAGATATATCTCACTCCTTGTATGTTAAAAGAGGTTATTATGATGAATCTGAACAAATTTTCTCAGTAAACATGGTTCAAACTGATGGTGAATCTGAACCATTTGAGAATGATCCTTGGGCTCAACAGATGGACACTCAATGGGAACTTCGTTTTGAACAATGACAACCACCTACAGAGGACGAGATTGTCCAGATTGATGTTGGAGATGGAACTACGCCCAAACCAATATTCATCAGTAAATTTTTTTTCTGAAAATGAAAAGGAAGAATTGATAAAACTGATCAAAGAGTATAATATTTTTGCATAGAGTTATGAGGATATGCCAGGACTAGATCCTAAAGTTGCTACTCATAAACTCAATATTCTTCCTAATGCCAAGCCTGTAATACAACAGCAACGACATTTTTGACCAGATATGATGGATACAATTGAGGCAAAAGTCAAAAAGCTGATCACATGTGGCTTCGTTCGTGAAGAACAACACCCGGACTGGGTTGCTAACATTGTTCATGTTATGAAGAAGAATGGAAAATTTCGAGTTTGCATAAATTTTTGAGATCTTAATGCAGCTTATCCAAAGGACAAATTTCCACTTCCAATTACTGATGTCATGATAGACAATACATGCGGTTTTGAACGCATGTCTTTCATGGATGGATTCTCAGGATACAATCAGATCAAGATGCATCCAGAAGATGAGAAGCATACTGCTTTTCGTACGCCTGTTGGGGTTTACTGCTATACGGTTATGCCGTTTGGTCTTAAAAATGCCGGTGCCACGTATCAACGGGCTATGAGCAACATCTTTCAAGAACATCTACGGAAGACAGTAGAATGTTATGTAGATGACATTGCTGTTAAGAGTCGATCAAAAGATGATCACATTCAAGACTTGAAGATAGTATTTGAACTAATACTCCAACATCAATTGAAAATGAACCCTACTAAGTCTTTCTTAGGGGTTTCCAGTGGCAAGTTTTTAGGATTTGTCATTACTTCTTAGGGTATACATGTTGATCCTGATAAGGTTAATGCAATTCTTGAAATGCGTCCTCCTCGTAACCTGAAAGAACTCCGTGGCTTTCAGGGTCGCATTGCTTATATCAGGAGGTTTATATCTAATCTCTCTGGGAGATGTCAACCTTTCTCCCGTCTATTAAAAAAGGGTGTATCATTTGTTTGGGATGAAGCGTGTCAAAAAGCCTTCAATGACATCAAGCAATTCCTTACAAACCCACTTGTTCTGGTACCTCCAGTGGTAGGAAGACCATTTTTGCTATATGTTCGAGCCTTGGATCATTCACTTGGTGCTCTTCTTGCGCAAAAAAGTGATATAGGACATGAACAAGCAATTTATTATCTTAGCAGAATGATGGTTGGAGCAGAACACAGGTATACTCCTGTAGAAAAAGAATGTCTGGCCTTGGTTTTTGTTGTTCAAAAGATAAGATATTATGTGACAGGATAGACTATTCATGTCATCTCCAGAATAAATTCCATTCGGGTATTGATGAGAAAATCGAGCATTCTTAACTCTAGGTTAGCTACCTGGGCGATGTTGCTCACTCCTTATGACATGGTTTATATACCTCAAAAATCAGTAAAGGGTCAAGCATTAGCTGATTTCTTAGCTGCTCATCCTATACCTGAAATATCAAAGCTATATGAGGACATTCCAGATGAAGTTGTGGATTGCAATATGACTTTGAAGAATGATATCTGGCAATTATATTTTGATGGAGCATCACGGGTTGGACCTAAGGGTAATATTGTCTCTGGAGTAGGAATCGTCTTGGTTTCTCCTGATAAAATGGTCATATATCGTGCCTATTCTCTCAATGAGCCATGCTCTAATAATGTAGCAGAATATAATACTTTGTTGATTGGTCTCAAAGTAGCAAAACAGTTGGACATTGAGTTCCTAGAAGCTTATGGAGATTCTCAACTGATTGTTAATCAAGTTAGAGGGACTTATGAAGTCAGAAATCCTGATCTCATCCCTTACCATCAAGTGATAATCGAGTTGGTCCTTTTATTCAAAGGATTCTTCATCGAATTTATACCACGTTCTCAGAATGTGGAAGCTGATGCTCTTGCTAGCTTAGCTGCAGACTTGGCTGTTCCAATTCGGAGACAAAATACAATCACTTTATTAGACCGAGACTTATTCTGTGCCAAGAATAATTTGTATATTGAACAGAGTTATACTACAGAGTCAACCATCCCGGCAGCCAGGGGTTTGTTTGGGGATATAATACAGCAGCCCTTATGAATTTGTTGACTAACATTTTGGTCTGCACTGGTTGCATTAAACCCGAATCTTTACTAGGATTAGATCCTGGCATGAGGCCAAAAATAGAAGTGACACCGACAGTGGGAACACTAGCAAAATACCCCATATCATTAGCATGCTCCCTCTTGAAAACAATTCTGCCCGGTCTTCCGTGACTGTTGGGAGTCAAATTCTAAAACATTTGCCGATGGTGGGTAGCATGAACGAATGCTGACAAAGGATAATCTCTGTCTATATCTGGTAGATACATGGTTCTATCTCCAAATTTGAACACCCAAGACTCTTTCTTGGGGTGTGTCTGGGACTTACAGTCAATTGCATCCCCAAATAAGAAGGCTGGTTTTGCAAATTGTTGTGCATCTAGTGAAGTCAACAATTCTCCATTTATCATAGATAGCAGCATCTTATCCCCTTGGGCTGCTATCAATTGTGCCCTCTCTATAGGGTAATCGGGGTTTGATTGAAGAAATGCTACGTGAGACAAATTCTCCAGATAATTCGAACCCACCATGCCAACTGATGAGCCAAAGACTTCTGCGAGAGGGTGAATTTACAAGTCCACTGCAAAAAGAAAAAGAAAAAAAAATCAAGTTAAAGAAAATCTAATTTGATGTCATTTATACATATAAATTGATCTGAATTTTACATATAAGGTAACAAGTTTTCTAAATGTAAAAAGTCTTTGTTTTTACACAAAGTCTTTTTTTGGGAGATTTACGCTGGCACCTTAGATGTGGGCGTATTTCAGTTTTTACGCTGGCACATTAGATGTGGGCGTATTTCAGTTTTTATGCTGGCACATTTGTGAGCATATTTTACGCTAACACGTATAAACGTGGGCATATTTTTAAATTTTACGCTAACACGTATAACGTGGGCGTATTTTGATTATCTCAATCTCTACGCTAACACGTATAACGTGGGCATAAAACAGAGGATCTTTGGTCTTTTTCTTCTCCGATGAAGTTTTACGGCCATAAGGGAGTGCTTTACCCCTCATTGGAGGAGCCACGACGGGTTGACATTGCTGAAATGCGGCTGATGACGGGACAGGGGTTTGTGCGCGGTCAATCGATGAAGAATCGACGGCGGGCTTCTTGCCTTTGCTGCTGCCGGCGGCGGATTTCTTGGGGGCCATTGAATGGAATACAAGAAGAAGGAGAGAGTTCGAGAAGGATCGGGATTATGAGAGCAAGAAAACAAAGTAAAGTTCTCTCTCCCCCCGAAGAACCCTATTTATAGGGAATTTTTAAATCGGTTCAAATTCCAGATTTTATGCCGACTGTTGGATCTCCCAACTTTTACGCGGATGACTGTTGCGTATCCCGACTTTTACGCTGACTGGTCAAAATCCTAAATTTTATGCTTCTGTTCAAAGTATTTCAAATTTTTTAAAAAAAATATTTGAAAACTTTGAAGGGGGTCTTGTAGGAGTGTAAAAAGTATCTCATAAATCAAGTCAAAGAAGGAGAGAGCTCTACACTCAACCAGGCTATTTTATGCCAGGGTTATTTTGTATTAAGCTTTACGCTAGCTACTCTGTACGCTGGCTACACTTTACGCTAGCTGCTTTACGATGGAAATGACTGTCAGATCATGCATTTAATGTATCTGACATAATGATTTGTTGACAGCGTATAAACGCAGAATTCGAAGAGATTTGATTTACAGAGAAGTCGATATTGTCGTTTTGTGCAAAACAGGCTACTTTACGCTCAATAAAATTACTTCTTTTTACGCACGATAGTTATGTGAGTTTTTACGCTCAAAACTATTGTGAGTGTAAAGTCAATTTGAGCTACTTTACGCTCAAGGCTATTTTAGCCACTTTACGCTGGAAAGTTTATTTGGGCTATTTTTACGCCAATTTGCCACTTTAAGCTGAGTATATGACACCCGATTGTTTCTGGCTAAATGAGAACGTGGTTTGTCCACGTGGCTTTCATGCCACACTTATTGAAGAACATGTGTACGTGCTTCCTGTTTTTGTTGATATAATGGGACACGTGTCAACGTATGTAGAGGGTAACTTCCATCGTGGGTGACAGTTACCAGCGTAAAAAACTCAAATGTGTTGCTTTTTACGCCCAAGGAGTCATGTCTATAAATAGACTTATTTTACACATCAAAGGCATCATGCACAGAGAGACAGGAGGGAATACATAGAGATCAGAGACTAGAGACTTTGATTTTTTGGAGCATTCTTTTTCAACCTTTCTTCCAGAGCAGAGTGAAGCAAAGCAGAAAAACATTCGGCCTCGCCATCAGTGCCTAAGTGCATCGATACCTTTCTGGTGACTTAGTTCTTCCAACTGTTCATCTTCTAGCAGTGATCTTTATCATCATCGTATGGTCCAAGAAACAAAGTGATCGCCTTCAGATCAGACTTCTATAGCAATACTTCCCAGAATATTTGTACTTTTTTGTACTTTTTCAAGTTTTATTTTCAAAAGCCGATTTTTAGGCATTTTGTTAAGTAAAACAATGCCCTGATAAGGACGATTATCCTATGGGAGCGTTGGCATGGTGATTTCATGTCAACCTGGATAATCGAACTTGCGAAAGATTGGGGGCATGACATATTGTTATGCTAGACGACCTTGTGATCGAATACGTAAATTGTGTTAAATGACTTAGGGAATATGGTATAAGAATTTGGGTATAGCGACAAATCATGTAGTGGAGTACTTAATTTAGATATGATGGATTGTTGGATTATATCGAACATATTTGAAGGGATAGACTATATAAATTACTAGTTTGGATGTGCAATATTGATATGCCGAGGATTTGATTGTGTAGAACTTATCGTAGGATAGCTTTGATGAACAGACTCGGACCCCTGCGACGAATGTCTTAATGTAAATAGGATGATCATGGCTCAATATTTAGAAATTTAAGTGAAGCAAGCTTGGGTAGAAAGTCCCGTACTATCAACTTTGGTTTGACCTTAGGATTGGGGTCAGTATTGATATTATTATTTAGGAACGATGATTCCAATACTAACATTGACTTTAGCCTAGAGAGATGGCCTAACGGTTAGGCAATACATCCCTGTTTCGAGAGGTAGCATTAGTAGGATTGATCTTGATAATTGATAAGACTGGATAATAGTATTGGTGGATAGAATGATTCAATTATGTATAATTGGATTCACTATCAAAAGGCTTGGCTGAAATATATATATTTTGGGGACACCTTAAATATGAGCACGATCTAACTAAGTGATACAATGAATTCAAGTAAGACTAAAGGAGTAGAACGGTATCGAGGATTTTGAAATCGTGGATTTCAAAGAAAATATTGATGGTAGTGCAATGGTTGGATTTGAAATGAACTTGAATATTGATCGAGGCATTGATGCAAGTCGGGTTTCGGAGATTGGCTAAGGAAGGGTAACACTGGATTTCGATTAAAAGGCAACGAATGGTTGACTTGATGAAAATTTTGATTTAGAAAATTATTAAGGATACTGCTTGGGTGGTTTGTCCTAGAACTAAGTTGTCCGTGTGCGCGACGAGCATAACTTACCCATATTTGAGATAAGTCGATGAGTGTGTACTAAGTAAGTTTCGAGAACAAAATTTTTTTTGAGTGGTGTACTATGTAATGTGCTGTCCCACTCAATTCAATCGGAGGAATCGAAACACAACGACATTTGGAATTAGCCATGCAATCGCTTGCTCAAAGTCCTGTACGGTCGAGGTGACTCCTCGTTCAGGCTGGCGGCTTCGGTGAACTTGCCTTTGCTTAGCCTTTACACTAATTAAATGCTCTTTTCATGCGTTGAGTGTGCTTGATAACAAAAGTTACGAACCCACTTAGCTGAAGGAATAATCCTGTGGTCTCGAGTCTGTGATATAGAACTTAAAATGGTTAAGTTGATACTTAGCATTCTCTCCACGGTGACTTTCAAAGTTGGCACTGGGTCCTTGGACCAAGCACGAATTAGGTTAAGTTGAGTTATGCCAAGGGCTATCGACTCGATGTCATAGCAGGCACGTCCCACGATCTCACTGCTTGTTATAGCAAAAATGTCCCACGATCTCACTGCTTGTTATAGCAAAAATGTCCCACGGTCTGACAGAGTCCCATAGAAGATGCCATGAGTTAGGGCACTCACATAACTCAGTTATTCAAGTTGAGCACATGCATGGTCCCATGGTTCTACGGCTTCATATAGCCATATGTTTCCACGGTCTCAAGGATCGTTAATTAGAGTATGACTTTGACGGTAGTGTCGTACCGGACATAATTGGTTTAAGGAACAAAATACATTTATTTCAATAATAAGTATACCACGGTTCATGGCACGTAATAGAACATGTTTTGTTCAAGTTAAGTAGGAAGGCTATGCAGTAGTCATTTTCTGGTTTTCAAAGAATGTAAAGTTCATACGACCGTTTATCGCTGAGGCGATCCTTCGTTTGGGGGTCTCATGGTTTCGATGCACGTTTTGCAAACTATGAGGCGGTCCCTCGTTTGGGAGTCTCATGGTTCTGATGCACGTTTTGTAAAGTATGAGATGATCCCTCGTTTGGGAGTCTCATGGTTTCGATATGCATTTTGTAAAATATGAGGCGATCTCTCGTTTGGGAGTTTTATGGTTCCGATGCACGTTTTGCCAAGTATGGTTCGAGTTGTACCACAAATTAGGCCATGCATTTATGTGAGTCTAGATGTTCTCATAGGTGCATGGTCATGGATAACTTGTGCACAAGGATTTCTTCCTCGACTGGTATTATGCCAGGGCACCGGGGCCAGGTCAACCTAGGGGAAAGACGTTATAGCAGTGCTAGATTGTACAGTCCCATGATAGTCGGAGGCTTTCTTTAGGGCTCGCTACCTTGCATTGAAAGACCCGTCGTCTATCCGAGTTATGTCTATGATGGTTTGTCATGCTAGTGGCCTTTTATATAGATAATAGTGTGCTGAGCGGCAATCCGCATGCACGATGTCGGTCGAATCAAAGAAAGTCTAAGCATTATATGATTTGAGTCAAGAAGGGATGCACGGTTGTAAGACCATTATGGAGCCTAAGATTTGGCTATACGTAAAGACACGTGCTTCTGCATAAGATATGGCATCGTGTTTGAGTCATAGACACAAGTTCCATAAGTTTGGGATAGTCATTCGAGTTTAAGTTAGGAAGGATCGTAAGACAAGTTTGGTTAAGTCTCATTGAGTTGTGAGGCACGGCCTCAATGTTTGAAGCACGAACAGAGTTATGTCATGACTATTTCGTTGCATCTAAATGTTGAGCCAAAAAGGCAAGCATAAGTCGATACATCGATGTTGTTAGCATGAGAATGGTCTATAGGCACAAGGAAAAGGAATTTATCGGTGCGAGGCACAGTGATGGTCTAGAGACACAAAATAGCCAAGTCTATGTCCTAAAATTGATCCTAAGGCAAGACTAGAAAGACGAACGAAGGAATATGTTGCAAAAATTAAATAAATGTGCTGGTATTTGTTTGGGTTTGCGAGATGCTAGTCCACAAGTACGGTTGTATGCTGACACCTCACCAGTTTCATGCGCAGGTGACAGGTATCTACTTGATCGAGGTGGAGCTAGCTTGGACGCATCGAGGCATAGAGTTCCTTGGTATTTCGAGGTGTGCAGCCACGTTGAAGTCTTCACCTATACGGGACAATGTATAGACTTCACCTATCTGAAGCACCTTCAAGTTGCAATCCGAATGGACAGCTATGTTTCATTGTAATTGAAAGATGAGAGAGAGCTGAGCAATTGTATTATAAGAAAGAGTAAAATTGAGTATTCTAATCTTGGCCTCGTGCTATATATGTAATCTGTATTTCAATATAAATAAAGAGCTATTTGCATGACTTGTGTTTTTTTAATTTTCCGCTGATGTTATTCAATGTTTCTGCTTGGGACTTCTATACGATGATCCCGTCGCTTAGCCTGTAATCGGCCGTTATAGAATTGCCTTACGCGGATGCAACGTAGGCTCGCACGACATCACGTCCTAGCGAAGACGATCGCTCCTCCAGGAGCAGGGCGTAACATTACATAGGAGGGCTATCAAGTAGTCATCCTTGAGTTTGAGTCGAAATGATAAACATGTTGAGTTAGGCAAGTTATGCCACGGACAATCAAAGTCATAGCAGACACAGTCCCATAAATTCTATAACTTGTTGTAGAAATATAGTCACATGATCTCAGGGCTTGTCATAGAGTATGTCTTGGTTGGTAATGTCCCACAGATCACGGTTGGTTCAAATTGTGTATGCATAAGGACTATCGAATAGTCGTCCTTGAGTTGAGTAAGAAGGTTTTGAAAATATTAAAAGTTCTCGGGACTGGTAGTCGCTGAGGCAGTCTCCGAACCGTGGAGCTGCATAGAGATATAAAAATGAAAAATGGACTTACAAGTACGTCAGATTGAGTAGAGTCTTGCATGGTCATGGACAACTTGTGCATAAGTATCGTTCCTCGAACTATTGTCAGGGTACCGGGATCGATTCGTACCTAGGGGAAACAAGTTTGTCGTGTCTGATGTACTAGCACGGAGCATTTCCTGAGATGAAATGTTTGGTGATTCGGGACTTTCAGTGGGGCTTGCTACTTTGTACTGAAAGATCGTCGGGGTTACATCTAACCCCTTAATGTCCAAGATGGCTTGAATTGCCAGTGACCCTTCATATAGATGAGTCAGTGTGCTGAGCGGCAATCTGCATGCATTGTGTCAAGTTGAATAATAAAAGTGCAAGCACGACACAGATTGAGTCAAGAAGATATGCACAGTTTGCAATACCCTTATAGAGCCTAAGATTTGTCTATAGCAAAGAACGTGCTCCGGTACGAGATGTGGCATCATGTTTGAGTCATCAGTACAAGTTCCATAAGTTTGGGATTGAGTTTCGAGTTTAAGTCAGAAAGGGCCGTAAGAGAAAGTTTGGTTAAGTCATGTTGAGTTGTGAGACACGGCCTTGATGTTGAAGCACGAATAGATATTTATGGCATGACCACATTGTTGCGATACCAAGATTGAGCAAGTTACTAAGTGGTGAGGTACTACCTCAATTATCTTACACAAAGGGATTTATGGCATGACTATGTCGTTGACGCACCAAATAGTCCAGGCATTTATGTCCTAAAATTGATCCTAAGGTAAGATTAGAAAATCAAAAGAATAAGTTGCACTCAATAAATGAACGTATTGGTTTTGTATGTGTGCTCACACCACCAGTACGGTTGTGTACTGACCACCCAATAGTTTTCATGCACAGGTTACATGTACTTGCTCGTCGGGACGGAGGTCACTTGGATGCGTTGAGGTATGGAGTTCCTTAGCATTTTGAGGTGTGCGTCCACATTGAAGACTCACTATAAAAATACTGTTAATTAGCGACTGAATTTACCGACGGAAGTCAAAATGTCGCTAATCAACGATGGAATACCGACTGACTAGTAACTGATATATTATGTAAAAAAATAGTATTATAACATGTCGCTAGATCCGTCTCTAGTTCGTCGCTAAGTAAATAGCGACGGTTTAGCGACGGACAATTCCGTCGCTGGACATGAGTAAAAGTAAATCAATAACTCTTTCTTTTTCATTCTAAAGTTTTTATCCAAATTTTTGTTCCCCCCCAAAGCTCCGACCCCTTTCGATGACGACTCCCGACCCCTCCACCTCCTTCGACGATCTCTTCCTCCTTCGTGCGGTGACCCCCGACCCCAGACCTCCGACCCCTTCCTCCTCCGCTGTCCACGGCGACCCCCTCTTCCTCCGCTGTTCTTCGGCGACAGTTCCCCGACCCCCGACCCCCGACCCCCTCCTCCTTACGTGGCGACCCTGACCCCTCCTCCTCATGCGGCAACCCTCGACCCCCTCCTCACGCGACGACCCCCAACCCCTTTCTCTCCGGCTCAAACGGCGCCGGCGGCAGAAGAACCCCTATCCTCCTCGTTGATCTCTGACATAGCCTCCTCCCCCTTCAGGTATAAATTTTTTTAGGTGTTTAATTAACAAATACTTTGACACAAAAATTATGACATTGTAATTTAATTGTATAAATATTATAGGTAGGGGTTTGGACACAGATACGAATACAATGTAATAGCTAGGGTTTTGGGTTTTCATAAATTATTCGAGATTCATAAAATTGGAATTGGATATCCGAATATTTTCAGACATTAAGATATTGAATTCGTTAATATTGGATTATGATATAAGGACATCCGATTCCAATTTCGATAGGCTGATACTAACCCGATATGGCCGAGACGAACCCGATACGGATATTAAGATATTGAATCCGTTAATGTTGGATTATGATATAATGATATCTGATTCCAATTTCGATAGGCCGATACTAGTACTAATCCGATAGGCCATTACTAACCCGATACGGGCGATACTAACCAAATAAGGATATCATATTCCAATTTTGATAGGTCGATACTAATCTGATAGGCGGATACTAACCCAATATGGCCGATACTAACCCGATAAGGATATCCAATTCCAATTTCTATAGGCTGATACTAACCCTATAGGCCGATTCTAATTTCGAATGGTCTGATACCGATTTCGATATCGATACTCATAGAAATGGTCGATCTTACCGACTTCGATATCGATACTCATAGGAATAGTGTGATACTGATTTCGATACTGATACTATTAACTTTGGTTGTTACAATTAGGTACTGTATTATTTTTACTTGTATTTACAACATATATGGTACTTGGTGTAGAATTTGTTTGAACAATGAATCAATACTTAGTTAACCGTTCGTGGATGTAAAATTGGCGACATGAGAGCAAGATTGGTTTGATAGATGATTTCAAGGCAGGCATCGAGAAATTTCTGAGATACGCCAGTAGCCAACCTTATTTCATGGACAGAAGGCTCATAAAGTGCTCTTGTGTCAATTATCGTAATATACCATTCAGAGAGGTAGATCTCGTGAGAGAGCACCTCTACAAGAAGGGTTTCGTATCGAATACAACGAGTGGACAGCTCAAAGAGAACCTTTGGTTCCGCAATATCAGTCCTCCTTCAATACGGATGTGGAAGACCCCACTCTTGGAGACCACTTCCAATATCGGCATCGAAACTTGGCACTTAAGTTGGTATTTGATGAGGCTTGTGCCGGTCCAAGTTTTGATCTGGAGGATCCGATTCCTGTTGCAAAGGAATTCTATGATATGTTCAACCGTGCTTATTATCCGTTATATCTGGGTTGTGATTCTCATTATGTCCTGTCGGTGGTGATACGGTTATTGAACCTCAAGTCTGATTTTAACTTACCGCAAGAATGCTACGATCGGATAATTCAGTTTGTTAGAGACTTACTACCAAAAAGAGCGAAGGACTTGCCAGAAAACTTCTACAAGTCGAAGATGATGATATGGAAACTCAGATTAGGCTACGAAAAGATAGATTATTGCCGAAACGGCTACATGTTGTACTACAAGGAGAACAATGATAAAGACAAATGTATTTTCTGTTACGAGGACCGGTACAAGCCCACTCGGGCAAAAGAAAAATCAACTGCACGAGCCAGGTTGTGCCCCTACAAATACATGCAGTTTTTGTCGATCACAAAGAGGCTACAGAGAATGTATATGTCCTCGAATATTGCAGAACACATGATATGGCATAGTAAAGAGCGAAAGATGGATGAATGAGAATTATCTCACCCATCTGATGGAGAGGCATAGAAGCATTTTGATCGATGTCATTCTAGATTTGCTGCAGAGCTTAGGAATATTTGGCTGACTTTAAGTTTGATGGATTCACTCCTTTCGGACAGTCGGGGGCTCAGTACTTTTGTTGGCCGGTGATTTTGACCCCTTATAATCTACCACCGTGGATGTGTATGAAGACACCTTATATGTTCTTGACACTGATCATACCCGGTCTTAAAAATCTAAAAAAGAACATCCATATCTACTTGCAGTCATTGGTGGACGAGCTGAAACAATTGTGGCAGTTCGGCGTTCAGACGCATGATATATCGATGGAGCAGAACTTTCAGATGAGAGCGATGTTGATGTGGACCATCAATGATTTTCCTACATACGAAATGTTATCTGGGTGTAGTACTCATGGTATTATGTCTTATCCGATACGTATGAAAAAGAGTAAGGTATTTCGCCTTCAGAATGGAGGAAAAGCTTTTTTTTTTATTGCATCGTCGATTCCTTCCTATGTCGCATCCGTGGAGAAGGAACAGGAATGCCTTTAGAGCTGGTAAATAGGAACTAACTCCTCTCCCGTTGCGATTGACTGGAGATATCGTTTGGACAGAGGTAGAGGATTTGCCGACTATAAAGGAAGATCTGATTTCGGGCCATCACTTAGAAGGATTCGGACATAGCCATAATTAGATGAAACGGAGTATCTTTCAGGACTTACCTTATTAGAAGGACAATCTCATAAAACATATGATGTCATGCATATTGAGAAAAATGTATTCGGCAACATCTTCAATACGGTAATGGATATCAAGAAAAAAATGAAAGACAATCCCAAAGCAAGAAAGGACTTGGAAATTATTTGCAGGCATCCAGAGTTGCATCTAACACGATGATCCAATGGTAACTGGGTTAAGCCCTCAGCACCATTTACACAGAGTAGGGATGATAAATTGATAATATGCAATTGGATTACTAAGTTGAGATTTTCTGACTATTATGTGTCGAATCTGGCAAGGTGTGTCGATCTCAGCGAACGCAAGCTGATAGGGATGAAGAGTCATGATTGCCATGTGTTTATGGAGCGTTTACTTTCTATCGCTCTGAGAGAGATGTTGCCTTCTCAAGTATAGGGTCCGCTGGATGAGTTACCTATATTCTTTAGAGATTTGTTTTCAAGTAAGTTGACGGTGCAACATATGTTTGAACTTGAAGAGAAAATTGTATTGACATTATGCAAGTTAGAAAAGGTGTTTCCTCCCAGCTTTTTTGATAGTATGAAACATTTGTCGATTCATCTTGCATACGGAGCACGTATCGGTGCTTCCGTCCATTATCGGTAGATGTATCCATTTGAGAGGTATAAAATATTTAATTATCGGGTACTAATAATTATTTTATTCAAACAGATCTAATATTGAATATATTATTTATAGATATCTACAAGTCTGTCGCTAGCAAAAGATTGAGGGATATGGTCAACGACCAGAAGGCATTCGCTCTACTAAACAGTGCTTTTCACAAGGAGTGGTTGAAGGAGGAATTCTGGGAGGAGATGGACAAGAAGATAGACACTTCGGCCTATAAGGCCAAGTGTGAGAAGGCAAAGGCTGCCCGTGCTATGGGGGGTTACCACACGGGTGGATCCATCCCAATTACAAAGCATTATCGACGGCTGGTGAGTATTCTTATTTGTTATTTCTTCAATTGTATAAATTTATTGTTTAGTTATAAATTGATGTTCAATTGTTATAGTACGAGGTGGTCGCCAAGGCAGGTGGAGATCCGAACGCCGTCGACTTTCCTAAAGTTTTCGAGCGTACCCATAAGCGAAAGAAGGATGAGAATCTCGTAGATGATCGGACGACCAAAGCCTATGTAAGTTTTTCGAGTCCTATATCTAATTACATTTTTTCTTCGTCTTTACGTACTTAACTATATTTAGTTTACCGAAATAGTTAGTCCGAACTCTAATATGAATATTAACTCTAAATCATAACACTAAATAGCATTATAAATCAAAGAATAGTTTAAGAGACGTATGAGAATGTAACCATAATAATACTTAATAGTAACTAAAATACCAATATTAACTCTAAATCTATTCACCTATATAAATATAGGAGACGTATGAGACTTTAGAGAGTCGAGTCGGTGAGGGAGGGACTGCCGAGGGAGCTGGGACTAGTCAGGGAACGTCGCCGGCTGTGAGGAACGACTTATGGAGACAAGCCGTTGGTATAGGAAAAGGGGGCAGTGTGTATGGTACCGGATCGTTGGCATCCCAACCGTCCATTTATTCCAGAGCTCCTCTATCTCCACCACCTCAACCTCCACATACCGATGATACTGCCGACACCTACACCTTGCGACATATTACACAGATTCTGGTGTCCCTCTAGGGTCAGGTGGGGCAGATGAGTGGAGTTCTGAGCACAGTAGGTCTGATGCCTGCCCCTACTGCACCGGCTCCTGCTTTGACCATAGCGCCTCCGTCAACGACTACTCCTCCGACTACGACGCCTACTACACCGGCTCCTTCTCCGACCATAATGCCTCTTGTCGTGCCGCCGACTCTTCCAGACTTTCCTGTCCAGGACGTACAACTGATCATCACTTTGGTCCTGGGGCAGTTATATTCATACGGACAGCCGACTATGCCTCCGCTACCTCCTCCACCTCCTCCACCATCAGTTTGAGTTTTGTTTTGTTTTTGTTGTATTTGACGATGAGTTTGTGTGAACTTTAGGGGTTTTGATCGATGAGTTTATGTATTACTGAACATATTTCTGTATTTATACTATATTGCGACTGTTGGACGTATTTGTATATATACTATATTGCGACTGTTGGATGACTTTATGTATTACTGAAAATATTTGATTGTTTGACATGTTTAATCAATATGCTTGAGTTAACTTTTTGTATATTAGGGTTATATTTAATGTATATCATTTGAATGTAATGTACATCTATATTCATAGGTTTGAGCAAACCTGGAACAATTTAATCTGGTAAAAATAAAAAGTATAGCGACGAATTAGCGACGAAAAACTGGAAATTTTCCAGGCTAGCGACTGATTCCGACGGATTAGCGACAAAAAACTAGAATTTTTTTACGTTAGCGGCGACTCATCGACGGAAATTTTTGTCGCTGCGCTTCTGTCTAATACCAAAACCGTATCAGACGAGTCATCGACAGAAATTTTCGTCGCTGAGCTTCTGGAAAATTTAGTATTTCAGCTCACTAAAAAAGGTCGGTAGTCCGTCGCTAATATGTCACTGTGTTTACCGACGTTTAAAATTCGTTGCTAATCCGTCGCTATATTTCGTCGGTAATTCCGTCTAAAATCCGTCGTTATAGCGACGAATTACCGACGTTTTTGTTATAACGACGTTATGTTTATCGACGTCATGTTTCCGTCGATAATCCGTCGGTAAATAGGTTTAGCGACGAAAAATATGTTTTTAGCGACAAAATTGTCCGTCGCTAAATACTAATATTTTTGTAGTAATTTCACATATACAGGACATAATGTATGGACGTCGCCTTCTAAAGCATCTGCTGGCTCGTTATGTTGTATTGAAAGATGAGAGAGAGCAGAGTGACTTGTATTCTGAGAGAGAAAGCTGAGCGAATGTATTCAGAGAGATTGTGAGCCTGAGTGAATTATAAATCTTGGCTTCATGCCTTTGTAATCTTACTTTCATTATCAATAAAAGACTTGATTTTATTTGAATACTCGTGTTTTTTTTTGTTATTCAACTTCTTTGCTTGGGACTTCGGTACGATGATCCCGTTGCAAGCTGTTGTAATCAATCGTTATGGAATCCGCCTTGCGTGAGGTAACCTAGGCTCACGCAATATCACGCCTTAGCGAGGACGATCGGTTCTGTGGAACCGGGGAGTGATGTACGATGTGCTCGGGTTGTCGATGTTTTGGGCATAGTATAGAATCTTGCCTAGATCCACAAGAAGAACTTGTTGAAGACCTTTGGGAAGATGTATAAGGTAACCCAATAATGATGACGGTGGATAAGGAGATGGAAACTTTAGAATGTTGCAAAAAGGGGACTGCAACTATTCATGAAAATAATTTGCCTAAGGTTTCATTTCCCGAACCTTCCCCGAGGGTAATAAGTACATCCTTCGGACTAGTCCAAAAAGCTGGGTCTGCAGTAGATTCTCCTAAGTCCTTTTAGCAAAATAAGTTTCTTAATAATAAAAAATACATAGATGTGAAGGTCCTGGTTGTGGACACGACCGCAAAACCCTTGCAGGGAAGGAAGAAAGTCTAGTAAGTAGCAAACAACGTCATCTTGGAGGAACCTGCAAGGAGAACACGATATCGAATTAGAAGATGATTCTTAAACTCTGAGCGGTCAGATCAACAAAGTTGGCTCCCTTCAAAAGTTAATTTGGTGCACAACCTTCATCAAAAGAGGTATTGAGCTTGTAGAGTTGGAAGATAAGTTTGAATAAGAGGTAGAGGGGAAGCGGATGAGGATCAACATTTAGCAATGATACCCCCTTAGTTGATGGAAATAGCATAAGGAAGAAGAAGCATAGTAGTGTAAAGGTTTAATCACCTTATATATGGGCGAGCCCACGCGAGGGAGAGTTGATTCATAATATCAATATATTTACCTTTTCCAAGGAATAATATATATTCAAGTAATGTTTCATACATTTTACACATCTCCAGTTAACATATATCTCGAGGTTATGTTCTATTCAATCAAATCAATTTTTTATTTGACAATCATGGTACTTGATTTTGATTTTGTCATACCGATAAATGTGAAACTAGAATATAAATGATTAGTTTTTATGATAATATTCAAAATTGTTTTATAACTATTTTGAAAAACACATTTTATTTATAGATGATTATATGATATGCAAATAGCTAACACTAAGTTTGTACTAATGGTAAAAATGGGTTTTCTAATAAGAGAGTTATTCATATTTTATCCGAGGGATTCAAGTTAGCCCTCTACCTCAAACCACCCCCCCCCCCCCCCCCCCCCCCCCCCCACCGTCTTCCCAACACATCATATTTCTCCTTAAGTGAAACATAAAAATAAGAAATCTTTCATAAGGTAAAAAGAAAAAAAAAAATCTTGTTTCTCTGATTATAATCATAGACAGTAAAACTTGTTTTTATAGATGATTGCATAAATTGAAGATTTTTCACCAAAGAACTTCTTAGTTTTGTTTAGAGATCAAACTTCCATTATTCTCTAGTTTATCATGATTGTTGTATGGTTTTCAATTATGTCTTAAAGTGTAAGTGTATAAGTTTAATTCTATATCATTGTATCTCATGATGATTTTTGAATTAAGACAAATGTTATAAAACTTCTTATGTATTTTTTTTTTTCGTGTGCAACATAATTATGAGTTTTATTGACATATTTTAAGGCCTACATAAAGGTTATGACCTTTGCTCCAACATAGTGTGCATTTCTACATCTCATCCATAAAGTTTTTTTAAATCTACAAATGCGTATATGATTTCTTATTTCGAAGACAAAAATAAGATGTCTGAATTTTATTTTATTTTTTGTGCTTAAAATTATTATAAATGTTGGAAATACATCATGAAAAGTATCTTATTTTGTGTGGTGAAACAAAATTGGAAATAACAGTAAATATGTTTAACATATTGATGCAAAACTCTATTATGTGTATTTGTACATTAATTGTTTCATCGGTATTAACATTTCAAATGTTGACAATCTATAGATACACATGGCCCTATTATAACCTTAAGAAAGGGGATGTTCTTTTGATATAGGTGCATGGTCTTTATTAGACCAACCCGCTTGACCCAACAGTCCAACACTATATGTGCAATAATATTAAATATGATAAACCAAGAATGATTGAAGATTCCGTCATCCTGATTTCCTTCATTGATGAGAATTACTACTAAGAATAAATTCAAGACTTCATCATTTGTAAAAAAAATTAGTATCAAGACTTCATCATTTGTAAAAAAAATTAGTATCAAGCGATCCGCGAAGCTCCGATTGTCTAAAGAAATTACTATGAGCGTATCGCGACAGCCTACTCTCTGGTGGTCGCCATACAGGAACTCCATGTTTGTAAAGCCACAACAGCCTCCGAGCTGCCTGCCAGGATGTTGGGGGTCGAGCTTGCTATCGACGCGACTCAGGGCCTCCAGAACAGCGACCACTCCACTCCAGAGGCTTATCTGGCAGCCAAGAAGATAGCAGCCGCTCGTCAGATGATAGCAACCAACTCCCAGAAACCGCCGTAGATCACTCTTTCTGTTGAGGTCCTTCTCCTGATCCTCTTCGTCGAGGAGTGGCGTCCCCAGCACCTCATTGTTCCAGCTATTTTGTTCCCCCTACCCAGATACGCTCGAGCTGGTGCTCTTATGTTCCTTTTTTCTGTTTAGGGTTTTGGCGCTTCGTGCTTACTTGTAATGGCTACGATATTTTGCGCCATGTTATAAATAAAATGGAGAGTTTCTAAAATAAAAAAAAATAGTATCAAGAACAGTCAATTTCTTTTGTTTTTCTATCTGAAATTCCTTTTTGGAGGGATTGTTGGAAATTTTTATTCTAACAAATAAATTTTGTTAAAGAATTTTGGCTAAATTACAACTTGAAATCCTCGACTATCACCGTTTTTTAACTTGATACCCTCAACTTTTATAGGTAATAACTTAATACGCTATCTTAACTTATATTTCTAACTTGATACCAAATTTTTTTTAATTCTTAAACTATCCTCCCCAGACTGCTACTTCCCCTCCCTCGGCGGCCATCCCCCACCCCCCTTAGGCGACCACCCTCCCTACCCGCCCCCGGCCTCGACGACCCACCCTACCCGTCCCTGAGCTAGCGCTCCCGCTCGCGTGCACCCACGTGCGCTGCCCCGACCGCCACCGCGCGCTGTCCAACGCGCCCCCACGCACCGCCGGGCTCTGTCCCGCACCCACTCACGCGTGCCCCCGCGCCTGCTCCCCCTCTGCCTGCGCGTGTCCGCCGTCCGCTCGCGCGTGCTCGCCCACTGCCACCCGCAGCCGCAGAGAGAGAGGGGATGGAGGGTGGGGGGAGAAGAGAATGGACAATTTGGTCCAAATTTTTTTATGGTATTAAATTGATATCTATAAAAGTTGAAAATATCAAGTTGAAAAACAGTCATAGTTAAGTATATCAAGTTGCGATTTAACCAATAATTTTATTTTATTACTTAAAATTGGTTATTTACTTAGTCTTGAAACCTTCCCCTCTTAATAGCCTTTGTGAGCTGAATTTTTATGTAGAAGTCCAAATTTTTTTACCATTAACTAAAAAAAATTGTTTCAGTTACAAAGAAAAATTAATGAAAGATAAAACAAAAATCTAGACTCTACCAAGAGTGTAAGTGATAATTATGTTGGTGAGTTTGGAGCTCGACTGGTAAGCCTTAAATATTCCTCGAAAGAGGAACTATTGATTCATAGTTTGAGTTGCTCCTAACATAATATCTCCTGAAACTAAAAAGTAAAAACAAAGAAAATAATTAGCGAAGAAAATTGATCAAGAAGAAGAAGAAGAAAGGAGAACGTTTGTGTCCAAGAAAAAAAAAGATGAAAACAAGTTTCTACTATCTAAACGTGACTACTTCCTTTCTTCTGCATCCAACCATTCTCCTTGATCCACTGCTTGTGTCCCGGCACCCATTTCGGACACTTTGGGCTAAAGAACATGGCCTTCACCTTCGACTCCATGAGGTCCACCACCGGACCCGGCTTCACGCACCGCGGCGCCTTGTACTGGTTGATCGACGCGCCCTGGCTCAACGCGTAGTCCATCAGCTTATCGAACGTCCCTTCCTCGACAATGCGGATCTCCAGTGCCCCGATCGACTTGTCCGACACCCTTCCCTGGCGGTACACGCTGTTGAGCGACTCCTCGACCGCGAGGCAGCAGTCCTCGAACACTGATGGGGGCACCGCGGTCGAGCCCCCCTCGCGGAGCTCCCAGTAGAGCACGTAGTGCCCCGGGATGCTCCTAGTGTCCGCGTAGCTCGTGTACTCGATCAGGGTCGTGCCGAACGGCTCTAGGTTGTGCACCGCGTTCGTGATCGCAGCATGAAGCTCCACCTCGTCGGTCTTGTCCGCGTCGATGCTGAGCAGCACGTCCTTCCGCCGCACGAAGTTGAACTGCGGCGCCTTGTTCTTGAATCCGGCTACACGGAGTACGTCGCCTACTCGGTACCGGTACAACCCTATACAAAGTTTTGTAACCATCACAATTAGACCTCAAGGATCAAGATTCAGTGTGATTCCATGGCATATATACGTATATGTGGATAGATGGTTAGATACCGGCATACGTGGTGACGACGAGCTCGTACACCTCGCCCAACTTGACGTCGACTAGGCGGACGAGGTCGTGCTTGGTCGGATCGGGGCGGTTCACCGGAACGAACTCGAAGTAGGCCATGGTCGGAACCAGAGTGTAGGCCACCTCGTTAGGCCTGCACAAGGGGTTGAGGTTCAGCCCAAAGTAGCACTCTGAGGAGCCATACATGGTGCATGCCAAGGGCAGACCGTTGCCATAGTACTCGAGTGTCGGAATGTACTGTGACATTGCCCCAGTGACAATAACGTCTATGAACTTTGTATTAGGCCAAAGTCTAGGGATGATCCCTTGCCATGACTTCTTCCGGCACTCGAACTCGACGCGGTCGGCTAGGGCTGGATCGGGACGACGCAGCACACGTCCGACCGCTTCGCGCACAGATCTGTCGGTGATCTCCGGGTCGACCATCCCGGTCCTGATGTCCCTGCACAGGCGAGGCCAGTGCTTCTCCAAGAACTTTATGGCACGTATGAACCCGGACGCGAACACCGCCCCGACGCGGACAACGTCCGAATTCTGCGCCAGCCCGCAGAGCAGTTGGGCGTACATGCTCTGGTAGGAGTCTACGCAGAGGACAGCCTCGTTCGGGCTGGTGTAGACATTGAACGGGTCGTAAGGGCGCTCGACGAAGTGGCGGCTCTTGTAGTAGCTGGTGAGGACGGGCCTGGCAAGTAGTCCTCCGGGGGTCTTGGATTCGGACTTGACGAAGAATAGGTACATTGCCTTGCCCCTCTCGAGGTTCGGCACGAACCGGCTCATGACAGGAATCATCAGCCTGTAGAGGAGGGTGCGGCGGTCGAGCTCCTCCTCGATCGAGGGCATCAGCTTCCGCTCACCGCCCGACGTCCCTGAACTGTTTCATTAACAAAAGTACTATATTAATGATCAATATGGTACGTACGTAGAAGAGAAACGAAACATGATTTTGTAAGTAAGTAGTACAATTAAGACCTCGTAAGAAACTCGGAGATGGGGCGGCCGGAGAGGATGGGGGAGGCGTCTCCATTGGCAATGCGGAGGATATCGGGCTGGATATCCTCGTAAGTCACGACGGGGACTTGTCTGCGGAAGGCCTCGGTATCGGCAGCGGAGCAGCCGGACAGACCATGCCGGTGCAAGTACTCGGTGCATGCGTTCTGCGAGAGGATCTCCGCGAGAACACGCTCCTGGACGGCGTCTGCGTTGGCCGTTATGGTCTCGATGAAGTCGAGAACCTGCCGGTGCTCTTCGGGGATCACCGGAGGGGGTGCTGGCTCAGTGGTCTTGGGTGCTTCTGGCATGGTTGTGGTACTTAGTTTTGTGTTTGGTTGAGTAGTAGTAGTTGTGTGTTGTTGTGGCAAAGCAATGAAGGGGTGTGGAGGACTATAAATAGATAGGGGAAGGGTTGCATTTGCATTTGCATTCCACTTGAGCTTCCAAACCATGTGATTAAATTTGTGTTTTTAAAAAAAAAAACTATGGGGAAGGACTCATTCGGAGGAGATGACGTGGAAGTTCGGTTGTCCATTCGTTCATGAGTAGTAGTAGCTCACATGGCATGGGACATGTCACACATTCGGGATGAGACCTTTTTTTCATAACTGTTGCACTTGAAATCAATTCTTGGCAGTTCTCCATTGTGGTCCTCAACTCTTCCAAAATTTTGACAAGGGGTCAAGAAAGGAAATTAAAAAAAAAATGTTTCTAAAACATTAGTTTCAGACCGAACTTGAGTGACTCTTGTGGTTACCAAGGAGAGGTATAAGATTCCGACTGGGTGCCAGAAGATCAGTAGACCGAGCCATGGGAGCGTATTATTCCTTCCATTTATTTGGTGGAAGTTTGGGACATTGGGTCCAACATGCATGCAATACAGCGTACAAAAAGTCACGCACACACACACACACACACACACACACACACACACACACATATATATATACCGAACTCGAGTGGTTCTTGTCGTTACTAAGGAGAGGCATAAGACCGTAGCTGGGTGGCGGAAGATCAATGGATCGAGCCACGGAGGCGTATTATCCCCAGGGCCGGCCCTGAGTTAGTGGAGGCCCTAGACAAATTTTTAAAATGGGGCCCATATATAATATAAAAAAATTGAACTAAAAAAGGATACAGCTAAGGCTAGAACGTAGGACCTCTTATGTACAAGTATAACAAACTACCACTACACCACATATGTTTTGTGATAAAGGAGAATCATATTATATATTAGTTCTATTTTCAATATAAGATTACTAATATATATATATATATATATATATATATATATATATATATATATATATATATATATATATATATATATATATACACATTTAAATTAATTTTTTTGGGCCCCCAAATTTCATGGGGCCCTGGACGGTCGCCCTGGGCCAGGGCCGGCCCTGATTATCCCTTCCATTTATAATAACGGGAGCAAAATTTTCTCTTAGGGCTCGCCATCCAAGACATCATGAAGAGAAGATCTGTGCCGGGAGTCATCATCGTACATGAAGATTGCTACGGGTAGGATGAGTGACTTCAAGTTATAATCTTATTCTTTCTACCTGAGTTAGGTGAGTGTGTTGAATATTTGGGCAAATGATTCAACATTGTTTATTCGATCATGTAATTTTACTTGACGTTATAAAGAGAAATTTGTCTAGGTGACGTAGTCAACGAACATATACTATTTTTTTTGTATGTCTTGGGGCTTGTGTTAGATGGGTGGTTGGTTATCTCATGTGGGTTGGCCTTTTTTGCTGCGGTTAATTTTATTTACATGGTATCGGCGCTTATTATAACGCTCCAGTCCCAGTATGTGTAGGACTAGGAACATAAACATGCCAGCCGTATATACACGTAGGCTACTCTAATGTATGGATACCACGTATAAATACGTAAGATGTATTATATGAACTCCAGCTCATAATAATATTCCATGGTCACACACAACATCTATATCTAATCCACGATAGTAAATAAAAGAAATAATTATTCACATATCTCAAAAGAAATGTAAAATGAATTATCTGCCGGTCGGTAGAGATAAATCCACTACCAAACGATGTAAATAGTAGAATAAAATAAATAAGGTAAAGAATAGCAGTTGCACAAGTCCATCAACTAAAAATAAAATAAAATAGACTTCGAGGGTGAGACCTCCTCGGCTGTAAAGGAAGAGTCTAGTCCAGAACCGTACTCCTCAGGATACTGCATGTCGTCTATACCTAGAGAGATCATCAGGTCCTCAGAGGGACGTAACAAGATACATAAAATTATGCTATATGAATTGTCATAGTAGATAAATAAATATGCAAAAGACTATCCTAGACAACAAATATGCAAAAGAGTATTCTAACCGTCTAACATGCAATTAGATGACAACTTTCACACGCATGGGTGGAATTCAGACTATCTCGAATAATCCATTGTACATATACTGTCTTCCAGTCATTTGTATACGTCCACAACGATCCAAGAACATTAGAAGGCATATGCAAAACTCATCAATTCCTATAGTTCTATCCGAAGACTATGGTTTACCGATTTGGCTTCCCAAACACACTAATGACTGTCCTCCTCCAAGATTTACATCACTACTAAAATATTGGTAATTAGCGACGAATATTTCCGTCGCTAAATGCTATATTTCTGTCTATAAAGTAATTTATCGATAGATTACCGACCGAAATAGGACGTCGATAACTATAATGTCGCTATGACATTTCTGTCGGTAAGCCGTCGCCATAGCGACGGCTTACCGACGGAAATACCAACTAATTATAGCAACGGATTAGCAACGAATATAAACCGTCGGCAAACACGGCGACAACTTAGCGACGGATTACCGACATACTTTTGTGAGCAAAAAAATCAAATTTTCCAAAAGCTCAGCGAAGGAAATTTTCGTCGCTGACTCGTCTGATACGCTTTTTGTATCAGACAGAACCTTAGAGACGAAAATTCCATCACTAGTCCGTCGCGAAGCCTACAGGTATTCGTAGCTAAGCCGTCGATAGTTAGTCGCTAGCCAACAAATTTTGCAGATTTCTGTCGTTATTCCGTCGCTGGTTAGTCGTTAAGCTTCTTATTAATGCCAGATTAAATTGTTCCAGCTTTGCTCAAACCCGTGAATAGATACAAACACTAATATAATCCTAATATACATTACAGTCAAATGATATACATGAAATATAACCCCAATATATACAAAAATTAACCCAAACACCAATATATACAACAAATTGAACTCTAATTGCCTATCCAAACAACTCCAATAGATACAAACTCATCCAGCAGTCACAATATAGTACATATACAACTCCAACAGATACAAACTCCCTAAATTTCATACAAATTCATCACCAAAATACAACAAAGAAATAAACAAAAATTAAACTGATGGTGGAGGAGGTGGATGAGGTGGCAGAGGCATAGCCCGCCGTCCGTATGCATATAACTGCCCTATGACCAAAGTGACGATCCGCTGTACGTCCTAGGTAGGAACAACTGGAAGAGTCGGCAGCATGACAAGAGGCGCTGTAGTCGTTGGAGGCATAGTGGTCGAAGGAGAAGTTATTGCCGGAGGTGCTGAGGTCGAAGCTGGAGCCGGTGCAGTGGCAGTAGGAATCCGATCTGCTGTGCTTAGAACTTCGTTCATCTGGCTCACCGGACCCTGTAGGCCCACCAAAATCTGTGTAATCTGCTACAAAGTGTAGGCGTCAGCAGTATCGTCGGTCTTTGGAGGTGGAGGTGGTGGAGATAGAGGTGCTCTGGAATAAACGGACGGCTGGGATGCCAACGATCCGGTATCGTACACGTTGCCCCCTTTTCCTCTACCAATAGCTTTTATCCACATTTTTTTTTCACAGCCGACGTCGGTGGCTGATTAGTCCCAGATCCCTCGACAGTCCCTCCCTCACTGACTCGACTCTCTAAAGTCTCATACGTCTCCTACATTTATATAGGTGAATAGATTTAGTGTTAATACTCATGTTTTAGTTACTATCAAGTATTATTATGGTTACGTTCTTATACGTCTCCTAAATTATCCTTTGATTTATAATTCTACTTAGGGTTATGATTTAGAGTTAATAATCATATTAGAGTTCGGACAAACTATTTAGGTAAACTAAATATAGTTAAGTACGTAAAGACAAAAATGAAATATAATTAGATATAGGACTCGAAAAACTTACATAAGCTTTGGTCGCCCGATCATCTACGAGCTTCCCATCCTTCTTTCGCTTATGGGTACGCTCGAAAACTTTAGAAAAGTCTACGGCGTTCGGGTCTTCGCCTCCCCTGGCGACCTCCTCGCACTATAACAATTAAACATCAATTTATAACGAAACATTAAATTTAAATAATTGAATAAATAACAAATAAGAATACTCACCAGCCATCGATAATGCTCTGAAATTGGGATGCATCCACCCGTGTGGTGACCACCCTTAGCACGGGCAGCCTTTGCCTTCTCACACTTAGCCTTATAGGCCAGAGTGTCCATCTTCTTCTTCTTCTTCTTCTTTCTCCTCCAAAAAATCCTTCTTCAACCACTCCTTGCGAAGAGTGCTATTTAGTGTAGCCAACTCCTTCTGGTCGTTGACCATATCCCTCAACCTCTTGCTGGCGATGGACTTGTAGCACTTCCGGATCGCTTGATCTCTGTGTAACAACCAAGGTTAACGGCATCAGTATCAAAATTGGTATCACACCATTCCTATGAGTATCGATATCGAAGTCGGTAATATCGACCATTCCTATGAGTATCGATATCAAAATCGGTAATATCGACCATTCTAATGAGTATCGATATCTAAATCGGTATCAGACCATTTCTATGAGTATCAATATCGAAATCGGTAATATCGACCATTCCTATGAGTATCGATATCGAAATTGGTATCAGACCATTCCTATGAGTATCGATATCAAAATAGGTAATATCGAAATCGGTATCATACCATTCTTATGAGTATTGAGAAGGAATCTAGAGAGAGAGTATGAAGCTCTGCTTCACGTTTGGTTCTATATTTTGCTCTGGTAGAGAAAGCCATGAGATTCTAAGAATGAAGAAAGAAGATGTTTTGAATATGAAGCTCTGCTTCATGTTTGGTTCTTATTAGTTTCGGCCGTATCGGATTGGCAGATTAGTATCAGCCTATCGGTTTGGTATCAGACGTATCAGATTGGTATTGGCCTTATCGAATTGGTGTCATCCTATCCGATAGGTATCATCCGTATATGATTAGTATTGGCTATATTGGATTAGTGTTGGCCGTATCGGATTGGTATTGGCCTTATTAGATTAGTATCGGTCGTATCATATCGGTATCGGCCGTATCCTTATATAAACGTATTGATAAACAGATAACATCGTCCTAGAGTTAAATAATATTTTAAATAATAATCATGTAATGACCTGCTCCGCCCTAGCAGAATGCCGATTCAAACGACAAGTGCAACGACTCAAACGAGCCGTCGACCCGAAGAGTTTGCATCGACCTGATGAAGAATCGATGCAAGACTTACATTGGTCCATCGAAGATGAATCCAGACTTAGACTTTCAAAGGCGCGCTCGGAGTATCGCTCAGCCGATACGAACATCGCTAAAGTGGGTGGCTCCGATGAACCCGTCTTTGCTTAGCCTAGACACATAACAATACGGACACTATTGCTAGAATCGCTAGGCGATAACACCGTACATGCTAATAAATGACTCAATGCACCTAACTAAGGAAATAATTCTATCTTGTATGCTTGTATAGAATATGGAAAGAATACGGACACTATTGTTGTAAACCAAACCGTATATTTTTACGCGTTTGGAGTTGTGTGCATAAATCTCGAGATTTAGCACGAAGGACTCTATTTTCATGGCGTATAATTTGTAAGTTTGGTACTTTGCGAAAAGCAGTATAAGAAGGTTGTTGGTATAGGACAGAAGTTTTGCCAACGACATTTTTATGCTACACACATTTAGGTACATTCACATTAGATGTGCAAACATCGTCATGAATTTTATCTACACTGTCAAAGACATGAGACTTACCTTTACGCGTGGAGCGTGAAAATTGATTATCTACCACATCACAGACGGGAGATTTTGCTTTACGCGAGGAGCGTAATTTATTTGGGCCTACCACGTCACCGACGGGAGACTGATTCTTACACTAAGAAGCATAAACTTTAGAGTCTGCCCCATTACAAATGGGAGATTCATTCTTATGTACTGAGCGTAAAATTTGGTTCTTACCCACTGAGCGTAAAACTTGATTCTTACGCAGTGGGCGTGAAACCTGATTATCTTCACCGTTACAAACGGGAGATAAATCATCACACTTTGAGTGCAACTCTGAAGTAAAGACCACCTCGTTACGAACGGGAGCCCCTACGATAGGAGTGGGAAGAATTCCCTTGTGATCAGAAGCAACAGAGAGATCAGAAACCACTTTGGATTTGGGAATCCAAACTTTTCGTGCTTTGCGAGACTTTTGAACATTGGAGTGGCGAGAACCACCCCCAGTTCGGAGCATTTCTTCATAGGCAGTCTGGTCGAAGTGCACAACCAGAGTCTTCTTGGTCGAACTGACCGAAACATCATCATATTGAGCAATCACCTCCTCGTCAGAGGAGAAGGTAGTCCCCAGCAGAGTCGCCATTTTGTTTCACTTAACAAAATTGCCAAACAAAGGTTGGATTTTGAAAATAAAACGAGAAAAAGTACAAGAAGTACAAATTTGATTCTGGGAAAATATTGCTATGAAAGTCTGATCTGTAAATGATCACTTTATTCCTTGGACCATATGATGATGATGAAGATCACTGCTTGAAGTAGAACAACTTGGAAGAACTAAGTCACCAGAAAGGTATCGACGCACTTGGGCACTGATGGCGAGGCCGAATGCTTTCCTGCTTTGCTTCACTCTGTTCTGAAAGAAAAGTTGAAGAAGAATGCTCCGGAGAATCACAATCTCGAAGTTCTGATCTCTGTATTCCCTCATGTTCTCTCTGTCCTTGTCTTTGAGAAAAAATGAGTCTATTTATAGACTGGGGCTTATGTGCATAAAAGAGCATCAAAATCTGTCTTTACGCTAACAACTGCCACCCATGATCAGAGTCATCCTTTGCATACGTTGACACGCGTCCCATCATTTCAGTAAGAATAGGATACATGTACACACGTTCTTCGAAATATGTGGCATGAAGGCCATGTAGGCAAACCACGTTCAAAACTGGCCAGAAAGAATAGGGCGTAAAAATAGCCCCAACATCCTCTGGGCGTAAAGCAGTAAGATGAGCGTAAAATAGCTCTGTCATAGGTTTCCCGCGTAAAGTGGTTATTGAATAACCTTGAGCGTAAAATGACTCAAATAGACTTTACGCACACATTGTTTTATGAGCGTAAGAACTCATGTAAAACTTCGTGCGTAAAAGAAACCATACAGTGAGCGTAAAGTAGCTCGATCCCCATAAACGACAACAAAGGTCTTTGTATAAGACAAAGTCCATTGAATTCTGTGGTAAATGCCATCATTAATATCTTCATGTCAGAGTTTGCATTAAATACGAGATTTGACAGTTTTGTCCAGCGTAAGAGAGACTGCTCTGTCCTTGGCGTAAAATCATAGGTGTAGACCCAAGCGTAAAATGATCAGCCTGCTTAGGCGTAAATTGATTAGCCTAGTTTTGGGCGTAAAAGAGATTACCCGTTCTGTTTGGTGTAAAAACCGATCACTTATGAATGGGATAACTCTTTCTTTGAAGCACTTTTTATGCTCCTACAAGACCCCCTTCAAAGTTTTCAAATATCTCCAAAATTTGAAACACTTTGAACAGAAGCGTAAAAGTTGAGATTTGATCTACCAGCGTAAAATTTGGGATACGCAACAGCCATCCGCGTAAAAGCGGGGATGTCCAACAGTCGGCGTAATTATAGGGATATCCAACAGTCGGTCTTGAATCTCTCTATAAATAGGTCTTTTCAGAGAGAGAAAATACTTTTAGTCATCTTCTTGAATCTTTTTGCCTTTTCTTTCTTCGAAACTCTGATCTGATGGCTCCTAAGAAATCATCTGCCGCCGGTAGCAAGGGAAAAAAACCAGCCATTGATTCCTCATTGACTGATCATGTGAAAACCCCTACTCAGTCATCAACACTACAACGAAATCCCAACCCTACCGTGGCTCCGCCTATGATGGGTAAAACCCTATTCTTTGGCTGGGAGAAAACAAATCCGTCGGAGAAGAAGAAGATAAACCAAACTTTTAGCTTTTTACGCCCACGTTGTACGTGTTAGCGTAAAGCTGAAATAACATCGTATGCCCACGTTATACGTGTCAGCATAAAATTTGGTTTTATGCCCACAGTTAATGTGCTAGCGTAAAACTTAACTACGCTCATGTTCGTACATGCCAGCGTAAAAAGTTGTATTACGCTCATATTACTATGTGGTAGCGTAAAGTTCATCAATCATTTGAGAGATTTTGTCGAACAAAGACTTCATAAGCTTTTCATCAACTCTTAGTAAAAAACTTTGAACTAACTTGATCTCTTTTGTTATTTTACCAGTGGATGTGCAAGTTTACCCCCTCGCTGAAGTTTTCGGATCATCAGTTGGCATGGTAGGTTCGAACTATTTGGAAGATTTATCTCATGTCCAATTTCTTCAGTCAAACCCCGAGTATCCGGTAGAGAGGGCACAGTTGATAGCAGCTCAAGGGGATAGACTGTTGCTATCCATGATAAATGGAAAATTGTTGAGTTCACTAGACGGTCAACACTTCGCAAAACCAGCCTTTCTATTTGGAGATGCCATTGATTGTAAATTCCAGACACACCCCAAGAAGGAGTCTTGGGTTTTCAAATTTGGAAATAGAGCCATGTATCTTCCAGATATGGACAGAGATTATCCTTTGTCAGCATTCGTTCATGCTACTCATCCTCGACAAATGTTGTAGAATTTGACTCCCAGCAGTCATGGACGACCGGATAGAATTGTTTTCAAGAGAGAGCGTGCCAATGATATGAGATACTTTGCTAGTGTTCCCAATGGAGGTGTTACTTCTATCTTTGGCCTTATGCCAGGCTCTAATCCTAGTGAAGATTCGAGTTTAATACAGCCAGTACAAACCCCGATGTTTGTCAATAAATTTATGAAGGATGCTGTATTATATCCCCAAACCAACCCCAGACTGCCAGGATGGTTGACTCCATTCAACCAGAGTTGGATTCAGATAAGTCTTTGGATGATGAAGAACTTTGAGGCAGAGTTGAAAGATATTGGCTTGTACGAAGCGGTAGATTCCACCAGTTATGGTATTCCTCCGAATGGAAACTTATTTCTGGCCTTGATGGAGATATATCTAAGTTCAACTGGAACTTTTGCCACCCCGAAAGGTGAAATGGGTCTTGCCCTTCATGAGATGCAGTTTATCTCGAAGCTGCCAATGGGGGAGGTCCCATATGAAGAATACGTTCCCTCCAACAGAGAGCTTGCTGAAATCAGAGGAGTTAACCCTGAGTTAATCGAGATATACGAAGAACTGATGTGCCACTACCTGATTTGTACCACGATGCATGAAAGTACATCCCATTTGCCATATATCAACAAGTGGACAACTTATCTCTTCTTCCATAAGGATAAGATATCCAAAGAAGACAAAGAAAGGTTTCAGGAAAACAAAGCTCCAGCAATCAACATAGATTCGACAATCCCCTCTAATAAAGTTCGGGATATGATGATTACTTATAAATTCTCGAATAAACATGTCTACGAAGACTGGAGAATTTCCTGCCGGAACTGAAGCCTTGAGCTTCCTCAGATATGGTAGTCAGAAAATCTCACGAAGAGCTTTGCTGGCAGGCTTTCTTTCTTTATGGTTGAGAAGATGGATTGTACCGGGTATTGGTACTGTTGACAGAATCCACCGCAGTGTGCTATGGCCAGCAGTACGTCTGGTTTTTAAAGTCAGGATCAACCTGCTGTCAGCCATGGTGTGTCGGATAAATACAGGTTTAAGGACCTTCGGCGAGGAGTTAATCAACAATTCTCCTCATCGGAATGTTTTCCCTAGAGTAGAGATGCCCTACACTTATCTGATGGGCTGGTTGTTGCATCATAACTGCAGATTGTTACCGCCAGGCCCAGGTGATGATGCGGAGGTCTTCCTCAAAAAATTCAGCAAAGCTACATGGATTGCTACGACTGTGGCAGATACCCGAGCAGTTCTGAATTATTCTTACGGTTGGAACTTCTTCTGTACTCGGCCGCATGTTCCAGCAGATTGCTTCGGTGTCCAGTTTGAAGATGAAGTTGAAGGAAGAGTTGTATTGCCACAGTCAGTCTTTAGATGGCTTCAGTGCATCAGACCTTCTCATCTGATGTACAGAAATGAAGATAATTGTGCGTTCGAACCATACTTACCCAGTAGGTTTGCTCGCCAATTTGGGTACGACCAACTTTATGTTGGTAACCCTTCGACTAATTTTTGTTATTATGGGAAATTACTTGACGGAGCTAGGGGTTGGAGGTATTTCGGTGCTGCTCGGACTGGTGCTAAATTTAGAATTTCGACTGCCACTAGCACTACAGAACTACGTATACTCCATACGTATGCCCACTTCTATGCTTCAATTCGTTCTTTTGCCCACGGTTACAATATGAAGGGTAGTCTGAGGTGGCCTAAAGAAGGAGATATTGAGGAGCAGGTCAGGGTACCAGCAGACATCCCTGACGATACTGGCATTCTAGATCCATTTTTAGTAGTTATCCCAACAGGAGTTGGAGAACCAGCTGCAGAACCTATCATCATTGGCAAAGGCCGAAAAAGAAAACAGAGTGCAGTCACCACATCTCCAATGAAAACTCCAGAAAAGAGGAAGAGGTCTACCACCAAAGGGCCTTCCAAACCAAGCGTTCACACTCCAGAAGAGGACATTGAAGAAGATCCTCTCGTCGGTTCTTCCTCAGTCCATCCTGGAGAAGGATCTTCAGCCCCTCCATAGATAGTTGGATCAGGAGCTGTAACACTTTTGTCTCCTGGACGTCTTAGCACCTCACTCCATTTATCTTTACCATCCAAGGCACAAGTTACGGAGGGTACTACTACTGTATCCACTGCTGATCAAGATCGTATTCCATCAGACGAACCGGCTCTTGACTTTGAGGATGATGACTGGGATGGTGATTATGATATATATCTTGAAAAAAATGCATATATTCCAAGTATTATACAAAACCTATACGGAATTATATATCATGATTTTGTATACTAACTTATTTTTGTTCATTTTGCAGATGTCATAATTGCACCAAAGCTTGTAGTTCCTCCACCTCAAGAAGAAGAAATCTATGAAAAAAATGAGGAGTCTGAAGAGGAAGCTTCTTCTTGAGAAAACTCAGATGCTGAAAAGGAGGGAGTGCAAAAACCTGAGATGGAGCCTCAAGAAGAACATCCTCCGTCACTTGAGGCACAACAAGCACAATCTAAATTGTCTTCTCTTGCTGAGGACCAGCACAAAGTGAAGACTAGAGTCGATCCCACTGTAGGTGATGATAGGACTATTGGAGGAGACCCAAACATGAACAAAGAATCAGCTGTAGAAAGTTTTACCACAGCTGGAACAGTGGGAAATCCTATAGAGCAATCAATTGAAAGAGATGTTGGAGGCATGCTTGAACTTCCAACAGAAACTGGGGAAATAATAACATCCTCTGCTGTTGTCACTGATCCAGTACCAGTTTCTGACAAGCCAATGCCAGAATCTGAACCAGCTCCTGTAGTTGTCACCACATCCACCAACATCACCACCGCCAGAACTCCAGAAACGGCTGGAGTGACAAATATTGAAGACGTTGATACTGAGGTCCCTGGGAACCAGATAACAGTAGTAACGTCACCAGCTCTACCCCCGTCTGTTGTTACACCGATTGGAGATATAATCCCTGAAGCTTCTAGGGATCAATTGGCTATAACGGTAGTAGCAACCACGACTCCGTTTCATCCTACTGTTGCACCACCAACATCTGTTCCCGATTTTCGAGAAAGAGATCTGTTAGATATTGTTGCCATGCCAAGTTCCAGCACAGAAATGGATCTCCTCATTGAGATTTATACTGACACTTTTTATAAGAGCCTGACAACCTTGATAACAATTGTCCTAAATAAGGGCCTCAATTATGAGACTCTGAAGACGGCAATGGCTTCGACCATCAAGAACGTTGCTTTGTTCAATGATACTGAGAGAGCTGCCACATTGGAGAAAATTATGGAGGACCTTGAACAGCCAATCAGAGAATATCTTAATCTGTCTAGTAAAACTGTTAAAAGTCTCATCGAGGAAGAATATGATGCCTTAACAGCTGATTATCTTGCTCGAGAGACTACATATAATACAGCCCTCCATTAACACAGTCTGAAGGTTGCCAAAGAGAAAGCCTTCTTGACTGGCATAAAACCTGCACAGCATGGCCACAGAGTGGCTTATGACGCTTTGAACATAGATATTCATAGCAAGAATGACAGAATCCGCGAAGTCGAGGCAGAGCTAGCTTGCTTGAAGGCTGAAAGAGAGAAGATGATCGATGCTCAAAATCTGCACCTCACCCAAAGCTCAATTTTAGAAGAAAAAGCTTTTGGGGCTGAGTCGACCATCAGAACTCTTGATGAAGCAAAGGACAACTTGATAATCACCTTTGCTGAACTTTTCCGTATTTGCACTCCTAAAGCTCGACGTACGGAGGCTACCAAGAAGGTTATGAGTTCTCGTGGCAGACGGCTAGAAGAATTAAAGAAGTTGCTCCAAGATGTTTCTACTCGACCTTAAGAGAGTGTTTTGTCATCTTTTTGTCTTATCCATTCTGTAGTATTTCTACCAGAAATGAATGAAAGATTTGTTTTGTGATCCTATCGTTGAATTTTAAACAATAGGTAAGAGATAGAAAGCACTTACCAGAGGTAATATGGACGTGACAAGTCTGTGATGAAATCTTGTTTTGTATGGGGTAGAAAATACTCATTAGAGGTTATATGAACATGACAAATTTTCTAAACTCAAACATTATATCTATCCAGAGGTAATATGAACATGATAGATAATGTAATCTTGTTTTCTATTTAGAGTGTACAATACTATCAGAAGTAATATGAACATGACAGTATGTAAGAACCCAAAGAAAAGTAGATTTAATATCTATACAGAGGTCAAATGGACATGATAGATAGGAAAAGAAGGTGGATTTAGTATTTATCCAGAGGTTATGAAAACATGATAAATAATAAATCCAACTTTATATACTAATTGGTAAGATAAAAGATCAAAATCCCTCTTCAAAGAGACAAGTAATCAGCTTAACCAAACTTTGGTAGTTGGGGATTAGGAAGGCAAATGTTGTTGAAGATATATATGAGAGAAATAAATGAACTGATGGTGACTCGAGAGATATTTTCAAATGGTTCGGATTCACCATCAATTTGAACCATATTGACTGAAAGTACTTGTCCAGATTCATCTTTAGATTGAAGTTCCTTTGAATCTGATGATTATGAAGAGTTGGAAGAGAATTCTTCTTGTATATCGTCATTTAAACATATGGGACAGGTCATATCCCAACCCATGACGAGTCTTTTGGTAAAATGGATCACCATATAATGGTAATCATCTGCCCTTGCCTTGATTGAGACCTTGCATAGTCTTCAAATCATACCCCATGTTCTGGATGATCTTGATAGATTGCTGACTGTATTTGTCAATTCGGATTCTTCCTTTGTCTTTATCCTTCAGCTCATCTGTCTGAGCAACAGGGATATTTCTAGCCAGGCCAAACACAATTTGGCGCTTGTTTTTCTTATCAGACGGAACCACGAAATAAGATTCTTCATGACGTCTAAAAGTTACGTAAGCTTGTGATGAAGCGGCCACAGGTAGAAGATAAGGAGAAGATATTAGGAACCTTTGAGCATACGGTCCAACATCTGTATAAGGAGGAAAAGAATTCTCCTTATGATCAATGTAAAAAGCTTCTTCCGGTTCTATGTTGTCTTTATATTGATGACTTTGATTATCAGAAGATAAAGTCATTCTCTCAATAAACTTGACAGCCATATACTCGAACAGAAAATCTTCATTGAAATCAAAAAGTACAGAATGATCAATATTTACATCATTTACAGTCTGATTGCTACGCTTCGGATTAATCAGCAGTGGACCATCATCCGTCTTCTGCGTAGATTTGCCAAAATTGACAATCGATGGTAGTTCTGGATCATTCGTATAAGAAGTACGTCCTTTGACCTTGATCATAAAAGGTTGAACTTGGCTCTTAGCAGGAATATTTATTGATTCCTCAGATGAAGTTTGAGTTCTTTCTTTAACCTTGATCATCAAAGGTTGATCATTGACATGTTGGGATTGGATTCGTCCCTTGACTATGATCTTCAAAGGTTGCTCCTCTGGCAGATCTTCATTAATAGACTGATCCTCAGATGATGATTGATCTTTAGCCATGTCTGATATATCTTTCACATGCTCTTGTTTATAAAGACTTGAATCAGAGAAGTAGGCTTCGACACCCTTGAACGGATTAATATCAGCAAACTCAGTTTTCACAACTCCTTGGGAGTCCACATATTTGAAATATTGGTGAAGAGTTGAAGGCACAATATTGTGCTCATGAATTCACGGTCTTCCAAGAAGAATATTATAGGATACGTCCGAGTTGATAACATAGAAAGTTACCATAGTTCGAAGATCACCAATCTAAATCTGCAGACGAATCTTCCCCAGTGGTTTGCTTTTCCCAGAGTTAAAACCGATTATCGTAGTACTAGTGTAAGTCAGCTCACTAGTAGGAATCCTCAGAGGTCTTAGCATACTCTAAAGAATTATACTAATTGAAGACCCAGGATCAATGTAAATTCTGTCAATTTCAGTGGATCCGATATATCCAGTGTAACACAAAGGCCTATCATGCTTGTTGTATTTCAATAGCATATCCTCTTGTGTAAAGGTGATGTTGGGAATTGCTTCCATCACACTATGGCATTGCGGACATGACACTGGTATATTATCAGGAGTCTTGAGTTGTGCCAAGCATGAATCTACTCGAAGTAAAGCTTCGCTCAAAGTCTCTCTGCTTTCTCTGGAAAGGTGAAGCAGTTCAAATATAGAAAGTCTAGCCAGAGTATTGGCTAACTGAGCAAGAATGTCAAACTTGTAAGGCTTCATCACCACCCACTGATTGGAAGCAGACTTCAATGGGATATTAAAGCGTATTGCCTTCTGTTTCCCCTTTTCAACCACAAACGGTTTAACAGGAACAGGAGAAGGTTGAACTGGTAGAGTCTCCACTACATCTTCTGCTTCTTTGGAGGATCCCTCATAGTCTTTGTGGTACTCTTTTCCAGATCTTGTACCAGCAAAAGTTTTTTCTTCAGACTCAGGAGAAGGAAGTACCATATTACAGGATTTATTCTTTCTTCCCTTAGCCTTCTTCTTGTGAGGGTTGTTACGAGGCACTTTAGAACCCAATCCAGCAGTGGAATTCTGATTTTGAATTTGTAAAGGAAGACGTATTCTTTTATCATAGTTCAAACCTTCTGCCTTTTGAAAGTCGTAACCCATCTTCCTCATGAGAAGGACAGATTGCTGACTATACAAGTGGATAGGCAGTAAGCTTTAGACAGGTGTTTCAGCATAGGAAGAGGAAGAAACCTTTGCAACTACAGGAGAATGAAGCATAAACGTCTCTGTAGTTAAGAGAGGAGAAGGATTCGGGATACGAAGAGAAATCCCTGTTAGAGCTTTTTCATAAGCTGTAAAGACTTGTTGTGCCCGGTATAAAGGAACACTATTCATGGCTAGCCACTGCTGATGAGTAAGCTTGAGCTTAGTAGAAGGAGCTAGACTTGGAGGACAGATGTTTAGTCCTTTCAGTCTATCTTCTAGAGGAAGGCCATCCCATAGATGATCCAAGTCATCAGGATTTGTAATAACATGAGAAATCATTTTACAAGTTTTGACTTTCTTACCTTTTTTGGATTTTAAAGTTTTACCTTCATTTTCCAACTCAGGTATTAAGTCAGGATGTACCCATATGATTTCACCATTCTTCAATATGAGCGGCAACAATCCTGTATTTTCTTTTCTGGCGGGCAGGATATTCACGATCTTTATAGTCGCCTTCGGAATTGGGATAATTCCATCTGGGACTTGCTGTGGAGGAAAATCTCCAAACCGAAGAGAGACCATATTGGTTGTAACCATATGGTCATCATTGGTTAAAGCGATAGCGCCACCATTTATCAGGTCTTGGATCTTCTTTTTTAAGACATAGCAAGCACTAGTAGGATGATTAATGTATCTATGATAGATACAATATTTGGGATTGTCAGTCAGATTTACCTCATTAGGCCTTTTTGGCTCTGGAATCTGAAGTTTACCACTTTTCACCAGACACTGAAATATCCCTGGGATATCACTTTCGTCAAAAGAGTATTCTTCTTTTGGCATGGAAGATTCCTGATTGTTTGGCGTCGTTTTGTTCTTGGAGAGATTGACCATAAGAGTATCTTTTCCTTTCACATTACGATTGCCAGGATTATTACCAGGATTACTTTTCTTTCCTTTATCTTCTGAAGCGAAAATCATCCCGTGTTCCCGAGCCAACCTACCATTGGTCTCGGCAGAAACTGCTGCTATGATAAACGAAGCCCAATCTGTGAATTGGGAACCTGTAAAGACAGCAATGGATGGTCGCAGATTCATCTTGCATGTATCAATCAGCTCTGAATCTGGCATACCAGGAGGCATCTTGAGAGTAGCCTGTCGGAAACGTTCAATGAACGTCCAAGTATCTTCTTTCTCCTTTTGTTTGATTTCTATCAAGGAGGACATGTTCATGTCCATACCTCCTTCATAGAAGCGGGAGAGAAACATTGCCTTGAATTCGTCAAAAGACGAAATAGAGTTATCGGGTAAGCTACGATACCAATCGTAAGCTGAACCCGTCAGATACCCGATGAACACTCGAGTGAGAAGAGCATCATTTTTCTGCAAGTGTACAGTCATAATATCAAAGTAATTGATATATTGACTGGAAGATGCTTTTCCATCGAATAAAACCATGGAGTGTGGCTTGAACTTCGGTGAAAAGGGTACATCATTCCAATGAGGAGGATAAGGTTACTTAATCCCTAACCTCTGGAGCTGATCTTTGTGCCTCAAAACTTCAAACTGTGCTTTGAGTTCACGCACTGCTTGAATGGCTTCACTGGTTTGAGGAAGTACATTTGATTGAATAGTCGTTGGATGTACCATAACCCCCACTGGAGGTGGTACATCTTCTGGAATGATGGGATCTGGCGATGCAAAATTTTGATTAACAGCAGGCTCTTGAATATTCAAAGGTATATCAGCCCCTTGACTATCTCGAGTTTGTGCTGCTACTGGTACCGGAGTTATTACTGTAGGTTGAGCAGTTTGCTGGTTCAAAATTATCTGATGCATGCTTTGCACCATGTTGAGCATGTCTTTCAATGATTGCTCCACGACAGTGAGACGTTGTTCCGTATTAGCAGATGACGTCTCTAGTTCATCTCCAACAGTGTAGGATTCAACCTCTCTTGAAGACATAGAAGGATTAATATAGAAGTATGAATCCACACTATCGGTATCAGACTCAAAAGATTGAGTACCCCCAGCTTCTGAATCAGAAGTCTGCAATTGTCTTTGTCTTCTTGATCGAGTATTCTGATATACTCCTTCAAAGGAATCAAGAAGCCTGTTGAATTGTTGTTGACCTGGGGTTTGGGACATATTCCGTCTTGGATGTCGTCCTCTGTTAGTATGAGATGCCATGTTGACTGACACATATGACAGCTCATGTTCTTGGTCTTCAGCTTGATATTGAGGCGAGTTAAAACTTAAACGATCAAAAACTGACCGTTTTGAAGCCGAACAACAACAGTTGATTACAACCTGGTGATATTCACAATGATGTTTTTCTTGGAAGAATGTCACTGGAGATTGTCTGTTCTTACGTTTTTGCATTAGCAATTTACGTAAATCAGAAGGAACATATGGAGTATTCTTCTTTATTACATTTGGGGTAGAAAAACATTTAGTCCCTTGTGTATAAAGAAGATTACTGGCTTCATTTGCAGAACCAAACCGTACATTTTTACGCATTTGGAGTTGTGTGCGTAAATCTCGAGATTTAGCACGAAGGACTCCATTTTCATGACGTGTAATTTGTAAGTTTGGTACTTTGCGTAAAGCAGTATAAGAAGGTTGTTGGTGTAGGACAAAAGTTTTACCAATGACATTTTTACGCTGCACACGTTTAGGTATATTCACATTAGATGTACAAACATCGTTATGAATTTTATCTACACTGTCAAAGACATGAGACTTACCTTTACGCGTGGAGCGTGAAAATTGATTATCTACCACATCACAGACGGGAGATTTTGCTTTACGCGAGGAGCGTAATTTATTTGGGCCTACCACGTCACCGACGGGAGACTGATTCTTACACTCAGAAGCATAAACTTTAGAGTCTGCCCCATTACAAATGGGAGATTTATTCTTATGTACTGAGCGTAAAATTTGGTTCTTACCCACTGAGCGTAAAACTTGATTCTTATGCAGTGGGCATGAAACCTGATTATCTTCACCGTTACAAACGAGAGATAAATCATCACACTTTGAGTGCAACTCTGAAGTAAAGACCGCCTCGTTACGAACGGGAGCCCCTACGACAGGAGTGGGAAGAATTCCCTTGTCATCAGAAGCAACAGAGACATCAGAAACCACTTTGGATTTGGGAATCCAAACTTTTCGTGCTTTGCGAGACTTTTGAACATTGGAGTGGCGAGAACCACCCCCAGTTCGGAGCATTTCTTCATAGGCAGTCTGGTCGAAGTGCACAACCAGAGTCTTCTTGGTCGAACTGACCGAAACATTATCATATTGAGCAATCACCTCCTCGTCAGAGGAGAAGGTAGTCCCCAGCAGAGTCGCCATTTTGTTTCACTTAACAAAATTTCCAAACAAAGGTTAGATTTTGAAAATAAAACGAAAAAAGTACAAATTTGATTCTGGGAAAATATTGCTATGGAAGTCTGATCTGTAAATGATCACTTTGTTCCTTGGACCATATGATGATGATGAAGATCACTGCTTGAAGTAGAACAACTTGGAAGAACTAAGTCACCAGAAAGGTATCGACGCACTTGGGCACTGATGGCGAGGCCGAATGCTTTCCTATTTTGCTTCACTTTGTTCTGAAAGAAAAGTTGAAGAAGAATGCTCCGAAGAATCATAATCTCGAAGTTCTGATCTCTGTATTCCCTCCTGTTCTCTCTGTCCTTGTCTTTGAGAAAAAATAAGTCTATTTATAGACTGGGGCTTCTGTGCATGAAAGAGCATCAAAATCTGTCTTTACGCTAACAACTGCCACCCATGATCAGAGTCATCCTTTGCATACGTTGACACGTGTCCCATCATTTCAGTAAGAATAGGATACATGTACACACGTTCTTCGAAATATGTGGTATGAAGGCCATGTAGGCAAACCATGTTCAAAACTGGCCAAAAAGAATAGGGCGTAAAAATAGCCCCAACATCCTCTGGGCGTAAAGCAGTAAGATGAGCGTAAAATAGCTCTGTCATAGGTTTCCCGCATAAAGTGGTTATTGAATAACCTTGAGCGTAAAATGACTCAAATAGACTTTACGCACACATTGTTTTATGAGCGTAAGAACTCATGTAAAACTCCGTACGTAAAAGAAACCATACAGTGAGCGTATAGTAGCTCGATCCCCATAAACGACAACAAAGGTCTTTGTATAAGACAAATTCTATTGAATTCTGTGGTAAATGCCATCATTAATATCTTCATGTCAGAGTTTGCATTAAATGCGAGATTTGACAGTTTTGTCCAGTGTAAGAGAGACTGTTCTGTCCTTGGCGTAAAATCATAGGTGTAGATCCAAGCGTAAAATGATCAGCCTGCTTAGGCGTAAATTGATTAGCCTAGTTTTGGGCGTAAAAGAGATTACCCGTTCTGCTTGGTGTAAAAATCGATCACTTATGAATGGGATGACTCTTTCTTTGAAGCACTTTTTACGCTCCTACACTAACGATAGCGAACAAGTACATGAGACCGAAGCATAGTTCGAACGGGATGGTTATGCACGCAGCCTTTCGGCTAAGTTGTACCGAGTATCGCGCATCTAGACCTTTTGGTGCAAACGAGTTTACGAGCGAGACCGACTTTCGCTCGGACGAGAATAAGTGAGGCCTAGAATGTATGTTGATAGAGACGCTACTTGACCAACGCCAAAACGAACACGAAAAAGATTCTTAGACTTTGAGGAATGGGCGAACGTGCAATTAAATATATCGAATGGGAATCGAATGACCTTTTGAGGATTTATAGAGTGACTTGACCCCGAGTGGTGTATGTGATAGCTTCGAGGAAGAATAAGAATGAGTGTCGACGACTAATCGAATGGCTCAAACCCTGAGTAGTGTATGGACGTTATAGAAATTGTTCGAGCGAGACTAAAGGATTTACGGATAGAACGAGTATGTCGACAAGCGATGATATCACACAAGCCTTAGAATGAGTAACGCTTAGTTGGTCATGATTCGGGAGTCTCAAACGAGATATTGTTCAGACGCAATGTGAATGTGTAGTACAAGTACAAAACAAGTTGAATAGAGAGTCGAAACGATGAAACGAATGGAGGTCTTGGTCGAAGAAACATAGAAGATCGTGCATACGATTTTGAATTTAGTCGAAGGGATTGAAACTTGAGTTAAGGTGAAATACCCATGGACGAGCAAAGATAGCACGATTGGAAGATAGCGTGCATAGGAAACGTTGATTTGGAGATACGAGAATGACTAAGGGTTTGGAATGGATATTGCTCAATGAAGAGTTAGCACGAGACAATGTGAAATTGAGAAATTAAGTTGCATGACTAAGAATTTATTGCAAAAGGGTGATCGTCAGGTTATATACATCATCGATGGTATTGAGACGTATCAAAGATCGATGTACGATAACTCGGGGGTACTCTAATTCGATGAATGATAATCGTATTAGAAGTTATTGTTTTGAAGGATGCTATGTTGGAAAATTTTGATAGGAATGAACGTTTGGATGAAGAAGGGAAGTGACTTGATTGTTCAGTGATAACCACAATGACAACGATCTTGTCTTGCACGAGCGCAACTCCAGCCTCGCACATGCCTCACGTCGGATTTGGGATGATCATTTCGTATGAGTGTTGGCATGGTGATTCATGTCCATTGGGAATAATCAAACTCGAAATACCTTGACATGACAATTTTGATTGCTTCGACTTGTGGTTTGAAGCGAAGGCGAATTGGAGGATTGATCGGACTTATGATGGACAACGAAGTAAAGTTGAGGATTGAAAGGCCCAATCTGCGTATCGAAAATGAGTAAGTCTAGACGCAATGCAAGAATTACGTCCCGATGAGGACAATTATTCTGCGAGAATGTTGACATGGTGATTCATGTCCGCCGTAGATAATCAGACTTACGTGAGATCGGGGCGCAACATATTGCAAGACTGGACGACCTTGTAATTGACTACATGGATTGGATAGGATGGATAGGTAAAATGTATCAAACACACTTGAAGAGATAGACTACGATAATTGCTAGTGTGGGTGCACGATATTAACATGTCAAAGATTTGATTGAGGACAACCTACGTAGGATGACTTTCCTAAACGAGCTCGGACTTGGAACGAAGAATGTGTTGATGCGAATAGGGTGAACGCAACTTGATGTTTAGAAATTTGAGTGAAAGCGAACTTGGGTAGAAACTTCCGTGTAAACGAACAAATGGTTTGACCATAGGATTTGGACGAGCGTCGTACAACGACCTTGCACGATGAGCCACAGACTTGACTTATAACTATGACCTGGTGAGCTGACCTAGCGGATAGGCGGATGACCCTATGCCGAGTGATTGAACCTGTGCGATTGACATTATAGTATCGTCTGGACGGATGATAGACTTTGGACAATAAGACTAATTAGAGTAGGACGGGAAACTGGGAGTGTACGTGAATGACAACGAGATTGGCCCCAAATGAAGTGAATGATAGGAATAGATGATGTACAAGTAAAGTTGGGATAAAGAATTGAATCATTGATAGGAAGACGTACTCGATAATATTGCAATACTTGGTCTTGAATCGGACGAAAATTACTTAGACTTGATCGGCCCCGCTAAGAAGAAAACGTATTGATTTGCATAGACAAGAACGCTTGAGAAGTGAATTGAATCATCTCGAGGACTTAGATAAATGATAATGATACACACATGAGTTCGATTTTAATCGAAGTAAAAGTAAAATGATCGACAAATCGAAACTATCATGAGTAGCTTGTCTGACTTCGCTAATCGCTAAAGCTTGGTTGAAATGTACGTATTCGGGGGACGCCTTGAATATGTGCACGATCCAAACTCAGCGATATGATGAACTCGAATGCAACTGCAAGTGGGTGTTGCGATGCGCATGAACGAATGAGTGAGTTTGCCTCAGCCTACGACTCTCATGTTTGATGAATCACAACGCACCTCGTGTTAGGGTTATATACTAAAAGCATCACATTTTTAGTAACCTTATTTCCTTAAATTTTGAATGAGAATCATATGGGCAAATGTTTTCATATTGTATTTGTTGCAAGTGTTAATGCAAATGTCTGATATTCTATATTGTAGATAATATGGTATGTGGTGTCACACAGAAGATCATATTATCAGTTCCCTATAGAGTATATAAATAGTTCACAACCTAGATGGACTTGGACAATCTATTGGAAAGGTTGTAGTGTAATCTGGTATTAGTCTATCTTGACTATAGGTTTACACTAGTACACTTTATGTGTATTAAATAAGACCACTTGAGGTTGTTCTTTTTGTACTGACTACATAAGAAAACAAACACCTCTGTTATTATGGATGCTTGTGCTCTTAACCCGGATATAATAACGTACATGTATATGCAGTGTGTATTATTTTGACTCATAAAAGAGTAAAATTCATTATGGATCAACAACCTCTATGAATTGGGTAATAACTTTGTATGTTTGATGGGCTGTTGATTATAAATTGAATCCATGTTCCGATACATCGGGTTAATGATGTCCCCTTAAGGAGCTTATAAGGATTGTCATGTAAACCCTGCAGGTGGATTATATCCGATAAGACAAATAAAGTTGAGCGGTACTACTTAAGGATAAAAGATGTTGAATCAATATAGTTGTCAGTAGCTTAATTTGATCGACGCACATACGATATCTTAACATGGGGAGCCAAACGAGCATATAATAAAAGGAACCCACAAACATAATTTGGGATTAGGGAGGTAGTGCAACAATAGCTCATTAGTGGACCGAGCTATTGTTAATGGGCCTGGATTGTGTGTTCGGACTGAGCACGGGATATCCAGATCCGTTCAGAGGCCTAACCCTAATTTCTCCTCATGGTTCCTGCCGTAGCCTATATATATCCTCTATTCTCTGGCCGCCATATTACGGATCAGAAATCTGAAACTTTCTCTAAATTCGTGATTCACGTAAGGAGAGAAAGAGAGGGCTGCCAAGAAGAAGAAAAGGTTGGGAGATCGTCGCCCACACGACGTCCAACTCGAGGAAGGAATACGTACAGAAGATCTTGGGGTCGTCCGCTCGAGATTGCCAGGAATTACTTGTCTTCTTTTCGCCGCAGGTATAATTTGTGAACCCTAGTTTCCGGCTATGAAGGGTTAGAACACGTATTAGATCTGTTTAACTTTCTATCGATCAATACACACACCAAAGAAAGGGTCCTGGGAATCCCAGTTCCATCAATTGGTATCAGAGCCACTTTAGATCTATGTATTGATTGATACGTCCATGTTCTCCAATAAAACCTACGCTGTGTAATAGTCGGTAGATATAGATCTGTTCTAACTCGGTTTTACAGGCATCTTAGATCCAACTATTATGGTCCAATGCATGTTTTTGATTGTGTTGTTTAAACCACGGACATGTCGTGGATGTTGTTGTTGCTGTGGATGTAATTAAAATCACGAGGGTTGATCGTGCTTATTATTTTAATTTTGCAATCTAGATTATGTGTGAACTCCTTCAGGAGGCATAGGAATGATATAATTTTAATTATTTTTAATCAATCATGATGGCGGTAGTGGCTGTTTCTGACGTCGAACGAGATGCTGGTTTTAAGCAGTCCAGAGACAGACTGATAATTTTCAATGAAGGAATCGACAGCCAAAACCTTTAATAGTTTTAAGCAGTCCAGAGGCATAGATCTGCGCAGCGCCAGATTTTGGATTCGGATAGTTGAGGACGGAGCAGCAAAGATGACCATAATAGTTGGATATTTTCTCTTATTTTTGTCATTTTGCTTTTTCTGATTATGCATGTTTATTATTGTGTGGTTATTTTTTTTTGAAAAACCAAGCCTACATTAATAATGGAAAACATGGACATAATATCAACTAGTAGAAAAATCCTCATTGTTAAATAACTAAGTGGGAGAGGATATTTATTTAGTTTAAATTCTATGGTCTCCATTATGGTTTGTAGGTGATGTAATTATACTTGCGTGTTGGCTATAGTGCTTTCCTCAATATCAGATGAGTATAATTATGGATCACCAGTTCAAACTTTCTTAGGGATAATTGTAGAAAGTTACCTAGTATGTGTTCACTTCTCCATCTGAAGAAACTCATTACAAGGTAATGGACTTAGTATTAAGTAATGGTATACACTTAGATACAATTAATGGTATCCTCCCCATCGGAGTCACTGCTATTATTTGTATGACCAGAGCAAGACCATCATATTAATTTTATTTGTCATAAAGTTATGTTGACATGATAGTAAAATTAATAAGAAAAACCTACTTGAACAAAGTTAAATTTTTATACGTCCACACTATCGTGGCATGTTAAATTCATGGGGTTCAAGGTGTTGGTGAATTTCTTATTATTGTTTTGAGGGAATCAATATTTAGTTAATTCAAAAAGTTTTTTTTTGCCCTACATAATTTTATTTATGTGATTCTCAGGATTTTAAAAATGGGTTCTTTCAGTCCACTTATGGTGATTCTTAAAGAAAACAAACTTACTGGACCTAATTATATTGACTGGAAACGTAATTTGGATATTGTTCTGACTGCTGAGGAGTACAAATATGTACTTGTTGAGGAATGCCCACCTAAGCCTGATGCTAACTCTGATGAAGAGGTCAAAGAGGCTTATAAGAAGTAGAAAAATGCAGATGAGATGGCACGGTGTTACATTCTGGCATCTATGTCAAATGTACTGCAACATCAGCATCAGGCCATGGCCACTGCTTATGACATGATGTATAACCTCAAGGAACTCTTCGGGCATCAGAGTAGAGCAGCTAGACAGTTTGCTATGAAATGTTTGATGAATACAAAAATGGCTGAGGGTACACCAGTAAGGGATCATGTTCTCAAGATGATGGGTCATCTGAATGAGATGGAGATCCTTGGAGCTGAAATCGATAGAGAATCACAGGTCGATATCATTCTCGGGACTCTGTCTAAAAGTTTTGACAATTTCTGCCTTGATTACAACATGAACAAAAGGTTGTATAGTTTGGCAGAACTTGCGAAAGAGCTACAGGATGCTGAATCTCTCTTTAGGCAGAGTGGTCATGTTTTTGTTTCTGAAAAGGCTTCTACTTCTAAGCCAAAAGGCGGTAAGAAGAAGAATAACATTTAGAAATAAGCAAACTCAGCAAAGAAGGGCATGGGACCTCAAGGTGCGGTGAAAAAGTCGAAAGACAAATGTTTCAAGTGCAAAGGATCAGGACATTGGAAGACTGATTGTCCACTTCTCAAACAAGAGAACAAAGAAGGTATATTTTATTTACTAGTAGTTGAAACATATTTAGCGGTGTTATCTACTGGCACCTGGTGTGTAGATACAAGAGCCACTAATCATGTCTGCAATACATTGCAGGGGTTCCAAAAAACCAGACGGCTCAGTGATGGAGAGATATGCTTGTTCATGTGTGATGCTACAAAAGTATCAGTCGTTGCATTAGGAGATGTTACCTTATCTTTTGGTAGAAATAAGTCTTTGACATTGAGAGATTGTCTTTATGCACCTTCACTTAGAAGGAATTTAGTTTTTGTTTCTATGTTAGTTAAGGATGGATATTCAGTTTAATTTAATGACAATATTGTTATTAGAAAGAATAAACATTTTATCTATTCTAGTGCATTGGTTGATAATTTGTATGTCATTAATCCTATTTCGCCCACAATACAACTTATGGAAATGAATAATATGTCATCTAACTTAAATAAGAGAAAAAAACCTTCTTGTATGAACCAAACATATCTTTGGCACTTGCGATTGGGGAATATTAACCTAAGAAGGATTCAAAGACTTGTTAAAGATAGACCTTTGAGTTTATTGGAAGTGGAGGCACTACCAGTCTGTGAATCCTGTTTGGAAGGTAAAATAACGAAAAGGCCTTTTACGGCAAAGGGGTATAGGGCCAAAGATGTGTTGGAATTGGTTTATTCTGATTTGTGTGGACCCATGACTATCCAAGCTAGAGGTGGCTTTGAATATTTTATCACATTTATTGACAATTATTCAAGGTATGGATACATTTATTTGATGCGCCGTAAGTCTGGGTGCTTTGAGAAATTCAAAGAGTACAAGGTAGAAATGGTAAAACATCATGGAAAATGTATCAAGTCATTACGATCAGATCGTGGTGGCGAGTACCTCTTTGGAGAGTTTAGGGATTATTTATCAGAGGCTGGAATTGCATCCCAATTGACTGTACCTGGAATGCCCCAGCAGAATGGTGTAGCCGAAAGAAGGAATAGAACTCTTATAGAGATGGTTAGATCAATGATGAGTTATTCGGATTTGCCAGACTCGTTTTGGGGATATGCCATAGAGACTGCAGCTTATATTTTGAACTTGGTTCCTTCTAAGTCAGTACCTCTTACTCCCACAGAGCTGTGGATTGGGCGTAAGCCTAGTGTCACGACCCACACCCTAGAGTAAGGACACGAGAAGTGAGTACGTCCAGCCTACGCTGCAGTATCGGCGGTAGAACGCTGTCCTAGGTCACAACATCTAACAATATAATGCTAAGCAGTTTATACTCCCCGAATGGGGGTGACATAGCAGAATGTAAACTCAATCACATCTAAGGTAGAGCATAATGGAAAATAGATAAAACATGAAATCCAAAAGAGATACAACAGATAGAAGTCTAAGTGTCTAAGATACACAAATCCAGAAATACATCTCAAAGCTCAAATACAGTAATCCATAAATACAACTCAAGACAACTGAAAATAAGCTATAAGCAAAACCCTAGCTATCTATACAACCTCTACTGTGTCTCCTCTAGGCTAGCAGGCAAGCTCCAGGCTATCTGTAAAATTTATCAACAGGTCCAGTCAGGACAGGAGCGAGCACAATACATCTCAACAGTTCATAGCAGGTTAGAAAATATAAACATGCAGTAGAGTAAGATACAGGATCTGAAAGAAATAAGTATGTAAAGCAGAAAGAGAGAACTGTAATAGAAATATCTACTATAAGTAGAGAACTAACAGTGGCTAGTGAGTCAGAGTACAATATAAACATGTGAATGGCATAGGAGATTCTGGGAACTATACTATGGAGTGATTTTGGGAACTACACTACTTGGATATTATTCACATGTCTACTTCTACTCCTCCGTACCCCCAATCAATACACAAGGATCCAACCAAGTTATGTTATAATTCCATGCAAAGGCCCACAAGGGGTGATACATGGATAGCCCATATATGGGTGATTCTGGAAATGTCCATAAATGGGGTGATTCTGGAAATACCCATAAGTGGGGTGATTCTAGGAATGCCCATAAGTAGGGTGATTCTGAGAATGCCCATAAATAGGATTATTCTGGGAAGACTCTGTGATCATGAGAGTACATGTCACAAGTGATCGAAGAATCGTAAAGCATAGTGATACACTATGTAAGTGAAACGCACAGAACATGTAGTATACGATGCTCCCTGAGGGGATAACATCTCAAGAATGGATCCATATAGTACTAATCCGTGTTACCAATGTGACAGCATCAAGTAAAGTAATCTAAAGCAGAAAAATAATTCTAACAGGATATAAAATGATCAGAGAATATACTCGCCTGGTATCCTAAATGTCCGAAGAGAATATACTCTCCGAGGAGTGGTGTCGGTCCCCTATAGAATAGTACAAGTCACAACAAGTCTAAAATAAGAAAATAGACTGCTACAATGCATCTACAGAAAGTTTGGGGTCAATCTAGGCTAAAGTCAACCTTTGGTCAACTCTAGTCAACTAGACTAGTCAAACTAGGTCAAACCTAAACCAAATAAGTCTATACTAGTCTAACTAGTCTATTCTAGGCCTAATCAAGACTAAACAAGTCTAACTAAACTCTCACTAGGCAAACAGACACACCATAGGCTAAGAGCCCTAGGCTATAGGCTATATCATGCCTAAGCCAAATCACAAACACATATACACATAACAATATATATATCTAATATATTGTAGTACACTCATAACATATAGGCTACCTATATGTACAACCCATATATATATATATATATATATATATATATATATATATATATATATATATATATATATATTTTATATATATATATATATATATATATATATATATATATATATATATATATATATATATATATATATTTTATGCATCACTATTCACATATTCATATACATAGATATATATAGGAAAGCTATATATATAGGCATATATATATATATATATATATATATATATATATATATATATATATATATATATAGAGGTAAAAAAGTAAGTGAGTATGTATGTGTTTGGCATGTGTGTGAAAGGATATGTGTTAATGTTCTAAAATTTAGTGATAGGTAGGTATATGTGACATGGGATACATGATGTATATATATATACATATATATATATATATATATAGAGAGAGAGAGGTAAAAAAGTAAGTGAGTATGTATGTGTTTGGCATGTGTGTGAAAGGATATGTGTTAATGTTCTAAAATTTAGTGATAGGTAGGTATATGTGACATGGGATACATGATGTCAAAGGATGTATGAATGCATGTGTACAAAAGGTTATAGGTTAACTCAGTTTATAGAAATATATACATACATACATACTTACCTTGTATACATGCATACATATATATCATGTATATTACATTTACATGATACATACATGTATACTTGTATTATATTATACTTACATTCATGCATATTAGATACTTGTATTTATATTAACATATTACAAACATTCATTTCAATCATGCATCTATGCATTACCTACATGTTTTATACATATGCATATATTGTATATTCATATCATTTCATACATTAGCATAGAGACATACAAACATGCACACATCATATATTTCATATCTTGCATTACCTTACATATCATGTTATATATTATCATTCATTCCTTTCATATATTACATTATCTTTAAGTTGAATACATCATATATGGATACAATACATTATCTTGCATGCTTGCATTCATATATTACATTCTATATTACCTATATACATGTATTTCCTCCATTCATTCATGCTTGCATCATATACTCTACATTACCATACATGTTATCATTATATATTGTATTACAATATTTATACATTATGCATTCATATCTATCATTACATATATATCTTCATGCATACATTGTATATCATTCTTTCATTCATGCATTGCTTATATGCATTATATTAATTGCATTCCTACATGCTTACATTCAACCATATATACATTAATGTAAAGAGAATATATATCGTATATATATCGTTTTATTCATCTAACATATCATGCATTACATACTCTATATTCATTTAATATCTATACTACATAGGCTCATAGGTTACACAAAATGCATATATCGTATAGTCACTCTTCTACTTAAAACCAATACTGTACCAATTGGGCATTCACTAAATTTTATGATTAAAGTATGTCGTAGCCCTTTGTGTTAGCTTTCCGAAACTTTAAACGGATCGCATTTTCGTGTCCGGAAGCTCCCGAAATCACGAAAATATTGAAACACGTTCATCTTTCGTACAGCTAACACTCAAATAATTTTACAGAAAGTTACAGAAAGAATTTGGTTAAAATATATATTTGGAAAGCTAACTTCGATACGGTTCTTTTAAAAAAACGAAAGATAAATCGGAGTTCTAAACTAAAAGTTATGATATTTCTAACTTGCTTTGGTTAATAAAAACGTAGATAAAAATTATGACGGATTTGACAAAAGAACACATATAGGCCAAGATACTTGGATACAAACATAGGTATCCAAATGAAACTCATTCTAACCATCCTATCTAAGATCAATCCACTCTCTAACCATTATAAAACTGAATTTAAATATCTATTTAAACTATTATCATACATACATACGCATGGGGTGTCCTAATTTGGGATCTATCAAGTAGGACACAAGACACATATCTAAAATCCTCAAGAGAGCTCCAAATGGCCTCAAATTTGAATCTAAGTAGGACACATGCATGAGGATGGATCCTATGGATTCAAAACTAATTTATATGCAAAGAAAATCGATTTAGAGGATGGGTTTTACCTATTGGGAGTGGAATCCCAATGAAATCCTTTAGGACACGGCTCCGATACGAAGATCCCTTAAAGTGGACACTCCTCCTTGCCCTCCTCTTCCAATCCTTGGTAGCACCTTTTCCTTGGAGAATGGGAATGATTAAGGGAATGTTTGGTGAAGGAATGATTTGATTTGGAGATCAAATCAATGGGAAGGCTCTCTAAAATTGGGGAAGAACAAAAAGAAAATAAAAGAGGCAAGATTGCAATGAATGAAATGAATCATTCTCTCCTAAAGTTGGCTGCCATAAAGAGTCCATTAGGGCTAATGGGAAATTTCCTAATTGTCCCTCTCTAGTCTCATATGGTTAAGTCTAGACTAGGTTCAAGTTTGGGGTCAAAATGATCTAGTTTTGAGTCTCTAACTTAACCATTCTAACATGACAAAAATTAGTTTAATTAACTAACTTAATGTTAGGTCTTGTGAGCCATGCTTAACTTAATATTGGGTTCCATCTAGAGTTCAAGCTACCCGGGTCACAATACAAGTCGGAACGAGACGAAACTCAAACCCGACTAAACAAATCCAATAAAAACAATATTAAAAATATAAAATTTTTCTAAAATATTAAAATAAAAAAATGACCAAAATCATAATACATAAATTTAAATATTATTAAAATAATCTAAAATTTACCAATTAATTAAAATCCTAAATAATTCAAAAGTCACAAAATGACCAAAATACCCTTAGCCTAAAAAGTTATAAATAGTCATTCTAATCACATGGTTAGGTCCCCATGGTTAGTCTCTAAGCTTAGCAAAACTAGGGATTAACTAGTTAACCATCAAAATCACAATTTAATATTTTAAATAGTTTTAAATTGATTAAAAAAATTACCAAAAATTACAACATGAGTTAAATCTTATTATCGATTAATCAAAATTATAAAAGTTCAAAATTACCCTCATTTTAGAAAAGTGGGTGTTTCAAGTCTACCCTCCTTAGAATAATTACGTCCTCGAAATTAAGATGGTCGTACTTCTTCTAGGTCAAACCCCCACAATCAAGTCCCAGAACTTAAATAAAATATATGATTAAAAAGGACGACATATAGGATCATGACATACGGTGTTAGTGAAAGTCTCATCTAGGTATACTAGTTATGCTAAACCAAAACGGTCATAGGGTATCAAAACTCACAAGCAGTCTAGGGTGCTAAACTAGAAAAGTTACAGAAATAACAAATCATCAAAACTGTAAGGCAGACTACCATCCTACATGAAAGCTGGTACTTATCATAAAAAAAAAAGATAACCACCAATTATCTATTAAGGGATACTATTCAAGAAAATTAAAATCAAAAGTTAAAGAATGAAAGTCAATTGCATGGAATCTAATCACAATATGTATATATGGAGAGTGTGTTAGAGAGGAAAAAGCTAGCATTATGTAAATATTATGTGGTTCGTGTGTGTATGGGTGTATGAGGACATGTTCATATGGTTAGATAGTAGGCGTGTGTGTATGTAAAATATACATGAAAGTGTATAGGAGGATTTAGATTTCAAAACAACAGCTATCAAGTTACACTACTCATGGCATATTGGTTAAACAATCTACAATACACAACCTATGTACTCATAACATGTATGGCTAACCATATACATATATATATACGTAAGGAGGTAGAGATTTAGTTATGTATCTATATACATTATAACATGTATGCATAAACTCTATATATCTATACAGGTATATGAACATAACATAGAGAGGAAAGATTAGGTTTACATGGCAGTGTATACTAAGTTAGGGTGTGTGTGTCCTTGTACAGGGTATAGCTTAGTATTGAAAGGTTAAAACCGGTTTTAGTTTAGCATTTACATACAAAATCTGAAAATAAACTAACATTTAAACCAGTACAATATTAACATAATGCAGTTTTAGAATTTAGGGTTTAAACATCACAACTAACTCAATGCTTCCAATACATCCTAACATGATAGAGAAGAAACCCTAACATACTATCCATACGTTTAGCTATGCATACAGTTCAATATTACATATTAAATCTGAAATTGAACTAAACATTGGAAATTAATGTAAAAAAATGTTAACATGTATTCAGTTTAGGATTTTGGAGAAATTCGAACATCAAACCAACCCAACGTTTATCACAACCTAACATGTAAGAATATGAAACCTAAATTTATATCCCTACATACCACAATGTATATAGCTCAAAATATTACATTTAACACAACAAATTGAACTAACATTTGAAATTCAGTATTGAGGGTTAATATGCACACAATCTTAGATTTGTCAAATTCAAATACAAAACTCAACCAATTTCCTTAAGAGTTGAAACCCTGTATATAACATACATGTGCAGTGATATAAACAAAACTACTAACATGAAATTTATATTGAATTACGAATTTAAACTGAAAAAGCAGAAAACCAGAAATATTGGAATTTTGACAATTTAAACATCAACAACATATTAATATGTATTTAGATAGGTAAAAAATCATGTGTAGCATGCATACGTGTCAGGCAAAGAGTCTGTGTCCACTATATATATTCTTATGTTCCAATATAAAAATCAAATTCTACATCAAGACCAACATTTAGATTCCTACAAAAATTGTAAAGTAGGTGATTGATGTAATCAAGACAGTTTTATTATTATTATTATTTAATACAAAAAAATAGCAAGAAAGAAATAACGATAAAATCTGTTTTGCTTATCTGTTTAAAGAAGGAACTATTTTGAAACCCAGAGCTAAACTATCAAATCCAAGATAAAGTCTAGTAAAAATTATCGATATATTGTATTAAGAAGAAATTCATAGTAAGAAGTTACACAAAGGTTTATAAAATAGCTAAAGCTACTACTAAGTTAAATAATAAGAAACAAAACAAAACAAACAAATAATAATTCCTTTTTTTTGAAGGACTGGAACAAAGTAGAGAAAATATGTTCAAAAATATTTAAGATACAATCTGATAATCATATGCGTTTATCCAAAATCATGGTACTCTAAATCCTCGTCATACTAGTAAGCAAGGCTACGATAATCACAAAGTCCTCAACTTTGGCACATATCTCTAGAATCGTGGTATTTAACATTTTTGCGATACCGCTAGCTTGGCTGCGAAAATCTTAAATTTTCACACCCGAAAAATACATCCAAAATCAGACTATATGTCCTCACCATGCTGGTTAATGTGATTATAGAAGACTAGATTCCAAAACTTAGATGACCTAGCCCATATAATTTTATCATGACAAAAATTAAATTAAATCAATAATGAATACCCAAAAATTAAATTTATCTACGAACATCAAGAATCAAAAAAAAATGAATAAAAATCCTTTAAATCATATAAATACAAACTCGGATGCCACAACCAACATCAAGATTCAAGATTCAACAATCATCCATCAAAATCAATAAATACAAACTCAAATTCAACAATAATCCATCAAAATCAAATTCAACAACAGAAAGTAAAGATAAATCAAATCAAGGGAAAAAGAGTTTTCAAATTGAAGTTAACATAAGATTCTCAAGGGTCGTCCCAGGAATCTCGCAAGGGATCCTAACTGTGATTGAGTACATTCAAAATGTATTCTAATCCTACTGCAGGCTGTAGTGGTACTCTAGTTCAAATACCACTACATAAACTCGACCTGTATGGACCACCACTAAAAACGTGTCATGACCCGCACCCTAGAGTAAGGGCACGAGAAGTGGGTACGTCCAGCCTACGCCGCAGTGTCGACGGTAGAACGCTGTCCTAGGTCACATCTAACAATATAATGCTAAGCAGTTTATATTTCCCGAATGAGGGTGACATAGCAGAATGTAAACTCAATCACATCTAAGGTAGAGCATAATGGAAGATAGATAAAACATAAAATCCAAAAGAGATACTGTCACCCCCCCAGTTTTCAGAAACAGGAGTATTTTTATCATTTTATATATTTGAATATTTTTAAAATTTATTTTATTATTTATGATATTATTTTGGGGTTAAAATTTATTTTATTATTTATGATATTATTTTGGGGTTATTTGAGTCGAGTTCGAATTTCAACTCAATCCGACTTGAAACGGGGACCCGAGGGTAGTTTGACTCTAGTGGGACCCACACACTAGTTAGGCATGGCCCACATGATATTAATTTTAGTCCACATGATAGAAATATTTTAGTTAGAGGTTAGACTAATTATTATGGATAAGGTTAGTGTGATTAGAGACTTTAGAATGACTAATTTAGCCCCAACCAATTAGCCCTTTCCTAATACTCATAGAATAGGTTAGTGGGGGCATTTTGGACCTTACCATAATAGGACAAATAGCCCCATATGGCCAGCCACTTTGGGAGAGGATAGGCTCAAGTTCATTTCATTATTCTCATCCACACTCTCTCTCTTGTTCTTCCCCAAATTCCTAGAGAGTAATCCCTAGCAATTTCTCAACCAAATTCTTTCATTTGCCACCAAATCTTCTTCTTCCTTCTCCATTCTAGCCAAGGAGGAAGCTACCCAAGTTTGGAAGGATTCGGAGCTCGTTCGTGTCCTTTTGGAATCTCTACGTGTCGGTGTCGCTCCGGGAAGGCTTTTCTTCGATTCGATCTACCGGGAGGTATAAATTCCTTCTCCTTTTCATTTTCTCATGCATATAGGTCTATTTTGAACCCATAGAAATGACTTCCATGGTTGTATCTCCATTTGTATCCATTTTGTGTCCATTTGGAGGTCATAGGAGTGTCCTTTGTGTTGTGGTTGTGTCCATGTGGGAAAACCCCAAATTTGGACACACTATGTGTTGTTGTTATGTATGAATGAATTATTACATGTTTAATCTCATATTTTTGTATTGGAGATGTGTTCTATAGTGTCTCATATATAAATATATTAGTGTAGAGAATGAGTTCTTGATATATTATGTTATATACTTGTGTTCTTTTGTCTCAAACTACCCAAATCCGTCATGATTTTTATCCACGTTTTTAATTTCAGCCCTAACTTAGAAATATGATAACTTCTAGCTCAAAGCTCGGTTTAATCTCCCGTTTTTTTAAAAGAAGCGTATTGAAGTTAGCTTTCCAAAAACATATATTAACAGGCCTAATTCCTTCTGTAACTTTTTGGAGAATTATTTGAGTGTCAGCTATACGAAAGACAAATGCGTTCTAGGTGTTTTCGCGATTCCGGGAGTTTCCGGAAACGAAAATGCGATCCGTTTGAAGTTTCGGAAAGCTAACACATAGATCTATAACATACTTTAATCCTAGATTTTAATTCATGCTGAGATGGTACAGTATTGATTATTAGTAGGAGTTACTATTCGACATATGTATTTTGTGCACCCTTGTGTGTAATATAATGTTCTATTTGATTTTAACCCATGTTAATGTATAAACATTATATAAATAAATAGAGAATGCAAGCATGAGTAAATGTTTAAATAAATGATGTATGAGGTGTAAGTATCATATCTAATGTAAGCATGTATAAGTATGGCTTGTAATGAATATGTAGGTTCCATAGTATGTAATGTATGGTGCATATAGTGGTGCAAGAGAATAAATGAATGATAAATGAATGCAAGCATGAATGTAATGTAATAATAGATGTAATGTATGCAATATACAAGTTAATGAGATGTAATGTTCTATGTTAACACTATCACACATGACACATTGTTCACTTATACTTTGACACTCTTTGATATGTATACACTATGTATGCCCATTTAACCCTCACTTGCCCCTTTGCCATGTTCATATACACACACATAGCCCCTTAAATAAGTATTTATGAATACAGTTAACTTAGCTATGTATGTATATTATATATATGTTAGCATATTGTGTTGTAATATATAAGTTTATATAACCATTTGAAATGCCATGATTATAGACCTAATGTTGAATACCAATATATGCATGTGTATATATGTGTAGACATATATAGTTTAAAGTAATAGATTACCTAATGTATATCCAATGTGAATTATTGCCTATTTGAGTATTGAATAATTGCATGCTATATAGAGTTGGGTGTATGTTGGCTTGTATAGCCTTGTATTGATGTGTGCTTGCTAGGATAAGTCTTGGTTAGGCCTAGTAAGACTTGCTGGGTTAGGACATGACCTAGTTTGACCTAGTTTGACTAGTGCAGTTGACCAGAGTTGACCAAGGGTTGACTTTGGCCTAGTTTGACCTAGATTCATGTAGAATGCATTGTAGTGCTTTATATTACCCTTCTGAACATGTTGTGACTTGTGCTGTTCCAATTAGGAGCCAGACACCTCTCCTCGGACAGTATCTTTACCTTGGACATTCAGATATCAGGCGAGTACATTCTCCGATCGTTTCATACTTGTCATGAATTATATTCTCGCTCTAGATTACTTTTAGTTGATGCTGTCACGTTATCATCACGGATTGGTACTATACGGATCTCTTCTTGGGAAGTTACCCCCTTAGCGGACGCATCGGATACTTTATGACATGTGTTTCATGTACATCATGTATTCTTTGCTTCTGCGTTATTCATGTACACTCATGTTCTCTCATGTTCTTATATGTACTCTCATGTTCTTTCATGTACGCTCATGTTTCCTCATGTGTTTCTTGTATAACCAAAACATCATGTCCGTAACGTAACTTGAATAGATTCTTGTGTATTGATTGTGGGTAGGGTTGAGTATAAATGGTCATGTGATTTATCCATCATGTACACTCTGTTACTTTTCATGTTCATCATGTACAACCTAAGCCAATTACATGCCATCTCGTACTCTAAATCACTAGTCACTTACAGTTCTTACTTATCATGTATATATATTTCCAGTTATCAAATATCTCTCCTGTTTTCATGTACATCTTCTTACAGCATTTCATGTATTTTATTTTATTGTCTATTTTATATTTCCTGACATGATATGAACTGCATGAGATATATTGTGCTCGCTCCTGTCCTGACTGGACCTGTTGATAAATTTTACAGATAGCCTGGGATTGCCTGCTAGCCTAGAGGAGACACAGTAGAGGTTGTTTAGATAGTTATTTCATTTTGTCTGGAGTTGTATTTACTTGTGGATTATTGTATTTGAGTTTTGAGATGTATTTCTGGGATTATGTATCTTAGACACTTAGACTTCTATCTCCTGTATCTCTTTTGGATTTCATGTTTATCTATCTTTATCATTCTACCTTAGATTATGATTGAGTTGTACCTCTGTGTTGGCCTCCTTATGGAGAGTATTCATATTATGCTAGTTATAGTTCATGACCTAAAACAGCGTTCTACCGTCGATACTGCGGCATAGGCTGGACGTTGTTACGTACTCGTACCCTCACGGTGGGTGCGGATCGTGACACGTTTTTAGTGGTGGCCCATGCAGGTCGAGTTTATGTAGTAATATTCGAACTTGAGTACCACTATAGCCTGCAGTAGGAATAGGATATATTTTGAAGGTACTCAATCACAGTTAGGAACCCTTGAGAGATTTTCGGGACGACCCTTGAGAATCTTATTTTAACTTCGATTTGAAAACTTTTTTTTCCCTTGATTTGATTTATTTTTACTTTCTGTTGTTAAATTTGATTTTGATGGATTATGGTTGAATTTGAGTTTGTATTCATTGATTTTGATGGATGATTGTCGAATTTTGAATCTTGATGATAGCTGTTGCATCCGAGTTTGTATTTTGATGGATTTATGTTCATTTTGAATTTTGAAGTTCGTTGATAAATTTGATTTGATTTATGGGCATTCATTATTGATTTAATTTAATTTTTGACAAGATGAAATTATATGGGCTAGGTCATCTATGTTATGGAATCTAGTCTTCTATAGCCACATTAGCCAGCATGGTAAGGACATATAGTCTGACTTTGGATATATTTCTCTGGTGTGGGAATTTAAGGTTTTTGCAGCCAAGCTAGCGGCATCGCAAAAATGTTAAATACTATGATTCTAGAGGTATGTGCATAAGTCAAGGACTCTGTGATTATCGTATCCTTGCTTACTAGTATGACGAGGATTTAGAGTACCATGATTTTGGATAGACGCATATGATTATCAGATTGTACCTTAAATATTTTCGAACATGTTTTCACTACCTTTGTTTCAGTCCTTCAAAAAAATTTATTATTAATTGGTTTGTTTTGTTTAGTTTCTAATTATTTAAATTAGGAGTAGCTTGTGTAACTTCTTGCTATGAGATTCTACATAATACAATAAATTGATGATTTTGCTAGACCTTATCTTGGATTTGATATTTTAGCACTGGATTTCAAAATGGCTCCTTCTTTAAACAGATAAGCAGAACAAATTTTATTGTTATTTCCTTCTTGCTATTATTCTCACATTAAATAATAATAATAATAAAACTGTCATGATTACGTCAATCACCTGCTTGCAATCTTAGTAGGAATCTAAATGTTAGTCTTAACGTAGAATTAATTTTTATATTGGGATATGAGAATATATATATGAATATATAGTGGACACTTTTCTGACACTTATGCATGCTACAGTTGATTTCCACCTATCTAAATACATATTAATATGTCGTTAATGTTTAAATTTTCAAAACCCCAATATTTTCGATTCTCTGCTTTTCCTAGCTTAACTCGTAATTTAAATATAAAATTTTATGATAATAGTTTTATTTATATCACTGCACATGTATGTTATACGTAGGGTTTCAATTCAAAAAAAATTTTTGGTTGAGTTTTGTGTTTAAATTTGTCAAATCTGAGACTGTGTGCATATTAACCCTTAATACGGGATTTTAAATATTAGTTCAAATTGATTGTTTTAAATGTAATATTTAGAGCTGTGTACATTATTGTTGTAGGGATATAAATTTAGGTTCCATATTCTTACATGTTAGGTTGTGATAAACATTGAGTTGGTTTTGATGTGCAAATTCTCCAAAATCCTGAAAACTGAATACATGTTAACATTTTTACATTGATTTCCATGTTTAGTTCAATTTCAGATTTAACATGTAATATTGAACTGTATGCGTAGATAAATGTATTGATAGTATATTAGGGTTTTATTTCTATCATGTTAGGATGTATTGGGAGCATGAGATTAGTTGTGATGTTTCAAACTCCTAAATTTTGAAATTACATTATGTTAATATTGTACTGGTTTAAATGTTAGGTTATTTTCAGATTTTGTATGTAAATGCTGAACTAAAACTGGGTTTAACCTTTCAATACTAAGCTATAACCCTGTACAAGGACACACACACCCTAACTTAGTATACCCTGTCATGTAACCTAACTCTTCCTCTCTATGTCATGATTATATATCTATATAGATATATATAGAGCTTAGGCATACATGTTATAATGTATATACATACATAACTAAATCTCTACCTCTTTATATATACATATATACATGGTTAGCCATGCATGTTATGAGCAAATGAGTTGTGTATTGTAGATTATTTAACCAATATGCCATGATTAGTGTAACTTGATAGTTATTGTTTGAAACCCCAAATCCTTCTATGCACTTTCATGTATATTTCACATACACATACGCCTATTATCTAACCATATGAACATGTTCACATACACCCATACACACACGAACTACATAACTTGTACATAATGCTAGCTTTTTTCCTCTCTAACGCTATATATATAAATATATTGTGGTTGGATTTTCATGCAATTGGCTTTTATTCTTTAACTTTGATTTTGATTTTCTTGAATAGTACCCCTTATTAGATAAATGGTGTATAGGATGGTAGACTGCCTTACAGTCTTGATGATTGTTATTTCTGTATCTTTTCTAGTTTAGCACCCTAGATTGCTTGTGTGTTTTGATACCATATGACCGTTTTGGTTTAGCATGACTAGTATACCTAGAAGAGACTTTCACTACCACCGTATGCCATGACCCTGTATGTCATCCTTTTAAATCGTATGATTGTTTAAGTTCGGAGACTTTGATTGTGGGGGGTTTGACCTAGAAGGAGTATGAACATTTTAATTTTGAGGATAAAATTTTTCTAAGGTGGGTAGACTTGTAACACCCAGTTCTCTAAAATGAGGGTAATTTTAAACTTTTATAATTTCAATCATTTATTGATTTGATATTTAAATCACGATATGATTTTTGGTAATTTTTAAATTATTTTAAAACTATTTAAAATTATGACTTGTGATTTTGATATTTTGCTAGTGAAACCCTAGAGACTGTTTGACCTAGAGCCTAATCATGTGATTAGGATATTTTAATATCATTTCTGGCCTAAGGATATTTTGTATTTGACCTCTTTGAATTATTTTGATATTTATTGCGTTGGTGATTGTTGATTTTGACCTTTGATAGGTGTGATTTTGTGATGGTTTTGTGTCCGTATCGGACACGTATCAGTTTTTATTTACAAATGTTTGATGTGCCTCAAAGAGATTTTTTTATTGCTGATTTTTTTTGAAAAGTATTTGAATGAGATTGTTTTCTGCATGTGTTTCCTGTGATTACTTTGTTTTAATTTCGAGGACGAAATTTTTTTTAAGGTGGATAGATTTGTCACCCCCAGTTTTCAGAAACAGGGGTATTTTGTCATTTTACATTTTTGAATATTTTTAAAATTTATTTTATTATTTATGATATTATTTTGGGGTTAAAATTTATTTTATTATTTATGATATTATTTTGGGGTTATTTAAGTCGGGTTCGAATTTTAACTCAATCCGACTTGAAACGGGGACCCGGGGTTAGTTTGACTCTAGTGGGACCCACACACTAGTTAGGCATGGCCCACATGATATTAATTTTATTCCACATGATAGAAATATTTTAGTTAGAGGTTAGACTAATTATTATGGATAAGGTTAGTGTGATTAGAGACTTTAGAATGACTAATTTAGCCCCAACCAATTAGCCCTTTCCTAATACTCATAGAATAGGTTAGTGGGGGCATTTTGGACCTTACCATAATAGGACAAATAGCCCCATTTGGCCAGCCACTTTGGGAGAGGATAGGCTCAAGTTCATTTCATTATTCTCATCCACACTCTCTCTTGTTCTTCCCCAAATTCCTAGAGAGCAATTCCTAGCAATTTCTCTACCAAATCCTTCCATTTCGCCACCAAATCTTCTTCTTCCTTCTCCATTCTAGCCAAGGAGGAAGCTAACCAAGTTTGGGAGGATTCGGAGCTCGTTCGTGTCCTTTTGGAATCTCTACGTGTCGGTGTCGCTCCGGAAAGGCTTTTCTTCGATTCGATCTACCGGGAGGTATAAATCCCTTCTCCTTTTCATTTCCTCATGCATATAGGTCTATTTTGAACCCATAGGAATGACTCCCATTGTTGTATCTCCATTTGTGTCCATTTCGTGTCCATTTGGAGGTCATAGGAGTGTCCTTTGTGTTGTGGTTGTGTCCATGTAGAAAAACCCCAAATTTGGACACACTATGTGTTGTTGTTATGTATGAATGAATTATTACATGTTTAATCTCATATTTTTGTATTGGAGATGTGTTCTATAGTGTCTCATATATATATATATATTAGTGTAGAGAATGAGTTCTTGATATATTATGTTATATACTTGTGTTCTTTTGTCTCAAACTACCCAAATCCGTCATGATTTTTATCCACGTTTTTAATTTCAGTCCTAACTTAGAAATGTCATAACGTTAGCTCAAAGCTCGGTTTAATCTCCCGTTTTTTTTAAAAAGAAGCGTATTGAAGTTAGTTTTCCAAAAACATATATTAATAGGCCTAATTCCTTCTGTAACTTTATGGAGAATTATTTGAGTGTCAGCTATACGAAAGACAAATGCGTTCTCGGTGTTTTCGCGATTCCGGGAGTTTCCGAAAACGAAAACGCGATCCGTTTGAAGTTTCGGAAAGCTAACACATAGATCTATAACATAATTTAATCCTAGATTTTAATTCATGCTGAGATGGTACAATATTGATTATTAGTAGGAGTTACTATTCGGCATATGTATTTTGTGCACCCTTGTGTGTAATATAATGTTCTATTTGATTTTAACCCATGTTAATGTATATACATTATGTAAATAAATAGAGAATGCAAGAATGAGTAAATGTTTAAATAAATGATGTATGAGGTGTAAGTATCATATCTAATGTAAGCATGTATAAGTATGGCTTGTAATGAATATGTAGGTTCCATAGTATGTAATATATGGTGCATATAGTGGTGCAAGAGAATAAATGAATGATGAATAAATACAAGCATGAATATAATGTAATAATAGATGTAATGTATGCAATATACAAGTTAATGAGATGTAATGTTCTATGTTAACACAAATCCTATATTACCTCATGTACCCCCTTACACTATGTTGACACTATCACACTTGACACATTGTTCACTTACACTTTGACACTCTTTGATATGTATACACTATGTATGCCCATTTGACCCTCACTTGCCCCTTTGTCATGTTCATATACACACACATAGCCCCTTAAATAAGTATTTATGAATACAGTTAACTTAGCTATGTATGTATATTATATATATGTTAGCATATTGTGTTGTAATATATAAGTTTATATAACCATTTGAAATGCCATGATTATAGACCTAATGCTGAATACCAATATATGCATGTGTATATATGTGTAGACATATATAGTTTAAAGTAATAGATTACCTAGTGTATATCCAATATAAATTCTTGCCTATTTGAGTATTGAATAATTGCATACTATATAGAGTTTGGTGTATGTTGGCTTGTATAGCCTTGTATTGATATGTGCTTGCTAGGATAAGTCTTGGTTAGGCCTAGTAAGACTTGCTGGGTTAGGACATGACCTAGTTTGACCTAGTTTGACTAGTGCAGTTGACCAGAGTTGACCAAGGGTTGACTTTGGCCTAGTTTGACCTAGATTCATGTAGAATGCATTGTAGTGCTTTATATTGCCCTTCTGAACATGTTGTGACTTGTGCTGTTCCAATTAGGAGCCAGACACCTCTCCTCGAACAGTATCTTTACCTTCGACATTCATATATCAGGCGAGTACATTCTCTGATCGTTTCATACTTGTCACGAATTATATTCTCGCTCTAGATTACTTTTACTTGATGCTGTCACGTTATCATCACGGATTGGTACTATACGAATCTTTTCTTGGGATGTTACCCCCTTTGCGGGCGCATCGGATACTTTATGACATGTGTTTAATGTACATCATGTATTCCTGGCTTCTGCGTTATTTATGTACACTCATTTTCTCTCATGTTCTTACATGTACGTTCATGTACTCTCATGTTCTTTCATGTACGCTCATGTTTTCTCATGTGTTTCTTGTATAACCAAAATATCATGTCCGTAACGTAACTTGAATAGATCCTTGTGTATTGATTGTGGGTAGGGGTGAGTATAAATGGTCATGTGATTTACCCATCATGTACACTCTGTTACTTTTCATGTTCATCATGTACAACCTAAGCCAATTACATGCCATCTCGTACTCTAAATCACTAGTCACTTACAGTTCTTACTTATCATGTATATATATTTCCAGTTATCAAATATCTCTCCTATTTTCATGTACATCTTCTTACAGCGTTTCATGTATCTTATTCTATTGTCTGTTTTATATTTTCTGACATGATATGAACTGCATGAGATGTATTATGCTCGCTCCTATCCTGACTGGACCTGTTGATAAATTTTACAGATAGCCTGGGATTGCCTGCTAGCCTAGAGGAGACACAGTAGAGGTTGTTTAGATAGTTATTTCATTTTGTCTGGAGTTGTATTTACTTGTGGATTACTGTATTTGAGTTTTGAGATGTATTTCTGGGATTATGTATCTTAGACACTTAGACTTCTATCTCCTGTATCTCTTTTGGATTTCATGTTTATCTATCTTTATCATTCTACCTTAGATTGTGATTGAGTTGTACCTCTGTGTTGGCCTCCTTATGGAGAGTATTCATATGATGCTAGTTATAGTTCATGACCTAGAACAACATTCTACCGTCGACACTACGGCGTAGGCTGGGCGTAGTTACGTACTCGTACCCTCACGGTGGGTGCGGGTCGTGACAGATACAGCAGATAGAAGTCTAAGTGTCTAAGATATACAAACCCAGAAATACATCTCAAAGCTCAAATACAGTAATCCATAAATACAACTCAAGACAACTGAAAATAAGCTATAAGCAAAACCCTAGCTATCTATACAAACTCTACTGTGTCTTCTCTAGGCTAGCAGACAACCTCCAGGATATCTGTAAAATTTATCAACAGGTCCAGTCAGGACAGGAGCGAGCATAATACATCTCAACAATTCATAGCAGGTTAGAAAATATAAACATGCAGTAGAGTAAGATACAGGATCTGAAAGAAATACAGTATGTAAACAGAAAGAGAGAACTCTAATAGAAATATCTACTATAAGTAAAGAAGTAACAGTGGCTAGTGAGTCAGAGTACAATATAAACATGTGAATGGCATAAGAGATTCTGGGAACTATACTATGGAGTAATTCTGGGAACTACACTACTTGGATATTATTTACATGTCTACTTCTACTCCCCCGTACCCCCAATCAATACACAAGGATCCAACCAGGTTATGTTATGATTCCATACAAAGGCCCACAAGGGGTGATACATGGATAGCCCATAAATGGGGTGATTCTGGGAATGCCCATAAATGGGGTGATTCTAGAAATGCCCATAAATGGGGTAATTCTGGGAATACCCATAAATGGAGTGATTCTGGGAAGACTCTGTGATCATGAGAGAACATGTCATAAGTGATCGAAGAATCGTGAAGCATAGTGATACACCATGTAAGTGAAACGCACAGAACTTGTAGTATACGATACTTCCTGAGGGGATAACATCTCAAGAATGGATCCATATAGTACTAATCCATGTTACCAATGTGACAACATCAAGTAAAGTAATCTAAAGCAGGAAAATAATTCTAACAGGATATAAAATGATCAGAGAATGTACTCGCCTGGTATCCTGAATGTTCGAAGAGAATATACTGTCCGAGGAGTGGTGTCTGTCTCCTATAGAACAGTACAAGTCACAACAAGTCTAAAATAAGGAAATAGACTGCTACAATGCATCTACATGAAGTTTGGGGTCAATTTAGGCTAAAGTCAACCTTTGGTCAACTCTAGTCAACTAGACTAGTCAAACTAGGTCAAACCTAAACCAAATAAGTCTATACTAGTCTAACTAGTCTATTCTAGGCCTAATCAAGACTAAACAAGTCTAATTAAACTCTCACTAGGCAAACAGACACACCATAGGCTAAGAGTCCTAGGCTATAGGCTATATCATGCCTAAGCCAAACCACAAACACATATACACATAACAATATATATATCTAATATATTGTAGTACACTCATAACATATAGGCTACCTATATGTACATCCCACATATATATATGCACCACTATTCACATATTCATATACATAGATATATATAGGAAAGCTAAAAATATATATATATATTTATATATATATATATATATATATATATATATATATATATATATATATATATATATAGAGAGAGAGAGAGAGAGAGAAAGAGAGGTAAAAGAGTAAGTAAGTATGTGTGTGTGTTTGGCATGTGTATGAAAGGATATGTGTTAATGTTCTAAAATTTAGTGATAGGTAGGTGTATGTGACATGGCATACATGATGTCAAAGGGTGTATGAATGCATGTGTGTAAAAGGTTACAGGTTAACTCAGTTTATAGAAATACATACATACATACATACTTACCTTGTATACATGTATACATACATATCATGTATATTACATTTACATGATACATACATGTATACTTGTATTATATTATACTTACATTCATGCATATTAGATACTTGTATTTATATTAACATATTGTAAATATTCATTTCATTCATGCATCTATGCATTACCTACATGTTTTATACATATGCATACATTGTATATTCATATCATTTCATACATTAGCATAGAGACATACAAACATGCACACATCATATATTTCATACCTTATATTATCTTATATATCATGTTATATATTATCATTCATTCCTTTCATATATTACATTATATTTAAGTTGAATACATCATATATGGATACAATACATTATCTTGCATGCTGGTATTCATATATTATATTCTATATTACCTATATACATGTATTTTCTTCATTCATTCATACTTGCATCATATACTCTACATTACCATACATGTTATCATTATATATTGCATTACAATATTTATACATTATACATTCATATCTATCATTACATATATATCTTCATGCATACATTGTATATCATTCTTTCATTCATGCATTGCTTATATGCATTATATTAATTGCATTCCTACATGCTTGCATTCAACCATATATATATATACATTAATGTAAAGAGAATATATATCATATATATATCATTTTATTCATCTAACATATCATGCGTTACATACTCTATATTCATTTAATATCTATACTACATAGGCTCATAGGTTACACAAAATGCATATATCGTATAGTCACTCTTCTACTTAAAACTAATACTGTACCAATTGGGCATTTACTAAATTCCAGGATTAAAGTATGTCGTAGCCCTTTGTGTTAGCTTTCCAAAACTTTATACGGATCGCATTTTCGTGTCTGGAAGCTCCCAAAATCGCGAAAATACCGAAACACATTCGTCTTTTGTACAGCTAACACTCAAATATTCTACAGAAAGTTATAGAAAGCATTTGGTTTATTAAAATATATATTTGGAAAGCTAACTTCGATACGGTTCTTTTAAAAAAAACGGGAGATAAATCGGAGTTTTAAGCTAAAAGTTATGATATTTTTAAGTTGCTTTGGTTAATAAAAACGTAGATAAAAATTATGACGGATTTGACAAAAGAACACATATAGGCCAAGATACTTGGATACAAACATAGGTATCCAAATGAAACTCATTGTAACCATCCTATCTAAGATCAATCCACTCTCTAACCATTATAAAACTGAATTTAAATATCTATTTAAACTATTATCATACATACATACACATGGGGTGTCCTAATTTGGGATCTATCAAGTCGGACACAAGACACATATCTAAAATCCTCAAGAGAGCTCCAAATGGCCTCAAATTTGAATCTAAATGGGACACATGCATGAGGATGGATCCTAGAGATTCAAAACTAATTTATATGCAAAGAAAATCGATTTAGAGGATGGGTTTTACCTATTGGGAGTGGAATCCCAATGAAATCATTTAGGACACGGCTCCGATATGAACATCCTTTAAAGTGGACACTCCTCCTGCACTCCCCTTCCAATCTTTGGTAGCACCCTTCCCTTGGAGAATGGGAATGATTGAGGGAAGGTTTGGTGAAGGAATGATTTGATTTGGAGATCAAATCAATGGGAAGGCTCTCTAAAATTGGGGAAGAACAAAAGAAAAATAAAAGAGGCAAGATTGCAATGAATGAAATGAATCATTCTCCCCTAAAGGTGGCTGCCATAAAGAGTCCATTAGGGCTAATGGGAAATGTCCTAATTGTCCCTCTCTAGTCTCATATGGTTAAGTCTAGACTAGGTTCAAGTTTGGGGTCAAAATGATCTAGTTTTGAGTCTCTAACTTAACCATTCTAACATGATAAAAATTAGTTTAATTAACTAACTTAATGTTGGGTCTTGTGACCCATGCTTAACTTAATATTGGGTCCCATCTAGAGTTCAAGCTACCCGTGTCACAATACAAGTCGGAACGAGACGAAACTCAAACCCGACTAAACAAATCCAATAAAAACAATATTAAAAATATAAAATTTTCCCAATATATTAAAATATAAAAAATAACCAAAATCATAATACATAAATTTAAATATTATTAAAATAATCTAAAATTCACCAATTAATCAAAATCCTAAATAATTCAAAAGTCACAAAATGACCAAAATACCCTTAGCCTAAAAAGTTGTAAATAGTCATTCTAATCACATGGTTAGGTCACCATGGTTAGTCTCTAAGCTTAGCAAAACTAGGGATTAACTAGTTAACCATCAAAATCATAATTCAATATTTTAAATAGTTTTAAATTGATTAAAAAAATTACCAAAAATTACAACATGAGTTAAATCTTACTATCGATTAATCAAAATTATAAAAGTTTAAAATTACCCTCATTTTAGAAAAGTGGGTGTTACATCTAGTCTGAAACATGTTCGCATTTGGGGTAGTCCAGCACATGTGCTGATTGGGAAAGCAGATAAGTTGGAATCTCGTACAAAAGTACGCTTGTTTGTTGGCTATCCAAGAGGAACGAAAGGAGATTTATTTTATAGTCCTAAGGATCAGAAGGTCATTGTTAGCACGAATGCCCGATTCTTAAAGGAAGACTATGTGATGAACCATAAACCCACAAGTAGAGTTGTTCTAGAAGAACTGAGACATGAGACACCAAGTACTCCAGTACCAACAGTACAAGAGGATAAACCACAAATAACTGCACAACGTATCACAAATGTTACACCACAACCGATAGTGCCTCGTCGTAGTGGGAAGGTTGTGATACAACCTGATAGATATATGTTCTTGGGAGAGTCGTCAGACTTCGTCCCTGAGGAACAAGATTATGATCCCTGTACCTACAATGAAGCACTCCAAGATAAAGAGGCAGAGTCTTGGCAAAAATCAATGATATCTGAAATAGAATCTATGGATTCTAATCAGGTCTGGAAGCTTGTAGAACCACCCGTTGGTGTAAAAGCCATTGGATGCAAGTGGGTCTATAAGAGAAAAAAGGATCATACGGTAAGGTTGAAACCTTTAAAGCTCGGATTGTAGCAAAAGGTTTTACTCAAAGAGAGGGTATCGATTATGAGGAAACATTTTCTCCTGTAGCCATGCTTAAGTCTATCCGAATTTTTTTATCTATTGCAGCTCATCTCGATTATGAGATTTGGCAAATGGATGTCAAGACAGCTTTCCTTAATAGAAGTCTTGAGGAAGACATCTATATGAAGCAACCGGACGGGTTCATTGAAAAGGGCCAGGAGCATCTTGTTTGTAAGCTCAAGAAGTCCATTTATGGACTTAAGCAAGCTTCCAGATCTTGGAACATATATTTTGATCATGTGATAAAATCCTATGGATTTGATCAATGTCAGGATGAATCATGTGTATACAAAAAGTGTGACGGAAACGTGGTGGTGTTCCTAGTACTTTATGTGGATGACATCTTGCTCATTGGAAACAATGTGAAGGTGTTATCTGATATAAGTGTATGGTTATCCAAAAAGTTTGATATGAAGGACTTGGAAGAAGTAGGTCACAACCTTGGGATCAAAGTTCTACGAGATCGCAAGAAAAGGATGTTGGGCTTATCCCAAGCTTCCTATATCGATACTGTACTAACTCATTTTAGTATGCAAAATTCTAAGGAAGGTTTCTTACCTTTTAGACATGGAATTGCTCTATCAAAGGAGCAGTGTCCGAGGACATCTAAAGAGATAGAGAACATAAATGCAGTTCCTTATGCTTCAGCAGTAGGAAGCTTAATGTATGCAATGCTATGTACGAGACCAGACATCAGGCATGGTCAGCAGATATCAGTCTAACCCAGGACAAGAGCACTAGACTGCCGTAAAGCATATTTTGAAGTACCTGAAAAGGACTAAAGAGTATATGCTAGTTTACCAGGCAGATAGTTTAGTTTCCTTGGGGTATACAGACTCAGATTTTCAATTAGATAGGGATTCCAGGAAATCTACCTCAGGTTATGTGTTTACTTTGGGAGGTGGAGCCATTGTGTGGAGGAGTATCAAGCAAAAATGTATTGCCGATTCCATCATAGAAGCCGAGTATGTGGCAGCCTCTGAGGCAGCCAAAGAAGCGGTTTGGCTCAGAAACTTTCTGTTGGACTTGGATGTGGTACCTAGTTTGCCTAAGTCTATTACACTTTATTGTGATAATAGTGGTGTAGTTGCAAACTCGAAGGAACCACGAGCCCATAAGACTGGCAAATACATTGAGCGCAAGTACCACCTGATACGAGATTTCGTAAAGAAAGAAAAAGTTGCTGTGATCAAGATAGCATCAGCCGACAACCTAGCTGATCCCTTTACAAAGAGCTTACCAGCTAAAGCTTTTGATAGTCATGTTGAGGGAATGGAAGTCAGATGTGTAGCAGCATGGCTTTAAGTATAAGTTAGAAATTTGTAACAGTATACTGAAAAGCAATACTTTGAGTATAAGAGGGAGATTGTGAGAGTTATATACTAAAAGCATCACTTTTTTAGTAACCTTATTTCCTTAAATTTTGAATGAGAATTATATGGGCAAATGTTTGCATATTGTATTTGTTGCAAGTGTTAATACAAATGTCTGATATTCTATATTGTAGATAATATGGTGTGTGGTGTCACACAGAAGATCATATTATCAGTTTTCTATGGAGTATATAAATAGTTCACAACCTAGATGGACTTGGACAATCTATTGGAAAGGTTGTAGTGTAATCTGGTATTAGTCTATCTTGACTATAGGTTTACACTAGTACACTTTGTGTGTATTGAACAGGACCACACTACAACAAAAAAGTGTTTTAACGACATTTTCTTTACGACACTTTCAAAATAAGTGTCGTTAATTTTTTGTAGTGATGACACTCTACTAAAACATGTCGTTGTAATTAAGTATTTATTATAATGTACGACACTTTTTTAAAAATGTCGTAAACATAAATTCAACAACACTTTTAAGAACACCTAAAAGTGTCGTATAATATTATATGCTAAATACAACACTTGAAAAGTGTTGTCTCAAATTTTATTTCCTACCAATTTTTTTCCATACTAAATACAACACTTGTGAAATGCCATTTCAAATTTTATTTCGTATTTCACTTTACCGCTTCTTGTCAAAAAAAAAAAAAAATATTCGCGCTTGTTCTAAAAAATTGGCGCCCGGCCAAGAGGGATAACATCCCTTTAGTTTCTCATATTTTTGGTCTCCCTCTCTCTCTCTCTATCTCTCTCTCTATCTTTTCTTTCTTTCTCTTCATCTCTCCCATAATTTTCGACAGTTCAATTGTCGAGTCTCTCTTCCATTCTTCTTCCTTTCTCTTGCCCTCTCCCTTAATTTTTGACATTTCCATTGTCGAGTTACTCTTAGAGGTTGGGCGACAAGGGGATTGTCGTGACCTCTATGCATTTCGGAGGTTAGGCGGCAAGGAGAAATTTTTTATCACAGTACCACCGTCACCGACGCACATCTCAGAGGTTGGTCACCTCTCACTCCTTCATCTCCACCCCTCTTTTTCTGATATTTTTATTTATTATCTAGGGTTAATAATTGGGGATTTTCTAAGCATCAAAATATATTTGATCATGATCTAGGTTTTCTTTCTTAATTAGGGTTTAAAGGAAGAAATCGGCATCTAGGGTTTGTGGCTAAATGTTTTAAAAAATGTTTTATTGAATTAATTTTTTATAACAAATTCTCAGAAAAAAATTACTCTGATGTAGATTCAATAAATCGTTTGATTTCTGGGAAACTACATTTAGCCATGGTTTTCTAGACTAAATATATGGATTTTTGCTGCATCGCTTTCTTAGATCAAGTGGTTGTGGACTGGATCCAAAATTATGTTACAAATCTATGGTTCGTTCTGTTAATATGGATGACACAAGGATTGTCCACATTAATAACTCTGTTTTTGTTCTAGTTAACAAGTAGGTCAGTTTTTTTAGATGACAAAAATAAATCTGTGAACTGTTGAAGTTCATTCTTAATAATATTTGTTAACTTGATTTTTGAATCATCCTTGGAACTACCACAGGAGAATGTTATTTTATCATTTTTATTTTCTGTTTAGGTATTGATAATTTCATCTTGTTTCCTAACATGGAAAACTTAGAAGTCCTCACAGGACTTTTAAACGTGCCCAATTGTTGAGATATGTTTACTAGTGGTCATCTCCTGCTTTTATCTTTTTTTCGGTCTCTTCGCTGTGAAGTAATTATGTTGCGGAGTTTGCAAAATATGTTGGCTTTGCTAAGTTTGGTTTGGTGTGTAGAAATCAGCATTGGAGTAATATTTAGAGGAAGAAATCAGCATCAAGGGTTCCTTAAGGTTTGAGATGGTCCTTCGACACAGGACCTCGGTATCCCGACCGATTATGGAATCGATGAGCCCTTTGATCGATTACATGATCTTCTCTGAAATTAAGGAACATGTTCCTTAATTAATGTATGTGTTGCTAATATATTTTCTCTCTTCCTTATACAAGAAAAAAAGGTTGTTCTATTTCAACGCTCGTTGCTTTCCACTACTCTTAAAGTTTAGGTGTAGACTTCAACACCGTAACAAAGCTGTAGTAAGGAATTAGAATAACGTTTGTGATTCAATTGACTCTACGTTCATAGAAATGCTTTTTGATCAATTCATGATATTTTATTACCATGTGAACAACTTTTATTTATCCCAAAAGTATGATGTTTCTTGTATCAACTCATGATTCAATTGACTCTATGTTCATAGAAATACCTTTTGATCAATTCATGATACTTTATCAATTCATGAAGAATGCAGATATTCCTCTCTCATAAGACATATTTGTAGGAAGGATACTTATATAACTACTTTGTTGGATTACTAATTTAATAAAAGTGAATAGTGATATCAGAAAAACATATAAATTAACACTAAATAAATCGACAACAAAAAACAAAAGATGACAATAATATATCACTGAAACGAATAAGCATACAACATGCATATGGAATTTCATACTTAAATATAATCAAGATATTTAAATAACCTGAGTATGGTTCTTTTTACTCTGAGCAGATGCAGATGTTTACTTTGGGAATGAAAAATAGATAGAATCCTAGATTAAGGCAAGTGAAGCTCCATATGCATATGCACGAAACCATATGCCACAAAGAAATCATCTCTTACAGTAAAAAGTTAAAAGTAAAAAAAGTGTAATAAATCAAAGTGAGAGCGAAATGTGAATCATGCATATAAATGGAACATGTAACTCTATTTTTAATGGTTTGAGATTTTTGAACATTTATAGCCTACATAACTCTAGTGACCATTAGAAGTAACTCTGTTCATATTCTAACTGATTCTTTCACATGTACCTGTCATCTTGGTTTTTCAGCATTTTATAGTCGACTGTAGGAAGTTTTAGACAACTCTCATTTTACATGTGCATGGTCCACATCTAGCAACATGCATTACCCTTGTCAGTATGTAAGTAAATTATAGTATAACCATTATGAGAAATGGGTGCACAATAGGTCGATTTGTCTCTTTAATAAGGAAGAAACTTGGCTAAGGAAGTGTGATTTCATTAGGGTCAGGTGTCACATGTTAATAATTCTTTGGAGATCATGGGGACAAATTTACATCCAAGGACCGATAAGTTTTGGTAATCATATCCGGTATTCTTCAATCCTTCTGGATGGCTGAGTTCCATGTGAGATTCCAAAGTCCTAAAATTAGACCGATTTATAGTCGCAACTTCTGCATGTACGTTCAGTTGTTAATTACTGAATTTTGTCCCAAACAAGTCTCCTTCCTTGCTACTGGTAGTACAATGTAAATTTTTACTTGCTGTCTGTCTAGGTTTGCTTCATTCGATACTAGGAAGAATATGTCTCCTACATGTCATCCAGAACATGGTTATTAGCCCTCAGTTGCTCTTCTGGAAGTCCTTTCCATTTTCAGGAAGCAGTTAAATACAAGCCAACATTTGTAGATGCCTACCTGAATCAAGCGAATGTGTACAAGGTAAGTCCGTGTAGTGTCGTGTGGTTTCTGGAGCTAGTTTTGGCAGAAAATGAAATTTTCTTTTGGCATGTCCAGGCTTTGAGAATGCCTCAGGAGGCTATCCTGTGCTATCAACGTGCTCTGCAATCACGGCCAACTTATGCAATGGCTTATAGTAAGCATTTCGCTTCCGGTAGTTTCTTGGTTCTTTGTTATTAAGTGGATGTTCGACTTTTCAAAGGGATTGTCTGCTTTTTCAAAAAGACAAAAAGAAGAGAGTTGCTGAAATGGATGCTAACTATATTAGCGTCTGATGCTAGAAATATTGCTAGTGCATATTATGAACAAGATCAGCTAGATTTGTCTATACTACATTACAAACAAGCTCTCACCTATGACCTGGGATTCGTCGAGGCATATAGTAATCTGGTTGGTGTTCTATAAGTTTTAGATTGTAGCCTTTCTAGCATAGAATTTTGTACATAAACAAGTTTTACTCATTTCCTTTGTATTTTGTAAAAATATTGAAGGAAAATGCTTTAAAATTAAGATGCTGGCAAAGTAGAAGAGGATATGAATTGTTATCGGGTGACTGGTTCTGTCCTTTGTCTTCGGAAGTTTAATAAAAAAATTTCTTGATTATTTTTTTCTTTTCGTTTCATGTAGTCTTGTCTTGAACCTAACCATCCACAGGCTCTTGCAAACATCGGAAACATATACATGGAACAGTAAGTTATCTAATATTTTTTAGATGTCTTTTTTGTTCAGGGGTTAACCTTGACATGCCTCTAAGAAAATTAGTTCTGTAAATCATGAACATGATGAGTGCTGCTGCTTCATGTTACATGACAAAATTGTCCATAACAACTGGACTTGCTGCTCCCTTCAGTAATTTGGCAATAATATATAAACAATAGGTTCCTACTGTTTGTTTCCTTCTCTTTCAGATCAAGTATCTTCTATTCCTATTCAGTTGTACCTTAGATGAGGATACTAATGCTAATAGCTGTGTCCTGTTACGAGAAATTGTAATTTTTTGCATCAACTGTATCTGGGTATCCTACTAATAATCTCTTTTCCATCAATATAACAGGGAAATTATGCTGAATCCATTGTATCCTACAATGAAGTCCTCCGTATAGATCCTCTGGCAGCTGATGGCCTTGTTAATAGGGGGAATACATTCAAGAAGATTGGCAGAGTTAGTGATGCAATCCAAGACTACATTCAGGCTGTTTCTATTAGACCAACAATGCCTGAAGCTCATGCAAATTTGGCTTCTGCGTACAAGGACATGTATTATATATATTTTAATTATTTCAGGTTCATGCTGAAAATGGTGATGTGCTGTATTGATTCAATCATTTACTTGACTTCACCTTGTTTGACTGAATTGTCTGCAGTGGTCATGTAGATCAAGCTATCTTGAGTTATAAACAAGCATTGCTTCTTCGTCCTGATTTTCTAGAAGCAACTTGCAATCTTCTACGCACTTTACAGGTAAACTAGAGCAATGATTTCATTACTTTTTCTGGTGCATCAATCTACTTTATCTTTGTGTTATCCTCTATGTAGGAAGAAGCTTATATTATTGGATAGGATATTATGGTTTCCTAGTATACAAGGGTATATCAAATGCAAATTGAGATATTCTGGGTAATGTACCTCCTGCAAGTATAGTCGATTGGCTGCTTGTATTCCAGGCGAGTAGGGCTACATTAATGTGAGCCTTGATTGAAAAACTGTCATCGACCAAAGATAAACATCTTAAACTTTAGTCTTTTTTATTACTTTCTGATGGTTCAATAATATTCTAGAATTAAGTGCCTATTTGTTTAGTTAAGTGCTTCAGGTTTGTCTTGATAAATAATTACAGGACAACCAAGGAAGAGAGAAATTTGACTCAACTTAAAGGCACTATTAAGATATGTTTTTAAATCTTATACGTAACAATTTTCTTCCAGTTCGTCTGTGACTGGGAAGATCGTGAGAACAAGTTTGCTAAAGTTGAAGGAATCATTAGAAGACAGATAAAGGTTTTATATTGTGTTTCATCTTTTTCTTATTGCTACTTTTAACAGTAATCATCTATTATGTACTAATGCGACCTTATTCTTTCAGCTGTCAATTCTTCCAAGTGTGCAACCATTCCATGCTATAGCGTACCCTACCGATCCTATGCTTGAGTTAGACATCAGGTTGCCATTCTGAACACTGAGCAAGGGACATATACTTTTGTGTATGATATATCCTATACTTTATGAGTGTGTTCTGATGTCTTGCCACCTTTTATTTTATATGGACTTTCTTTAGCCGCAAATATGCAGCACGTTGCATGGTTATCGCTTCTCGTTTTGGGCTTCCTACACTTGTCCCCTTCCTCTTCCTGTTAAGAGTGAGGGTGGAAATACGCGACTGAAGATTGGGTAGGTTTTTTTTATCACGCTAAAGATTTTGTTTTGTTTATTATTCTTTTAACTGTTGGTGGTGTTGCAGTTATGTGAGTAGCGACTTCGGTAACCACCTTCTATCACATCTTATAGGCTCGATATTTGGAATGCACGACCGAGAAAATGTTGAGGTTGTATATGAGAATTTTCTTGATAGTGATAGTGTATGTAGTTTTCATCTCATACCCCATTTGAAATTAGTAAACTTACTCTACATGTTTTTTGTTATGCTTTGAGTCAAAATGATGGCACTGAATGGAGGCTGCGGATTCATTCTGAAGCTGAGCACTTCATTGATGTGTCCTCAATGTCTTCTGATGCGATTGCCTGAATGATCAATGAGGATAAAATACAGATTTTAGTCGACCTTAATGGTTATACTAAGGTATCTTCTAGCCTCATTTGTCTTTCTTGTACAAATTGTATAATGATATGCGAATATATCTCAAGCCAGATTCTATTTCTAATTTTAATCTAGAATACACATTTGTATAGACTTCACAAAGCTTATCGAATTATTAGTTACTTGCAATTATGACAGGTCCTCTTCTCCATTTAAAGTTCAGATTCATTGAACTGTATGTGATATTTGTTGCTTTATGTTTGTCCTAATATTTGCTCTCGACATATGTAGGTTCACCTAAAGTTGAAACTTGTTTATCCAGCGCTTAGCCCTTCAAATATGATTTGTCTAAGATAGCAAATTTGACAAATATATATTGATTAAATAGAAACAATATTACAATGAAAATAAATTTGCTCAAGATATAGTATCAATACATGATTACAATGAAAATATATATTGATTAAATAGAAACAATATTACAATAAAAATAAATTTTCTCAAGATATAGTATCAATACATGATTATCATCAACCATCACAAGCATTATCTTTATCTATATAGAATTATTAAAAATATTGAGATAAAGACAGTCATTTATATTAAATTAAATATTTAGTCCATGTTTCGTATTATCCTTGTTACTTCAAGATGTCATCCTTGCATACCTATGTAACGTGGAATTTCAGTGACCAAGATTTGAAATTTTTAGATACTTGAGGTATGCCACACTGACAGCATACTGAATCCTCTGAAGATTAATTATTGACAATATTTCCTTTATCAACATAGTTGGTGAACGGAATTTGAATTATTCTTGTTGCTTCCTCTAGATCAATCAGACATATTATGGGATACAAAACTATAATGTCTTAGATTTTATATTTTGAGGAACTTCTCACATGCATGCTTAGTTGGTTTTGTGGTCCCTTCACAAATGTAGATTACCCATGTAATATTATCATATGTAGATCACTTGTGTAGCCTTTTTTTTTTCTTCATTCATTCCTATTGTCAAACATATATGGGAGGTTTCATCTTTTAAGCACTGTTCTGATTATGTCATGGGTACCATACAAGGTTAAATTGAGAAAATCAATAACTGATTGTACTAATTTGATTTGATAAAATTTAACTCGTTCCAATCACCGCAAAGGGGTAGGCTTAAAGAAGAATTTTCTTCAGAAAGTAAAAGAAATGCCATGTCTCATGCCATATCCATGTATGTTATGTATTGTGTTGTGTTATTTCATTTTGCTTAGCATCTCATATGGCAGATTAACTGGTAGGTCTGAGCTTGCTCGTAAATCCCCTTACCCTTTTTAGGGTGAGTTAGAGAAAAAGAGTTTTGAAAAATAAAGTTAAGTTGGAGGTTGGTGGAGTTAGGCCTCCAAACCACAGTTTTTTTTGTATCGGTTGATTCATATTGTATTGTATTGTGTTGTGTTATGTAAGATGCTTACTTTCTTTCTAATTCCTTGTAATTTCATCTAACGACTAATAAGTTGAACCTTTTTTTTCAGGTTCCTTACGACAGAAATCACTTGTCTTGGTTTTCAAGACATGACCCTAATTCGGATGAGGACGCTAAGATGTAGTACCAGTAGAACTCTTAAATATCATGTAATAAGCTTTGTTAGTCTCAATCAAGTTGAATACTATATTCTTGTAACTTTATATTAACATTTTGTATGGGTTGAAGTTTTTTAATATATTATTTTTGGTTAATTATTTGTGATCATGGTTATATATATATATATATATATATATATATATATATATATATATATATTGATGATGTTTTTAAGGCATCTAAAATTTGTCATTGAACTCGGTCTACATGATACATAAAAAGTGCTATGAATATTATTCGTGATATTTTTTAAATGTCATTGAGTGATGTTAGATGACATTTATAAGGTGTCGTAATTTTGACTTTACATGTTAAGATGACACTACCAAAGTGACGTGACTAAAATCTTTATATAACACATAAAAAGTGTCGTAAAAATTTATCCATGACATTTATCAACTGCCATTGAATGCTTGTAGATGACACTTATAAAGTGTCATAATTTTGACGACACTTACTAGCTGTCATTGAAGGATGTTAAGATGACACCAATAAAGTGTCGCGACTTTCTATTACACGACATTTAAAAAGTGTCATCATAAAGTAAATACATGACACTTTTGTAGTGTCGTTGAAAGAAAAATATTTCTATGACACCCCCTCTAGACAGCACCAAAAAAGTGTCATAGAAAGTAATTAATGACACTTTTCGAGTGTCGTTAAAACACTTTTTTGTTGTAGTGCCACTTGAGGTTGTTCTCTTTGTACTGACTACATAAGTGAACAAACACCTCTGTTATTATAGATGCTTGTGCTCTTACCCCGGATATAATAACGGACATGTATATGCAGTGTGCATTATTTTGACTCATAAAAGAGTGAGATTCATTATGGATCAACAACCTCTATGAATTGGGTAATAACATTGTATGTATGATGGGCTGTTGATTATAAATAGAATCCATGTCCCGATACATCGGGTTGATGATGTCCCCTTAAGGAGCTCATAAGGATTGTCATGTAAACCCTGCAGGTGGATTATATCCGACATGACAAATAAAGTTGAGCGGTACTACTTAAGGATAAAAGATGTCGAATCAATATAGTTGTCAGTAACTTAATTTGATCGACGGACATACGATATCTTAACATGGGGAGCCAAACGAGCATATAATAAAAGGAGCCCACAAATATAATTTGAGATTAGGGAGGTAGTGCAACAATAGCTTATTAGTGGACCGAGCTATTGTTAATAGGCCTGGAGTGTGTGTTCGGGCTGAACATGGGATATCCAGATCCGTTAGGAGGCCTAACCCTAATTTCTCCTCATGGTCCCTGCCGTAGCCTATATATATCCTCTATTCTCTGGCCGCCATATTACGGATCAGAAATATGAAACTTTCTCTAAATTTGTGATTCATGTAAGGAGAGAAAGAGAGGGCTGCCAAGAAGAAGAAAAGGTTGGGAGATCGTCGCCCACACGACGTCTAACTCGAGGAAAGAATACGTACGCAGAAGATCTTGGGGTCGTCCGCTCGAGATTGCCAGGAATTACTTGTCTCCTTTCCGCCGTAGGTATAATTCGTGAACCCTAGTTTCCGTCTATGAAGGGTTAGAACACGTATTAGATCTGTTTAACTTTCTATCGATCAATACGCATACCAAAGGAAGGGTCATAGGAATCTCCAGTTCTATCACCTCGTACGACCATTACATTCCCATGACACGAAGAAATAGCAACCAAGTCAAAGAAACACGACAATTGAATAAGTACCATCAACTCTAAAATAAGTAAAAAGTCATTTAATAAAATTGACCAAACGTATGCGACACAGAACTTAGAAAGGTGTCAAGTATAGTTTGATGCCATCGAACGGTAAAGCCATTCGATAGGAATTATCTAAGATACATATACGACATGAGTTAAGGAACGATAGGATGACCTGCACTCAGGAAGTCTCGAGGACAAGACTTGTTTTGAGTGGTGTATTATGTAATGACCCGCTCCGTCCTAGCGGAACGTCGATTCAAACGGCAAGTGCAACGACTCAAACGAGCCGTCGATCCGAAGAGTTGGCATCGACCTGATAAAGAATCGATGCAAGACTTACATTGGCCTGTCGAAGATGAATCCAGACTTAGACTTTCAAAGGCGCGCTCGGAGTATCGCTCGGCCGATGCGAACATCGCTAAAGTGGGTGGCTCCGATGAACCCGTCTTTGCTTAGCCTAGACACATAACGATACGGATACTACTGCTAGAATCGCTAGGCGATAACACCGTGCATGCTAATAATTGACTCAATACACCTAGCTAAGGGAATAATCCCATCTTGTATGCTTATATAGAATATGGAAAAGAATATAGAAAATGTGAGAACTCTCGCACCGCGCTCCACGCTCGTGCTAAGGCACAAGCTTATGTTCAAGTCCCTTATGCGTTTAACAATGAAACAATAAATGGTTTACAATAATAAAACGAAAGACTATCGACATAGTCGTTCTGAGTAGAGTATAGCAACATTGAAAGACTTCGGGACCGATGGGTCGCCAAGGCGACTCCCGCACGGGGAATTGCATAATGTATGAATGAAAGAATGAATGAATAAGTGAATGAATAAATCAACGAATGAATGAATGAAAGTGTGAATGAATTAATGAATGAACGGACAAGTGAAAGAAAGAAAAGAAAGAATGAATAAAAGATAATAAAGAAAGGAATGGTTAGTGACAGGTATGACGGGCATGCGCAACGGGGCTCGCTATCCGTATTGCACGGACGCCAACCTGGTCGATAACATATTATGGCTAAGGGTTAGCCTATGGCTCAGAGACAGCCATTAAGTTAAAATGACAAGTCAATACGAAATGGTCGTGGACAATCCCATCGCATACGGGAGGTAGAAAGAATAAGTGATTCCGTGGCACGATCAAAGGGAGGATCGTGGCCGGCCTAGGCGGAATCAAACTGGCTTACGTGCTGTTTTGAGTAGGGGCTCGGCCACTTAAGGAAACGTAAGGCCAGGCATTTTAAAAGACTATCAAAGTGTACCAGCCATCACGCTATGATAGGTGAGAATGTAAAAAGGGGTAGTTCAAAAGACTATCAAGGTGCATCCGCAGCTATGATAGGTGAGAATACCAAAGAGAATATGTCCAAAATGGCTTGTGTGCCAGCGACCGGTGTATATAGATTAAGCAGACTTTACTGGTGGCAATCCACGTGCAAGTCCTTGCATTTAGTCTAAGTTAACTAAATAAAGCGCCTTCTGAACATGCTTGAAATGTAACACACCAAATGATAAAGAGTACTTCATGAAAGAGTTAGAGAACGTGCCTACGACGTGCTAGAATCTGAGGTAGGGACACGCACTCGACATTAAAAGTTTATATGAATTGTTGACTAACTTGGTTTACTTTGGACAGGGAAGTCCGGACGGTAAGTATGGGTAAGTCGTACATGTCTTTCCATGCAAACACTTGAATTTGGCAACACGGGATAGGTTATAAAATATGCCATAAAACTGATCCTAAGGCAATATTAGAAAGACAACGAATGATAGACGGAGCACAAAAGTAAATATAACGTATTTGGTAATGATAGCATTGTGGGCGAGCTAGCCTCTCCACCAGTGCATAATAATGTACTGATAACCCCACAGTTTGCTTGCAGTACGCAGGAGATGTCGTCGGGTGCAGAGCTTTCCTAGAACGTGCTAAGGCACAGAGCTAATTCTGGAGCCTTGGAGCATTGCAAGGAGCTGATGTACCATATACAGGACATAATGTATCAGAACATCGCCATGAATCATTCCATGTTGTAAGCCACTTGGCATACCTTTTATGTTTCAGAGAGAGAGAGAGAGAGAGCTTGAGAGACTTGTAAACTCGGTCTAGCGCTGCTTGTAAACTTCTTGAAAATTAATAAAGAGTTTGAATTCGCTTCAACTTGTGTTTATTTACTTTCCGCTGCAAATGGGAACACTCTGTGCGACTCTGTGGCATAGCTCGAATCGGCCGTTTTTGTACTTAGCCTTGTACGGGCGCAACCTAGGCCCGTGCGGCATCACGCCTTAGCGAGGACGATCGCTCCTGCGGGAGTAGGGCATGCCAAATCGGATATTATAATCCAATATTAACGAATTCGATATCTTAATGTCCGAAAATATTCGTATATCCGATTCCAATTTCCCAAATTCCGAATAATTTATGAAAATCCAAAAACCTAGATATTCCTATGAATCTAAAACCCTAGCTCCATTGTGTCCATGTCCAAAATCCTAGCTAATGTTTACATATGTATCTTCGACCGTGTCTAAAATCCAATAGATAAAAATATTAATAAAAATATGCTAGGTTTACCGAAGATGAAGGAGGAGGGGGTCACGCAGAGAGGGGGTCTGACCGGAGCACCGGGGAGGGGGGCTTTAGAGGGGGCTGGAGAGGGGGGAGTATGGGTCAAGAAGGGGGACAGAGAGGGGAGGGGAAGGGGGCTGTAGAGGAGGGCAGAGACGGGGGCGCGGAGAGGCGGTTGAGGAGAGGGACAGAGAGGAGGAGGGCGGAGAGAGGGGCATGGAGAGGGGGACTGGAGAGGAGAGGGGGGCTGTAGAGGGCGTACGAAGAGGGGGAGAAGGGTCACCGTCGGCCGTCAAGATCGGAGAGGGGTCGCCGCACCACGCCGCAGAGGGGTCGTCGCAGTCGTCGGGGAGGAGGGAAGTTTGGGAGAAAATAAAAACTTTCCTAAAAATTTGAGAATGAGTAACAAAGGGTTATTGCTACACTTTTACTCATGGACAGCGACGAAAATATCCGTCGCTAAGTAGTCGGTATATAGCTAGCGACGAACTGTTGACAGAATTAACAACGTAAATTAATACTGTATTTTACATATTGTATTAGTTGCTAAGCGGTCGCTATTTCGTCTCTATTTAGCGACAGATATACTTCCGTCGGTAAGATCAGTGGCTAAAATACAGTATTTTTGTAGTGCATATTGACCAAGTTATGCCCATAAATCTTCCAGTTTTATAACTTCTTGAGTCTCTATATCCTAATCATAGCAGTTAGGATATATATCCGTCAAACGACACGTATTGATGGCCAGTCAAACACACAAGCTGTGCCCCTAATAAAATATCTCAAATCATGTAATGTGAGTGTCATAGCCAAATGAGATATAAGAATATATCATAATCATAAGGTAGTCTGCTAAAAGTAAGTTAATATGCATACAATAAAAGAAAACTGTAAGAGCCCAGATTTAAAAAATATTATTTTATATTTTATTTTGCCTTCAATAATAATTTTTGGATATTTTTAAAATAATATTTATTATTTATATATAATTTTATAGTTATAACGTGCCTATTACTATCATGATCTTAAACAGATTTATTGGTGGGCCTGAAGCCCACATATGTGATAAATTGTATTTACTGGCTATACATATTTTGATGGGTCTTCAAGGCTATATGTATTTGTTTGGACCATTTTCTCCTGACCAAGACCATCCCATGTTATAACGTCCTATTTTAGTCTTTATTAAACTAAGTCTAGCCCACTCACATTCTTATTGAACTTTTCCTTATATATATATATGTATATATATATATATATATGTATATATATATATATATATACATATATATATATATATATATATATATATATATATATATATATATATATATGCCTCCTTTCATATTCCTAAATAAATATTTTCTTCAACCAAACTACTGACCATATGCTTGGCCAAGTCCAATCTAAACACCCACCTAAGAATTATTTCTTTTCCATGACCCAATTCTAAAGCTAGACAGTTTTCTATTTATTTTTAGCCTATATATATTTTTATATATTTCCTCTAACATTAGCTTAGGTGCAGCCCAATGCCTATTTCCTTACTCTTTAATACCAAGCCCAACTTAACTAAAATCCACCCTCTCTTCCCATTCCTATTTAGATTACCCCAACCTTTTCCATTTCAGAACCTCCAATCTCCTCCATTCCATAACCCCGATATTCCATAACCCTCGATCCTTCCATTCCATAACCCCGACCATTCCATTCCATAACTTTCCTTTATTTCTCTATAAAAAAAAATGTTAAACCAAAAACTTAAGCTTTACCATCTTCCTTGGAGCAACCCAGCAACCCACGTCGCACTCGTCGACCGCTGACACGTTGATGCCACCATTCTAGTTACATATGCCGACTCTCTAGTAACGCATCCTCCTAAATATTTGTTGATGGCTATAGACACCATAGGCGTATGTTATAATGGTAGGAAGAAAAGAAGGTAATATATAGTAAGTTATGATTCTATTCTTTTTTCCTTCTCTCTCTTAGTTCATATATATCAACCTAGCTTGGTAAAAAAACTATTTGTTGTTAATATAATATAGGAGAAGAATAAGTATGAAGGCTTTAGCAGAAGCTGTAGTAGCAGCATTAGATTCTCTATATAGCAGGTAATTTACTAAATACCCCTCCTTTTATGTGTGTGTATATATATATATATATATATATATATATATATATATATGTATATATATATATATATATATATATATATATATATATATAAAATATATATATATATATATATATATATATATATATATATATATATATATATATATATATATAAAATATATATATATATATATATATATATATATATATGTATATATATATATATATATATATATATATATATATATATATATATATATATATATATGTATATATATATATGTATATATATAGTTGTGTTATATAAAAGGTTGTATATATTTTTATATAAGGATTTCTATACGAATATTTACATATATTGGTTTTACTTTAAAAATGGGACATATAGCGGGTAGTACTTTTATAATATGATAATAGTGAAGCGTTAGAAATATCATTATATGTTTGCTAAATACATGTTATATATATTATGTTACATATAAGTGGGGGCGTATGAGTGTTACATTTGTATGATATTTTGTCTGTATACATACTAGGTTATATACATATGTATATTTGGAATATTATTTAGCTTCATGTAATAAAGAATTTACCAAATATATTATTATTATATAGATACATGTATAAGAAGTTGTATTTTAAGATATTTTTTTTAAAATAAATGTACATGTAATTTTTATATAGACTCTTATAAAGGGCTGACATATACAACTTTATCTATTATGATATTAACAAATGAACAAGTTTATATATTTTAAGTATAAGTATATATATAAATATGGTTTTGATAAAAGGAATTATTTTTGCAAACTAAACTCTAGTAGAGATCTTGCACCTATAAAGATATAGTTGGGCATTAATTCTTGGTTGTTTGTTTGGGTTAGTAGATTTTCTGTGGACAACAGCACCATTAGCAAGATTAGAACTGATCGCGGGTACCTTAGTCTCAACATAGAATGGATAAACACTAAGCAAGTATATCTTGCCAAGCTTTACAATATTTACATGTATTTTCGTATTGCTATTCTTTTTTGTCTCACTTGATTACATGTTCATCCCGATTCATGTCATTGTTATTTTCTAGTTTTACTTGCACATAGATTATTACCTTTTTTTTCCATCTTACTTGTTTTATTTTTTTATCTTTTCATGTCTAGTGATAGTATTGCTTTGTCTATGCCATGTTCGCCTGACCTGTTTGACTTGGATATGGACTTAACATTTGACTTGACCTGATTGACTTGTAGTTTAGGTGAGGAACTTGTTATATACGTGAATATACATGACTACTCTCAATCGTTAGCAACCACTTGGCTGCGACTGAGACTTACTATAGGTTGTTAGCAACCATCGGGCTGCAATATATATGCCTGTTAGCAACCACCCGACTGCAGTTTACCTCGATTTACTTTATTCGTGTTTATTAGCACAATTCTCGAGGCATGCCATTTTTTTATGTTTTATTTCTTGTCACGCCACAGTACCGAAATACGGAGATGGACTAGGCCAGCTACTCCATATGAGGTACGCAAACGTCATACGACGATCGTGACTGTCAAGAGACAAGGGGGTGTGTGCAACAATCAAGTCTCCTATGGCCTCACAGAGCATCTATGTCTCGATCATTCAAGCAAAAAAATATCAATTAATGAGCATATGAGATAAAGCAGTAAGGCGTCCCCGACGCTTCATCAAAATGATCATGGAGATCTAGCTGTAACCTCCGTAAATTGAATTCTTGGATATTTTCGAAAATTGGTATTTTTATTTTATTTCGTATTTTTTTCAAAACTTCAAATTTTCTAAATCTCGAAGAACGTGTAATTTCTAAAATTTTGGGAAAACAATTTGACCGTGATTGCTATCGGTCCTTGTTGGCTTCGGCTTACTATTTTTAAGCAATTTTGTCCTATTATGATTTTCCTGTTATTTTCTCGAATCAATGAGTTTTAATTATTTTCTATATGGAAAACGTTATTGAATTTTGGAATTTCAAAATATAATTATTTACTAGATAAATAATTTCTAAATATATTTAAATAATTAAGTGAATAAATTAGTATTTATTAATTAGAAAATTTTCGGCTAAATTGTAATTAGCCATTTGTTAATTAGTAGTAACTGGCAATTAATTATTAATTATAGCTAATTTTATTGGTTACTAATTATTAGCAGTTAGTAGTTAGTTTTGGGTTAGCAGTTAGTCTTTTTCACTATTTTTCCTAATTTCTATTACATTGTACATATGTCAGGGTTTTTTTCCCCACTCCCCTATAAATAGCACCCATTCCCAAAACCCTAGGAATATTGCACAAATCCCCAAAACTAATTCACACAGCCGCCACCCCTCAAACACTGTCCTGGCCGAACCAAATGGTTCCGACCACCCCCTGCGTCTCCGGCCATCGCCGGAGATCCACGAACCACCACCACCCTGGCTGTTCACCATTGTGAACCACCGCCACCAGATCCATCCCACCGCCGCCATCCCGGCCTCCTGTACACCACCCGACAACTACCTCCATTCATCATCTCCACCACCGCCACCACTGTACACCACCCTTCACCACCGCCGCCGTTCATCAACTGCCGCCAGCCGCCCCCGACCTCCACGCACCAACACCATCGACCACCGCCACCAACACCATCATCCACCGCCGTCCACCGCCATCACAACCCCTGCTACCACCGTTCACTACCACCCACACGCCACCACCGCCACAACAACTTTTTCTCCAAAATCATCAAGAGAGAGAGAGAGGAAGAGAGAGAGAGAGAGAGTGGACCTCGCACTCGCCGACCTGGCGCAGCTCCGTCGACCGGATCCCTTCGACCGCGCCGCTCCCGCAAGCGAGACCCGACTCCCACCGTGCCCTAGCTCCTCCGCCATGCGCGCCTCCACCTTTTCCTCACCACCAGACCCGCCGGAGCCCTGCTCCGCGCTTCGCCAGCCCTTCCTCGCCTTCTCGGCGCTCCGACCAGACACGTCGCTCCGCCGGCGCAGTCCGCCTCCGCTCCCCCCGATGTGAGCCCTAACTTTTGGCTAAGTTGGGACTGAGCCCCCCCTTTCGTATATGATATTAGTTATATTATATTAGTTATTATTAAATATATTAGTTATTAATTGATATTAGTTATTAAGTTAATTGTATTAGTTATTAATTAAATTGATATTTGTTATTAATTATATTAGTTTATTAATTATATTAGTTTATTAGTTTATTATATTAGTTTATTAGTTTATTATATTAGTTTATTAGTTATATAATAGTTATTTTGTATAATAGTTAATGTATAATTGTTTAATAAATGTATATTAGTATAATACATGTAAATTGTTATATAAATGTGTATTAGTTTTATAATAAATGTATATTAGTTTATCATAAATGCATGTTAGTTATATATGCATATTGTAATAATAGTTGAAATAATTTGATATTTATAGTTATTTCTCATTATTACTATTAAAGGTATTATTTGTAATTTTTTTACTAATATTATTAATGTTATCAATTTATTTATTGATTTACAATTAGAGAATTAATAAATGGTTTTAGCATAAAAGTTCTATTATATTAAAAATATTCTTTTCAAGTATTGGTTTATTAAGTTTTGACCTAAATTCATATTTGATAAAATAGGAATGTTAGTACAGAAATGATTTTCTGAGTTTTGAAATATCATCTAAAATATGTTGATTAATACAGATATAGTTTTTAACATTATAAGGATTTCCAAATATTTATTTATTTATTGTTTTTCTGAAATCGTAAATCGTGATTAGGATAGTCATTTTCTATTCTTGATTTGATTAGTGTACCAAACCCTGATTTTAGACTTTTATATACCACACTAGGCTATTTGGACTACTCTGGACTCATTGGGACTATCCGTGTCATCTTTTGGGACCCTCTGTAGAGCATAGCAGTGTACCTACCTCGTGTCGACACGTTCGTATCGCGTACGTCGACTCCAACCAATCGAGGCGAGTATATTCTCTGATCTTTTCATACTTAACTGGATTATTTTCTTGCTCTAGATTACTCTACTTGATGCTGACACGTATCTTCACGGATTAGTACTATATGGATCCTTTCCTGAGATGTTATCTCTCTACGGGTGCATTGGGTATTTCATGTTCATGTACTTTATCATGTGCATCAGGTACTCCTTGTACTCGTACTAGTTTATGTTTTTACATGTTCTCATGTGCTTCATGTGCTTTATGTGCTTTCATGTGCTTATCATGTGCCTCATGTACTACTTATTACATGAGTTCACGTATCTTAGCTATATTCATGTGCTTATGACATAACTTGAACGGATCCTTGTGTATTGATTGGGGAGGGGTGAGTAGAATTGGTTATGTGATCACTATCCCCAATAGCTGTATTCATGTGCCTCCTTATTTGTATTCATGTGCCCCCAAGCTGTTTACATAACCATTATGCTCTAAATCATGTAGCCACTTACAGTCTCTACTATCATGTATTTACTTTCAGTTACAAAATATCTCCTGTTTACTCGTACTTTCTATTCAACGCTTCCTGTATTTTACTCTATTGCATGATTGATACTCCTAACCTGCTATGAACTGTTTTAGAGATATGTGCTCGTTTCCGTCCTGACTGGACCTGTTGAAAATTTTACAGATAGCTTGGAGGTTACTTGCTAGCCTAGAGAAGACACAGTAGAGGTCGGAGTAGGTAGCTAGAGTTTCTCTTTTCATTTTTCAGTTGTCTTGAGTTGTATTTACTTTATGGATTACTGTGTCTGAGTTTTGAGATTTGAGATGTATTTCTGGTTTTGTGTATCTTAGACACTTAGACTTCTATCTGCTGTATCTCTTTTGGATTTCATGTTTTGTCTATTTCCATCATGCTCTACCTTAGACGTGATTGAGACCGTATCTGCTATGTCGCCCCCATTCGGGGAGTATAAACTGTTTAGCCTTATACTGTTAGATGCTTGAGACCTAGGACAGCGTTCTACCGCCGACACTGCGGCGTAGGCTGGACGTACCCACTTCTCGTGCCCTTATTCTAGGGTGCGGGTCGTGACACGTTTTAGTGGTGGCCCATGCAGGTCGAGTTTATGTAGTGGTATTCGAACTAGAGTACCACTACAGCCTGCAGTAGGATTAGGATATATTTTGAAGGTACTCAATCACAGTTAGGATCCCTTGAGAGATTCCTGCGACGACCCTTGAGAATCTTATTTTAACTCCGATTGAAAACTCTTTTTCCTTGATTTGATTTATCTTTATTTTCTGTTGTTGAAATTAATTTTGATGGATTATTGTTGAATTTGAGTTTGTATTTATTGATTTTGAGAAAGATTGTTGAATTTTGAATCTTGATGTTAGTTGTAGCATCCGAGTTTGTATTTATATGATTTGAAGGATTTTTGTTCATTTTTGAATCTTGATGTTCGTTGGTAATTTGATTTTTGGGTATTCATTGTTGATTTAATTTAATTTTTGTCAAGATAAAATTATATGGGCTAGGTCATCTAAGTTTTGGAATCTAGTCTTCTATAGTCACATTAGCCAGCATGGTGAGGACATATAGTCTGATTTTGGATATATTTCTCGAGTGTGGGAATTTAAGGTTTTTGCAGCCAAGCTAGCGACATCGCAAAAATTTTAAATACCATGATTCTAGAGGTATGTGCCTTAGTCGAGGACTCTGTGATTATCGTAGCCTTGCTTACTAGTATGACGAGGATTTAGAGCACCATGATTTTGGATAGACGTATAAGATTATCAGATTGTACCTTAAAAACTTTGAACAAGTTTTCTCTACTTTTGTTCAGTCTTTCAGAAAAAGAATTATTGGTTTTTTTTTTGTTTTGCTTCTCATTATTTAACTTAGGAGTAGGAGTAGGAGTAGGAGTAGCTTTAGCTGTTATTATAACCCTTTGTGTGACTTTTGCTATAAAATTCTTCATAATACAATGATTCAATAATTTTGCTAGGCCTTATTTTGGATTTGATATTACAGCTCTGGCTTCAAAATGGGTTCCTCTTTTAAACAGATAAGCAGAACAGATTCTATTATCATTCTTTTCCTGCCAATATTTTTATTACCATCACTCCTTATCTTATATAACTGTCCTGAATATATCAATTCCGTCTCGTATCACATTCTGTCAGCTGTACTTGAACCCTAAATCTTTATATCGTTTTTATCTGAGAAATGTTGAGGAAGTGATGTGAATCATCTAGGTCAAAAATGACGTAATTGGTTATCATATGATGAGTTTGTAGGAATCAAAATGTTGGATGTCGAATATGAAAAATTGGAAATGAAGATATGGTAAAGATTTAAATAAAATCGAGGGATAAATGTTATCAATTTAGAAACAATCACAGAAAGTTGGTTATGAATAATTCATGGATGTATTTAAAAACTAATGAAGATATTCAAGGTCAACCTAGTTTTGAGAACTTAGAAAATCTTGGTTATTGATTCTGGAGAAACTTTTACTCCGAGGCTATATAGAAAATAAGAAATGAAAAAGAGAATTTTATGGTATTCAATGATTATACAAAATTGAACTAGATATTGTAAGAGGATGACTAGAGACAGAGAGAACACAGGGATTTTAACCTATAGGAATTATTTTTGATGATTGGGAAAATTATAGAATTCAAAAAGGATAATACTGAAGGTGAATGTTGAAGAAATACGAAGGTTGATTTATAAATAAAAAAAATAAATTTTGTATGACATGGTGGTATTGGAGTTGAGTAAATACGAGACTTGATTTAAACAAGTCCAAGGAATTCATAAACTGGAGTTAGAGGTTTCGGATCTAATTTAGAATGAGGTGAAAGAAATTGAAAATTTGATTAAATGAATACGTGATGATTCCTAAATAAGTAGGGGTATGTTTCATGGGAAATGTTTTAAAAGTTTGGAATTTTTGTCTATGGTGATCATGGTAAAGGTTAGATGATTGAAGGTTATAAAATTTCGATGATAGTTATATAACGGTTGATTTTCATATTGGGACTTGTGAGATAAAAATATAATTTGGAAAATGATAAACTTGATGGTATTAGAGAGAGATGATTAACTTGACTTCTTATGAAATTTTTCCTTGTTCCCTAAAATATTACAATATCATTGAATCCTAGCTTCCTTAATCACGACCAAATCGACTTTGATCATCTTTCTTATCATATTGATATCTTGGGTTGTACTCAATTGAATTAAAATTTGATTGTGACCTGAATCTCCATCATTGTATTCTTGTGCTCAGACTTCGATGACATTGTCCTCCATATTGCCCAAATCTTAATTTTCCAAAATTGATCAACTTAGATCGTATCGCGACTAAAATTTCTTAATATTATTGTGATTGGATTTCAATGCTATTGACATTCGTTCCTTAAACTTTTGATTTTGAATTCCCTTGAGTAGTGCCTTTCATCGTACCAATAGTCTTGACCCTTGACCGTACTCAATTTATTTGAATTCTATCGTGACTTGGATCTCTATCATATGTTGCTCGTGCTCAAATCTCGATTTTTTTTTTCTTTCGAACCTAAATTCAAATATTGATTAGCTTTACTCTTCATCATATCTAAATACTATTTGACCAAGATTAGACTGACCTTATCTTGATCGTGTCAAATTTCGATTAATATCATGTTTGGATTTTTGCATTCGTGCCTAAAATGTTTTTTGACCATGATTTGATTTCCTAATATCATCTGAAATTCTCATGATTGTTCGTGCTTGAATGACCTGGCATGACTAGACGACTATGAAATCCATGGTCGTGATTCTTAAGATCATGACTATCGTACCGATTTTGCCTCTAAATCGTGCTTGAAAAATTTTGTCCTTGATCACGACTACCGATTGACTATGAACTTGTCATGAATTGAGTGATCATATCGAAAATAATTTTTTATTGTGCCTAAAATCTTGATCTTCGATCATGACTATATGTGAACTTAGTCGTGTCCGAACTTGATTTTGATCGTATCTGAACAAATTCTCTGTTAATGCCTAGATTTCAATTCTCTAACTGCTCGTGCTATGAGTTCATTCCTGAATCATACCTAGATTTTATTTGGGTAACTTATCCTTGATCGTGCCAAGGTGACTTAAATCTTTTTTTTTTTCAAGTTTCTAATCACGACCGAGCCCTGATTCATGACTTAATTAATCTTGTCCATTATATTTTGATCGTGCCTATGAGACCTTAATTTTGTATATAATTGTGCCAAAATTTTATCCTTGGTCATACCAGGTCTTGATTTGATCGTGTTTGTGTAACTCTAACTCCGACCTTATCAAGCCTAGATTATGTTGGTCGTACTATACTCAGATTTGACCCTACCTTATCATAACCAAAACAATAATTTGTTATATTAGTCGCGACTCGAGTCATGCCTAAGATACTTAATCTTCGTTCTAAATCTTGCCTAGTTGATTCGACCATACCATGATTCTATCGTGCCAAATCAATAGTCGTGCCTAAACAATTTTGAGTTGATCATCTTGATCGTGCCAACTCGTCGTTCTTGATCGTGTCGGCCATACTGCCTAAAATTTCTATCATGTTTTAACCCCTTGCCAAGCTTTAATTTCGAGGACGAAATTTCTTTAAGGAGGGTAGATTTGTAACTTCCGTAAATTGAATTCTTGGATATTTTCAAAAATTGGTATTTTTATTTTATTTCGTATTTTTTTAAAACATTGAATTTTCTAAATCTCGAAGAACGCACAATTTCTAAAATTTTGGGAAAATAATTTGACCGTGATTGCTATCGGTCCTTGTTGGCTTCGGCTTACTTGTCACCCCCATTTCCTGTATTTCGTATTTGTACTCGTAATTGATTTTTGGCACGTATTTTTTTTTTCGACTTGCGGATTTTGGTTTCTCGTAAATGGGTTTGGACCATGGCTTGGTTTTATTTTGTAGAGTTGGTTTGGTTTGGTTCATCATGAGTGGAACACCTTAGCCTATTCTCCACCTCCATTCCATCACAACCACCCTCCATTAAATCCTACCTAACTTTTCTCTCTCCTCTTTATTTTTCATTTACTTCTCCATCTCCTTCTTCTTCCTTCCTCTACACAACTCCCCAACCCATAGGCAAGTGCACCTTGCCATCAAATAAGCACCACTTTTTATTTGTCCATTAGCTAGATTAGGTCATGGAGAACAACTTTAGAACTTAACATTTTGTGATTTGGAGCTTTCATTTTTCTAGATCTAGGTTTTGACTATTTTTGGAATTACATGGTTTTGATCTATTTTGGTTGGATTTTTGTGGGTTTTGATGCTTCCATGTGGAAGAGAATTCAATTTTACTCAAGTTAGACCATTGAGAATCTAGATTTGGTTTTGATTTTACCAAGATATGAAGTTTTGAACCTTAGAGTTCTTGGAGTCTTCTTCTCGGCCTGGAGAAGAAGACAGCAGCCTGCGCTCTTTAGCGCTGGGCTGGATTGCGCATCCCCCTCGGCCAGTGCTCTTTAGCGCAGCGCCGACCGCGCAGCTTGCCCCTTGGCGAACTGCGCTCAACCCGAGTGCGCATGGATTCACGCGCAGTCTGCTCATGCGCAGTCTGCTCACGCGCAGTCTGCTCATGCGCAGTCTGCTCATGCGCAGTCTGCTCATGCGCCATCTATCCCGGCGCACTCCACTCATGCGTAATCTGACCCTGCGCCATCCATTCCTGCGCAACCTGATCCAGCGCAATCCATCCCCCTGCGCAGCTCACCCCTGTCCAGCTCACCCTGCGCACTTGGTACCCTGCGCAGCTCACCCCTGCGCAGCTCACCCTGCGCACTTGGCACCCTGCGCAGTACATACCCTGCACAACCTACTTGTCTATGATAAATTTGTTATTTCTTGATCTTGGCTCTTCTATAGTTCTATTTTATATTAGTATTTTATTAGGTATTTTACGCCCATTTTATATCCTTACGCCTTTTGACATGAACTTGATTTTGCTTAATATGTTTGGAATGACTATTGTACATAGTATGGTATGACAAGGAACTAGCATAACACGACAGTGACCCGTAGTGGTGCACTCCTGACATGACCAACTTGACTTGATAGTGGCCCGTGGTGGCGCACTCCTGACAGTACCCTGACATGAATTATCTTAATAACTTGATAGTGGCCCATGCCGGCGCACTCCTGACTTGACTTGACTTGTAACTTGAAACTTGACTCGTATACTCAACTTGACACCGTGGGTGTTCCTGCTTGCTTGCTTGTACAATCCACTTGTCTTGTCTTGCATCATGTCTAGGACATGACTTCCTGGGTACCACGGCCAGGGACTCGCGCTAAATTGGATTAGGCTAATGATTAGATCAAACTAGAACATGGAGAATTCCCAGTCACAGGCAATCTCGTTATCTGGGCACTTTAATGGACTTGTAGCTTGCCGACGAGTAGAGCACATTTCCAGCACACTGTCATGTATTGCACCCTCTAAGTCACCTAAGGGTACATTTGTCTCCCGGGCAATGTACCCACCTATAACTCTCAACCCGCGGAAGGATAACTGGATAGTCTGCAGGGCTTGGGACTGGAATTCTCACTTGCATCTTGTTAGTAATTAGGCTTGTGATAACCCTAGTTAGTTAAAGTAGTAAGCCGTAGTATTTGTTTGGCCGATTGCGAATGGATGGTGTCCAGCCTTGTCTAAGTCTTGTCTAGCTCCAGTACCTGCTATCTCCTGAGCATGTTTGTTTACTTATCTTAACGATAAATGAGTAGAGACAGTGAGCTATTCAGGCGAAGGGTTACAATCCCGGTCCTTGTATGGTTTAAGGATTGTAACCTGGCTCCCGGAATGGTTCCACGTCCCTAGTCGTTTATCGCCCTGTGTACTTTATTACTTGTACTTTCCTTTTATTCTTTATGTTCTGATGTGCTGGCTTTTGTTCTTATTTGTGGCCTCCTTTGTGGCACTTGCTCTTTCTGGGGTTTGACCCAGCTGGTTTTGTGTGGCCAGATTTCGGAGTAGCTCCCGAGGATCTACCAAGCTTCCAGTCCAATGGTGACAACTAGACGGAACCCGGGCCAAGAGTGGGTTTTCCTTTTTGTTTCACCCACTTGTATGTAAATTTATTCTTTTGAGGCGTTTAGCCGACGAGCACCTGTTAGCTCGATGCACATTTACTTACTGTCTACCTACGGGCTGTAAACATGATTAACAAATCCTAGGGTTGATCATGTATGACTGAACTCTTGCTAGTCCTATCATTTTGTACGACTAGCTTCATGATCATCCAATATGTAATATTTGGGACGCCTTATATATATATATTTGATGCTCTAACATCTTGTAACTCTGTTAATTGCTTGAGATTGAGACAATAGGCTTGACCTTAAGAGACTGCTGGCTTGTAGTAAACCCTCATATCTAGACAGCCGTGACCGTATAGTTGAGATGTATTCTATTTCAATATACGTAGCTGGCTATGTCTGCCCTCGCTCTCCAGTATTCTGGTTCTGGGGCGTGACATGGTTTAAGTGGTGGCCCATGCAGGTCTTGTCAATCAAGAAATGTGAGGGTTTACCGAATAGATGTCTCAATCAATATTCGCCGTTGATCTCTGCTCGTATCTTCAAATCCCTGAGATTCTTGACCTGGTCACACGCTTGTATCATTGATCTGTCCTGGTCCTTCCTTACTATTCCCTATGTCGTCTTCTTCAGCGGCATTACTCCCGGACCTGCCAACCAGCCAGAGGAAGCTCGACAAGCACCCCAGCGCCAGGAAGATCAAGCTCAGCACTCTGGAGTAGCCTCCCGAGTTATGCTTTCCGGAGGCTCAGAACCTCCAGTTCAGGCAGCTCCTCCCGTTCAACCAGCTAGACAGGATGAGAGACCTTTGGTAGGGCTTATCAGAGAACTGCTTGCATCCCAGGATCGTCGAGGCGACGCCTTACACCAGGAAGTTCATGATGCACTAAACCGAGGAGGTCCCCAAGGGAATCAGGCGGCCAATAGTTTCAAGCGCTTGAACCCTCCCTTCTTTGACGGCAGTGAAGATACGATTGCCGCGGACGCTTGGCTTCAGGATACCGAGGTGGTTCTAGAAGCAGCTAGGACACCTGAGAATGAGAAAGTGGCGGTGGTACGCCTACAGTTGTTAGACTTGGCTCGCGATTGGTGGGCAGCTCAGGCCATGGGATTAGCAGCACCAGTCACTTGGGCGACGTTCAGAGAGAGGTTCCAGACGAAGTACTTCGATGCGGTGGCACGGTACGACCTGCAGACGAGATTCACCAACTTGAAGCAAGGAGGTAGGACGGTCGATGGCTATGCGACCGAGTTTTCTAGGCTGAGTAGGTTCGCCCCCACCTTGGTGGCAACCAAATTCGATAGGGCCCAGCGGTTCCAGCAGGGATTGCATTTAGAGATATTATTGGCTGTAGAGCAGTTCGAGCACCAGACGTTCGATGCAGTGTTGAAGGCGGCAAGGAGGCATGAGTATACCTCCCGGAGAATTGTGGACAAGACCGGAGGCAGGAAGCGGTCCCACAACCAGATGCACCAATCTTCAGCTCCAGCCCCGACAGCTAGGGGTATAACCATTGGGACTCCGAGGCGGGCGGCCTCAGTGATGTCGGTTCAGCATTCGACCCCGACGTACCTGCAGCAGCAGAAGCAGAAGCAGTCTTCCGCGGTGTGATGTTCTCATTGCGGGAAGCCGGGCCATGTAGTGGCAGAGTGTCGTAGGGCACAGGGATTGTGCCTGGCTTGTGGAGGGGTAGACCACCAGATAGGGACCTGCCCGAATAGGGGAGGTCCATCATCATCCAACCTTTCTAGTTCTTCGGTGAGAGGACCAGCCCCAGTTCCAGTCCAGCAGCAGCAGCAGCAGCAGTACCCGAGGCCATTGTTGCCTCAGGCCCAGGCCTTTCAACAGCAGAACCAGCATCAGTTCACCCAGGCTCCAGCACAGAACCGACAGAGGGGTTTCCAGCAGAGAGGACCCGCAGCTAGAGGTCAGGCTATGATGATGACCATGGAAGAATAAGTTACACCAGGTGAGGTAGTGGCAGGTACTATGTACTATTCTCGTCAATACCTTTCCAGCATCTGTATTATTTGATTCTGGTGTATCGCATTCATTCATGTCTGCACGATTCGCGACACGGATAGGATTGGAGCCCGAGTCATTATCAGTGAGGCTCAATATATTTACTAGTAATGGTCTTGTGGGAGTAGATCGAGTATTTTCCTCGTGTCGGATCGTAGTTAGCGGTAGAGAGTTCCCCGCTAGGCTCATAGAGTTCCCTATGGCAGACTATGATATAGTCCTAGGCATGGATTGGTTGAGGAACCATTATGCTAGGATAGACTGCCATGTTGGCAGAGTTGTCTTTAGTATTCCCGGAGAGCCAGAGTTTTCATTTTCCAGAGGAGCAGTAGAGCCATCTCCTCCAGTATTGCGGATGGCAGTAGCAGCAGTACAGTTGCCCCGGATAGTTGAAGAGTTTCCAGATGTCTTCCCAGAGTTACTTCCAGGGATGCCACCAGAGCGGGAGATCGAGTTCACCATCGACTTGATTCCCGGGACAGCACCAGTATCAGAGCGAGTCTACAGAATGGCGCCTTCAGAGTTGGAGATTTTGTACAAGATGATTGAAGAACTCAGGACCAAGGGATTCATTCGTGCAAGTGGATCACCTTGGGGAGCCCCGATGCTTCTTGTAAAAAAGAAGGATGGTACATCTAGGCTATGTGTTGATTATCGTACCTTGAACTCAGTGATAATCAAGAACAGATACCCTCTCCCGAGGATAGATGACTTGTTTGATCAACTCAAAGGGGCTTCAGTTTTCTCGAAGATAGACTTGCGGTCAGGATACCACCAGATCAGAGTCAGAGAGCAGGACATCCCGAAGACGGCGTTCAGATCTAGGTATGGGCATTGGGAGTTTCTAGTTATGCCCTTTGGAGCGACCAATGCGCCGGCAGTGTTCATGGACCTCATGAACCGTATTTTCATGCCTTACTTGGATCAGTTTGTGATAGTGTTCCTTGATGACATCCTGGTCTATAGCAAGAGTGAAGCAGAGCACGAGCAGCATCTCAGAATTGTCCTCCAGATTCTCAGAGAGCACCAGTTGTACGCCAAGTTCAGTAAATGCAAGTTCTAGCTCGATCGCATTTCTTACTTAGGTCATATCATTACCAGAGGAGGAGTGGAAGTGGATCTTCAGAAGATTGTGGCTATCGAGGCATGGCCAGTACCCAGCTCAGTGGCAGAAGTTCGCAGCTTTTTTGGATTGGCCGGCTACTACCGGCGGTTCGTCTCTGATTTTGCAAGGAATTCAGCGCCGATGACCCAGTTGACCCGCAAGGATGTGCCGTTTGTTTGGACAGCAGAATGTCAGGAATCATTTAAGAAGTTGAAGCGAGGTTTGATAACGGCTCCCATTCTCACCCTTCCAGATGGGACCGGAGGATTCACAGTTTATTGCGACGCTTCAGGCAGAGGATTGGGATGTGTTTTGATGCAGCATGGGAAGGTAATTGCTTATGCGTCACGTCAACTCCGTGATCATGAGAAGAATTACCCGACCCACGACTTGGAGCTAGCAGCAGTAGTGTTTGTACTTAAGTTGTGGAGGCACTACTTGTACGGAGACAGAGTGGAGATATTTACTGATCATAAGAGCTTGAAGTATGTCTTCACCCAGAAGGATCTTAATATGCTGCAGAGAAGATGGCTCGAGCTACTTGTGGACTATGATGTGGACTTGCAGTATCACCCAGGGAAGGCCAACGTAGTAGCAGATGCATTGAGCAGGAGAGCCGGAGTTTATTTCCTGACGGCACAACCAGAGTTATTGTCGAATCTTCAGAAGATGGGAATTGAAGTGGTTTTTCCTTCCAATGTGGCCTTGATGGCCAGCCTACAGATTCAGTCCACCATAGTTGAGAGGATCCGGACCGCACAGTTAATAGATTCTACGATTCAGCGGCTCAGAGCAGAGTGCGAGGCAGGGAGAAGGCCAGAGTTATGTATTCATGAGGATGGTACACTTCGATATGGCACGCGTCTTTGTGTACCCGGTGGAGATATCAGACAGGAAGTCATGGCAGAGGCTCACAGTTCGCAGTACTCCATTCACCCAGGCGGCACGAAGATGTACAGAGATATTCGTCAACACTTTTGGTGGAATGGTATGAAGAGAGAGATAGCCCGGTATGTCTCTCGATGTTTGGTTTGCCAACAGGTCAAGGCTGAACATCAGAGGCCAGCTGGACTTCTTCAACCCTTGCCGATCCCAGAATAGAAATGGAAGCACATAACCATGGATTTCGTGACTGGGTTACCCAGATCTCCAGCAGGCAGAGATATTATTTGGGTCATTGTGGACAGGCTTACCAAGGTGGCACACTTTCTTCCATTTAGAGTTGGACAGTCGACGACACAGCTAGCAGAGATGTATCTCAGGCAGATCGTCCGACTTCACGGAGTGCCAGTCAACATAGTATCAGACAGGGATATGAGATTCACATCGCACTTCTGGCACAGTCTTCATCAAAGTTTGGGGACTCGTCTCAAGTTCAGCTTAGCGTATCATCCGCAGACAGATGGGCAATCGGAGCGTACTATACAAACTCTCGAAGATATGTTACGATCGTGTACCCTTGACTTTGGTGGTTCGTGGGAGGATCACCTGCACCTGGTGGAATTCTCGTACAACAATAGTTTTCAGGCCAGTATCCAGATGGCACCCTTCGAGGCTCTGTATGGCAGGAAGTGCAGATCCCCGTTAGCATGGGACGATGTCGGAGAGAGGCAGATGCTCGGTCCAGAACTGATTTCTCAGACGGTTGAAGTGGTCAGGAAAGTCAGAGATCACCTCCGAGTTGCTCAGGATCGCCAGCGCCATTGGGCCGATGCTCATCGGCATCCCTTAGAATTTGCCGTCGGCGACCATGTATTCCTTAGGATCTCGCCTACCCGCGGCGTCATTCGTTTTGGCGTACGGGGAAAGCTTAGTCCGAGGTATATAGGGCCGTTCGATATTCTGGAGCGAGTAGGCGATGTGTCCTATCGTCTCGCTCTTCCGCTGTCGCTAAGTGAGGTACATGATGTATTCCATGTATCCCAATTAAGACGGTACATCCCGGACCCGAGCCATATCCTAGATCATTCGGAATTGGTTGTTGGTACCAACCTTTCGTATGAGGAGAGGCCCGTGTCTATTTTGGACCGGAGGGAAAAGACGCTCAAGAACAAGACTATTAACTTAGTTCGTGTTGCTTGGGGTCATCACTCTCTAGGTGAGTCAACATGGGAGCGCGAGGATGACATCCGATCGCGATATCCCTACCTGTTTGACTCGTGAGGTATAATGTCTTTCTTATGCCTTACGTTTTTCCCTTCCTTGCTTGTATTGTATGATTGTATGATTGAACTGCTTAGTGTAGCTTGTCTGTGCTTAGTATAGCTTGTCGTGACAATCTCTAGCCCCTTGATTAAATTCCGAGGACGAAATTCTTTGAAGGTGGGTAGAGTTGTCACCCCCATTTCCTGTATTTCGTATTTGTACTCGTAATTGATTTTTGGCACGTATTTTTTTCTCGACTTGCGGATTTTGGTTTCTCGTAAATGGGTTTGGACCATGGCTTGGTTTTATTTTGTAGAGTTGGTTTGGTTTGGTACATCATGAGTGGAACACCTTAGCCTATTCTCCACCTCCATTCCATCACAACCACCCTCCATTAAATCCTACCTAACTTTTCTCTCTCCTCTTTATTTTTTATTTACTTCTCCATCTCCTTCTTCTTTCTTCCTCTACACAACTCCCTAACCCATAGGCAAGTGCACCTTGCCATCAAATAAGCACCACTTTTTATTTGTCCATTAGCTAGATTAGGTCATGGAGAACAACTTTAGAACTTAACATTTTGTGATTTGGAGCTTTCATTTTTCTAGATCTAGGTTTTGACTATTTTTGGATTTACATGGTTTTGATCTATTTTGGTTGGATTTTTGTGGGTTTTGATGCTTCCATGTGGAAGAGAATTCAATTTTACTCAAGTTAGACCTTTGAAAATCTAGATTTGGTTTTGATTTTACCAAGATATGAAGTTTTGAACCTTAGAGTTCTTGGAGTCTTCTTCTCGGCCTGGAGAAGAAGACAGCAGCCTGCGCTCTTTAGCGCAGGGCTGGATTGCGCATCCCCCTCGGCCAGCGCTCTTTAGCGCAGTGTCGACCGCACAGCTTGCCCCTTGGCGAACTGCGCTCAACCCGAGTGCGCATGGATTCACGCGCAGTCTGTTCATGCGCAGTCTGCTCACGCACAGTCTGCTCATGCGCAGTCTGCTCATGCGCCATCTATCCCTGCGCACTCCACTCATGCGCAATCTTACCCTGCGCCATCCATTCCTGCGCAACCAGATCCAGCGCAATCTATCCCCCTGCGCAGCTCACGCCTGCGCAGCTCACCCCTGCGCAGCTCACCCTGCGCACTTGGTACCCTGCGCAGCTCACCCCTGCGCAGCTCACCCTGCGCACTTGGCACCCTGTGCAGTACATACCTGCATAACGTACTTGTCTATGATAAATTTGTTATTTCTTGATCTTGGCTCTTCTATAGTCCTATTTTATATTAGTATTTTATTAGGTATTTTACGCCCATTTTATATCCTTACGCCTTTTGACATAAACTTGATTTTGCTTAATATGTTTGGAATGACTATTGTACATAGCATGGTATGACAAGGAACTAGCATAACACGACAGTGACCCGTAGTGGTGCACTCCTGACATGACCAACCTGACTTGATAGTGGCCCGTGGTGGCGCACTCCTGACAGTACCCTGACATGAATTATCTTAATAACTTGATAGTGGCCTGTGGCGGCGCACTCCTGACTTGACTTGACTTGTAACTTATAACTTGACTCGTATACTCAACTTGACACCGTGGGTGTTCCTGCTTGCTTGCTTGTACAATCCACTTGTCTTGTCTTGCATCATGTCTAGGACGTGACTTCCTGGGTACCACGGCCAGGGACTCGCGCTAAATTGGATTAGGCTAATGATTAGATCAAACTAGAACATGGAGAATTCCCAGTCACAGGCAATCTCGTTATTTGGGCGCTTTAATGGACTTGTAGCTTGCCGACGAGTAGAGCACATTTCCAGCACACTGTCATGTGTTGCACCCTCTAAGTCACCTAAGGGTACATTTGTCTCCCGGGCAATGTACCCACCTATAACTCTCAACCCGCGGAAGGATAACTGGATAGTCTGCAGGGCTTGGGACTAGAATTCTCACTTGCATCTTGTTAGTAATTAGGCTAGTGATAACCCTAGTTAGTGAAAGTAGTAAGCCGTAGTATTTGTTTGGCCGATTGCGAATGGATGGTGTCCAGCCTTGTCTAAGTCTTGTCTAGCTCCAGTACCTGCTATCTCCTGAGCATGTTTGTTTACTTATCTTAACGATAAATGAGTAGAGACAGTGAGCTATTCAGGCGAAGGATTACAATCCCGGTCCTTGTATGGTTTAAGGATTGTAACCTGGCTCCCGGAATGGTTCCACGTCCCTAGTCGTTTATCGCCCTGTGTACTTTATTACTTGTACTTTCCTTTTATTCTTTATGTTCTGATGTGCTGGCTTTTGTTCTTATTTGTGGCCTCCTTTGTGGCACTTGCTCTTTCTGGGGTTTGACCCAGCTGGTTTTGTGTGGCCAGATTTCGGAGTAGCTCCCGAGGATCTACCAAGCTTCCAGCCCAATGGTGACAACTAGACGGAACCCGGGCCAAGAGTGGATTTTTCTTTTTGTTTCACCCACTTATATGTAAATTTATTCTTTTGAGGCATTTAGCCGACGAGCACCTGTTAGCTCGATGCACATTTACTTACTGTCTGCCTACGGGCTGTAAACATGATTAACAAATCCTAGGGTTGATCATGTATGACTGAACTCTTGCTAGTCCTATCATTTTGTACGACTAGCTTCATGATCATCCAATATGTAATATTTGGGACGCCTTATATATATATATTTGATGCTCTAACATCTTGTAACTCTGTTAATTGCTTGAGATTGAGACAATAGGCTTGACCTTAAGAGACTGCTGGCTTGTAGTAAACCCTCATATCTAGACAGCCGTGACCGTATAGTTGAGATGTATTCTATTTCAATATACGTAGCTGGCTATGTCTACCCCCGCTCTCCAGTATTCTGGTTCTGGGGTGTGACATTACTATTTTTAAGCAATTTTCTCCTATTACGATTTCCCTGTGATTTTCTCGAATCAATTAGTTTTAATTATTTTCTATATGGAAAACGTTATTAAATTTTGGAATTTCAAAATAAAATTATTTACTAAATAAATAATTTCTAAATATATTTAAATAATTAAGTGAATAAATTAGTTTTTATTAATTAGAAAAATCTCGGCTAAATTGTAATTAGCCATTTGTTAATTAGTAGTAACTGGCAATTAATTATTAATTATAGCTAATTTTATTTGGTACTAATTATTAGCAGTTAGTAGTTAGTTTTGGGTTAGCAGTTAGTATTTTTTACTATTTTTCCTAATTTCTATTACATTGTGCATTTGTTAGAGTTTTTTTCCCCACTCCCCTATAAATAGCACCCATTCCCAAAACCCTAGGAATATTGCACAAATCCCGAAAACCAATTCACACAGCCGTCACCCCTCAAACACTATCCTGGCCAAACCAAATGGTTCCGACCACCCCCTGCGTCTCCGGCCATCGTCGGAGATCCACGAACCACCACCACCCTGGCTGTTCACCACTGTGAACCACCACCACCAGATCCATCCCACCGCCGCCATCCCGGCCTCCTGTACACCACCCGACAACCACCTCCGTTCATCATCTCCACTACCGCCACCACTGTACACCACCCTTCACCACCGCCGCCGTTCATCAATCGCCGCCAGCCGCCCCCGACCTCCACTTACCAACACCATCGACCACCGCCACCAACGCCATCAACCATCGCCGTCCACCGCCATCGCAACCCCTGCCACCACCGTTTACCACCACCCACACGCCACCACCGCCACCACAACTTTTTCCCCAAAATCATCAAGAGAGAGAAAAAGAGATGGAGAGAGAGAGAAAGAGTGGACCTCGCCCTCGCCGACCTGGTGTAGCTCCGCCGACCGGATCCCTTCGGCCGCGCCGCTCCCGCCAGCGAGACCCGACTCCCACCGTGCCCTAGCTCCTCCGCCATGCGCGCCTCCACCTTTTCTTCACCACCAGACCCGTATGAGCCCTCCTCCGCGCTTCGCCAGCCCTTCCTCGCCTTCTCGGCGCTCCGACCAGACACACCGCTCCGCCGGCGCAGTCCGCCTCCGCTTCCCCCGATGTGAGCCCTAACTTTTGGCTGAGTTGGGACTGAGCCCCCCTTTCTTATATGATATTAGTTATATTATATTAGTTATTATTAATTATATTAGTTATTAATTGATATTAGTTATTAAGTTAATTGTATTAGTTATTAATTAAATTGATATTAGTTATTAATTATATTAGTTTACTAATTATATTAGTTTATTAGTTTATTATATTATTTTATTAGTTTATTATATTAGTTTATTAGTTTATTTATTAGTTATATAATAGTTATTTTGTATAATAGTTAATGTATAATTGTTTAATAAATCTATATTAGTATAATACATGTAAATTGTTATATAAATGTGTATTAGTTTTATAATAAATGTATATTAGTTTATCATAAATGCATGTTAGTTGTATATGCATATTGTAATAATAGTTGAAATAATTTGATATTTATAGTTATTTCTCATTATTACTATTAAAGGTATTATTTGTACTTTTGTTACTAATATTATTAATGTTATCAATTTATTTATTGATTTACAATTAGAGAATTAATAAATGGTTTTAGCATAAAAGTTTTATTATATTAAAAACATTCTTTTCAAGTATTGGTTTATTAAGTTTTGACCTAAATTCATATTTGATAAAATAGGAATGTTAGTACAGAAATGATTTTCTGAGTTTTGAAATATCATCTAAAATATGTTGATTAATACAGATATAGTTTTTAATATTATAAGGATTTCCAAATATTTATTTATTTATTTATTATTTTTCTAAAATCGTAAATTGTGATTAGGATAGTCATTTTCTATTCTTGATTTGATTAGTGTACCAAACCCTGATTTTAGACTTTTAAATACCAAACTAGGCTATTTGGACTACTCTGGACTCATTGGGACTGCCCGTGTCATCGTCTGGGACCCTCTGTAGAGCATAGCAGTGTACCTACCTCGTGTCGACACGTTCATGTCGCGCACGTCGACTCCAACCAATCGAGGCGAGTACATTCTCTGATCTTTTCATACTTACCTGGATTATTTTCTTGCTCTAGATTACTCTACTTGATGCTGACACGTATCTTCATGGATTAGTACTATATGGATCCTTTCCTGAGATGTTATCCCTATACGGGTGCATCGGGTATTTCATGTTCATGTACTTTATCTTGTGCATCAGGTACTCCTTGTACTCGTACTAGTTCATATTTTTACATGTTCTCATGTGCTTCATGTGCTTCATGTGCTTTCATATACTTATCATGTGCCTCATGTACTACTCATTACATGAGTTCACGTATCTTAGCTGTATTCATGTGCTTATGACATAACTTGAACGGATCCTTGTGTATTGATTGGGGCGGGATGAGTAGAATTGGTTATGTGATCACTATCCCCAGTAGCTATATTCATGTGCCTCCTTATTTGTATTCATGTGCCCACAAGCCGTTTACCTAACCATTATGCTCTAAACTACGTAGCCACTTACAGTCTCTACTATCATGTATTTACTTTCAGTTACAAAATATCTCCTGTTTACTCGTACTTCCTATTCAGCACTTCCTGTATTTTACACTATTGCATAATTGATACTCCTAACCTGCTATGAACTGTTTTAGAGATATGTGCTCATTCCCGTCCTGACTGGACCTGTTGAAAATTTTACAGATAGCTTGAAGGTTACTTGCTAGCCTAGAGAAGACACAGTAGAGGTCGGAGTAGGTAGCTAGAGTTTCTCTTTTCATTTTTCAGTTGTCTTGAGTTGTATTTACTTTATGGATTACTGTATCTGAGTTTTGAGATTTGAGATGTATTTCTGGTTTTGTGTATCTTAGACACTTAGACTTCTATCTGCTGTATCTCTTTTGGATTTCATGTTTTGTTTATTTCCATCATGCTCTACCTTAGATGTGATTGAGACCGTATCTGCTATGTCACCCCCAATGGGGGAGTATAAACTGTTTAGCCTTATACTATTAGATGCATGAGACCTAGGACAGCGTTCTACCGCCGACACTGCGGCGTAGGCTGGACGTACCCACTTCTCGTGCCCTTATTCTAGGGTGCGGGTCATGACACTAGCTTTATAAGTTAGTTAGCCTAGAGAGTCATAGGTACATAATCGTATTCAGCTACAGTCCGATTTAATTACAATTATGTAAGACAAAATATCCAGATTTAATCGGCTAAATAGGTGTCGATGGCTAAACGCTAAAACATAAGGGATAAAAACTAGAATGGTGGAGAAGATACCCACTCGAGTCCCCCGCCAGCCATGTTCCTAGTATTCACTATTGACGTCAGGGAAGAAGTTTGGATCCTCAAGCGCTGCTACGAGATCTGGCCAAATAAAACCAGCGGGGTCAGCCCCGAATAGCAAGTACCACAAGGGAGCACAAAAGAGTAAGATAAAATCTAATCATGAAATAATAATACTAGTAATAATAAAGGCTTCCGGTCGTAACCTCGATCCACAGCCTGTCATAGCATGACAGTCCAACCCAACAACCAAATATGGACATGGGTTGGACCACGTACCATGACAGTCCATGTCCCTCGGCTACTAACGGAAGGTACAAGGCACAGTCAAGTCATTTTTCAAACGGCCATTCATTCCTGCCACTTTCTATAATTGGCGGAGTTATCCCCGCGATACTGATTAAAAGGAATCCTCAGATCATGTCAACCCAGCAGGGCTAGCCAAACCATTAGACATATAGCACAATGAGTATGCACCGGTCCCCCGGAGGGCTATCGCGCTAATACATATAACACATAGCTCGTAGAAGTCGAATATACTCATTCGCTAAAGGCGAATAAAACTATATCCATGGCGGCCAACCCGACATGTCAGGACTGGACCTGGGGTGACTAGTATGACAAGATCTCAGGATTCTCCCCACCCAATGCATTTACCAAGTTAGTTGCCTAGTTAATCCCTAGGTTATCCTCAGAGTTTACATGTCGTTGTCATATGCTCACTCCCCTAAATGTCGTACAATGTACGAGTACCCCGAGAAGGGATCCGCGCTGGCTCATGGAGTCATACGTATATACCCCTTCTCAGTGTAATACAACACACAACACACACTACAAGAAAAATGTCGATTCTTGACGGTTTATAAGTTGACAGTCGTCGGAAACTGTCAACAATAGGGTTTATCTTGACGGTTTTAGGCTTACGTCAAGAGATGGCCTTTTTTTTGTTACTTTAGCTCATTTATAGCATGTATGTTGACGATTTTGAGGGATCCGTCAAGAAAGCGCATCTTTTATATTGACGTTTTGATAATAACCGTTAACTATTGTGTATGCGGAAAATTTACTGCAGTTTTTTTATTTGCCATTATGGTAATTATTTTAAAGTCTTTAAAATTAATGACGGTCTTCCACAAAAATTTTAAGGCTCATAAGAACCAAACTCTCGACTTCTCCCTCCGCTCACTTTGAAACTCTCGACTTCTCTCTCCCCCCGCTCTCTCAGAAAACCCTCGTCTCTTCCTTTCCTCCGAAACCCTCGTCTCTTCCCCTCTTAGAAACCCTCGTCTCTCCCTTTCTCAGAAACCCCTCCTCTCTCTCCTCCCTCAGAAACCCCTCTCTCTCCGTCTCAGAAACCACTCTGGAGAAAACCTAACCAGTCTGGAGAAAACCCCTCCACTTTGATACTGCTCTGGAGAAAACCTTAGGCTTCAACAACTTCATGTTAGAGAAAACCCTAGGCTTCAACAACCGTTCTTCACAATTTGGCAACTTCGATATTCATCGTGCGGTATAATGCCTTTAATTTTTTCTCTCTGAAATTCAATTTTATGCCTAGGTTTTTTGTGCCAACTTCGTTCGTTCTTCACGTTAGGGTTTTTGGTGACAACTTCGTTCGTAAGCTTAGGGTTTGATTATAGAGAAGTGGGTTTTTGGATGTTATGTTCTGTGATGGGCCAAAATGAGTTCCTTCGTTCGTAAACTTCGTTTGTAAACTTAGGGTTTCATCAAGAATTGATACGTGCACATGTACGCATTAACATAAGTTCATTTTTATTCATCCACCAAAACTTGTATAATTCAATAACTGTTATGTGTAAACTACTAGTGGTCAAAATATATGGATGTTCACTATTTTATCCAAGAAGAGAACTATAGTGAATTTTAATTTCACACTTGACAATCATAATAGTTGGTGTTGGTTTTATGGATGATCACTGTTTGTGTAAGGATGTTCACTGTTTGTGTAAGGATGTTCACTGTTTGTGTAAGGATTTTGAATAATGATTTTGTGATTGATTTTGTGTAAGGATTTAACAGTTGGTGTTGGTTTTATGGATTGATTTTGTGTAAGGATTTAATAGTTGGTGTTGGTTTTATGGATTAATTTTGTGTAAGGATTGGTTTTATGGATTAATTTTGTGCAAGGATTGATTTTGTGATTGATTTTGTGTAAGGATTTAATAGTTGGTGTTAGTTTTATGGATTGATTTTGTGTAAGGATTTAATAGTTGGTGTTGGTTTTATGGATTGATTTTGTACAAGGATTGGTTTTATGGATTGATTTTGTGTAAGGATTGATTTTGTGGTTGATTTTGTGTAAGGATTTAATAGTTGGTGTTGGTTTTATGGATTGATTTTTAATTTCAAAACATCACGAATTGATTTTGTGTAACGATTTAATAGTTGGTGTTGGTTTTATGGATGTTCACAGTTTGTGTAAGGATTTTATGAAATTGCCATCTTCCTAATAGTTGGTATTGGTTTTATGAATGTGTAAGGGTTTTGGGTACGTATCAGTAGGTGTATCAGTATACACTGATTTCACACTTGACAATCCTAATAGTTGGTATTGGTTTTATGGATGTTCACTTTTGTGTAAGGATGTTCACTGTTTGTGTCAGGATGTTCACTGTTTGTGTCAGAATTTTGAATAATAATTTTGTGATTGATTTTGTGTAAGAATTTAATAGTTGGTGTTAGTTTTATGGATTAATTTTGTGTAAGGATTGGTGTTGGTTTTATGGATTAATTTTGTGTAAGGATTGGTTTTATGGATTGATTTTGTGTAAGGATTGATTTTGTGAATGATTTTGTGTAAGGATTTAATAGTTGGTATTAGTTTTATGGATTAATTTTTAATTTCAAGACATCATGAATTAATTTTGTATAAGGATTTAATATTTGGTGTTGGTTTTATGGATGTTCACTATTTGTGTAAGGATTTTATGAAATTGCTATCTTCCTGATAGTTGGTGTTGGTTTTATGAATGTGTAAGGGTTTTGGGTACGTATCAGTAGGTGTATCAGTATACACTGATTTCACACTTGACAATCCTAATAGTTGGTGTTGGTTTTATGGATGTTCACTGTTTGTGTAAGGATGTTCACTGTTTGTGTAAGGATGTTCACTGTTTGTGTAAGAATTTTGAACAATAATTTTGTGATTGATTTTGTGTAAGGATTTAATAGTTGGTGTTGATTTTATGGATTAATTTTGTGTAAGGATTGGTGTTGATTTTATGGATTGATTTTGTGTAAGGATTGATTTTATGGATTAATTTTGTATTAGGATTAATTTTGTGTAAGGATTTAATAGTGGTGTTGGTTTTAAGGATTGATTTTTAATTTCAAAACATCTTGAATTGATTTTGTGTAAGGATTTAATAGTTGGTGTTGGTTTTATGGATGTTCACTGTTTATGTAAGAATTTTATGAAATTGCCATCTTCCTAATAGTTGGTGTTATTTTATGAATGTGTAAGGGTTTTGGGTACGTATCAGTAGGTGTATCCGTATACACTGATTTCACACTTGACAATCCTAATAGTTGGTGTTAGTTTTATGGATGTTAACTGTTTGTGTAAGGATGTTGACTGTTTGTGGACTATCAACGAATTTTCTTGCATATGAAATCTGTCTGGTTGCACTACTAAGGGGCATTATACTTGCCCCATATACGGGGAAGATACTTATGCGCCTAGGCTGAAACATAGGTAAAAAATGTGTATACTAGTACAAGGAGGATTTCTCCCACGACATCATCCGTATCGCACTCAAAAGAAAGTTTTAATGGTAAGCAGGAATTTGGCGATTCTCCAACACCATTGAGCGAAAAGGATATATTAGACAAGGTTGGTGAAATTTTGAACTCATGGGGATAGAAACATGCAAAGTGCAAAGCATTACAGTTAGGTGAAAGAAGATGGATGAAGAAGAAGTCAATCTTCTTTACACTTGACTATTGGAAACACTTTCATATCCGCCACACACTCGATGTTATGCACATCGAAAAAAATGTTTGTGAGAGCATATATGGCACATTGCTTAACATTCTTGGAAAGACAAAGGATGGAGTCAATGCTCGTCTTGATCTTGTGGACGAGGGTCTAAGGACTGAATTAAAACCTAATTTTGAAAAGAAATGAACATATTTGCCGCGTGCTTGTTATACATTGACGAAGGATGAGAAGAATATATTTTGTCAAACATTGGTAGACGTAAAGGTTCCTGAAGGTTACTCTTCTGATATAAGAAATCTTGTCTCAATGCAAGATTTGAACTTTATGGTCTGAAATCCCATGATTGTCATGCACTAATGCAACAACTACCACCCGTGGCAATCCGTTCAATTTTGCCTTAGCCGGTTAGAGTTGCTATTACTCGATTTTGCTTCTTCTTTAATGCAATTTGCAAGAAAGTGGTGGATGTGAATAAGCTAAACGATATTCAAAATGATCTTGTGGTCACATTATGCATGTTGGAAAAATATTTTCCACCATCTTTCATTGACATTATGGTCCATTTAACTCTTCATCTTGTTGCCCAAGTCAGGATATGTGGACCTTTTTTTCTGACATGGATGTATCTATTTGAAAGGTGCATGAAACCCTTGAAGGGTTATGTGCACAATCATAACCGTCCCGAAGGATGTATTACAGAATGTTACATTGCAGAAGAAGCAATAGAATTTTGTAGCGAGTATCTATCATATGTTGAAGCAGTAGGAAATCCACTTGCAAGGAAGGGCAACGTTAAAGATGGCCAACCTTTGCCTGGAGGTCGCATTGTTGCAGTTGATCGTGAAGAATGGCAACAAGCCTATTTATATGTTTTGGAGAATACAGATGAAATTCAACCTTATATTGAGTAAACATCTTTATCATAAATTTTCTATTTATTCATTGTATGAAAATTGTTTGAAAATTGTATGATTAAGTTTGTTATGATGTCTTAACAGTGAGCATATGGAGTGGTTACAATCACAACATCCCCTTAAATCTAAAAATAAAAAGTGGTTACAGGACAAACACAATCAAACATTTCTACAATGGTTATAGGAGGAGGTAGAAGTTGTAGCAATATTATTGTAGTTATATTCTAACTTATTTAGATGTTAAGTTTGCTTTTAATAAATATAAAACTTTGCAGGTTGGCGGTCAATTTAATGAAAGGGAAGACATTTCACAAACTGTAAAGTGGATAGCACAAGGGCCTAGCCACCATGTGCTTAAGTGTTCTGGCTACGTTATTAATGGTTGTCGCTATCACATGAAGGGTCGTGACAACGCTCGAGTTACCCAAAATAGTGGAGTTAGTCTTGTAGCTAAGACAATGCAGATTGCGAGTTCGAAAGATAAGAATCCTATAATAGGGGACATGTGTTTCTACGGGGTTATCACAGAAATATAGGAGCTTGATTATCACTTTCAAAATTCCAGTATTTAAGTGCGACTGGGTCAATAGTAAGTATGTTAAGGTTGATGAACTTGTTCACATTGGTGGACCTTAATCGAGTTGGGTACAAATCAGATTCTTTTGTTTTAGCTTCACAGGCCAAGCAAGTATTTTATGTAAAAGACCAACTTGATCCTCAATGGTCTGTTGTTTTGTCCATGGATCAAAAAGACTATATGCACAAAGAAGATGATGAAGACCTGGACAATACAATAGAACATCATCCCTTTGCTAATGCATCGATGAATACTGATATATTATTTGATGCTGGGGATGATGATAATATGTGTTATAAAAGAGTAGGTTGTGAAGGGGATTGGGTTGATAAGTAAATGTTGAACACAAGTTTCTTATCATATGTGACATTAATGAATTTGGTTTTTTGAACTCATACGATTACTTCAGCCTATTTTTACTGATACTATCCACTTACTTTGTTAGACATATATTATAAAATCTTCTCTACTTATTTCTTTGACATATATAGTTTGATCCAACATGTTTGCATATTATTTCATAGCCTTTTTTGGCCATCTTGCAGACATCAAGCATGCCTAATATGACACCTTCCAAAAATTAAAAAAAAAGGTCATCAAAAGAGGTATGCATCATATTATGTGATATATTATTTGGTAAATGTTGTCGATCAAAAGAGGTATGCATCATTTTATTTTTGGTAATTATTGTTCCTGAGACATATATATGGGATTCTGACACAATATGTGGGAAATGGATGTTTGGTTTTTAACTAGGTTTGAAACAGGTTCAGTTGTGAATTGAAATCTTTGGAGGGAGACACAAAAACACATACATCATATTATGTTTTTGTTTTTGTATGATTCAGTGGCGACGCCAATCAGAGAGGCACTTAGGCATTATCCTCCTAATCAAGTTAGCTTTTTGTCAACACAGACATCATATTATGTTTGGCTAATTGTTTCTCTAATCGTCAATTATTGTACTACTAATATTATAACCTCCGTAGTCTTTATTTTAGAATTTGATGGGTAAATTTTTTTGCTATACAATTTTGATATTTTCTTCCTGTCATCGGATACACAATTAACTAGTATTGATGTCAAATGATCAATTTTGTAAACAAGCTTATATGCTTCTCTGGATGTTGGCATGTTTCTGGAGAGTTATGAGGTGTCCAACAAAAATATGGGATCTTGAGTCTGAAACTCTTCGAGTGATTGTTATAAAGGCAAACTTCTTCCTCTTGACTCTCAATGGTTTTGTGGAATTGAGATATTGTGTGAAATTTGTGAATAATAATTTAAGGGTGGTTCATCTCAGATTGACATGATAAAGAAACCTGACAAATTTCTTTTCTTAAGTATTCACAAGTTGTAACATTAGTGTATAATGTATGTAGATTCTCAAATAGGTACAATGTAGTCACACATGTTGCACGAATACGGTTACGGGTACGGGTACAGACACGATAGGAACACCAGTTTCCTGTGCAACATGGGTGACATTGATCAGATGTTTCTGTGCTGTTTGGTCAAAGGAGAACCAATACTTGGTTGTTTCACTATTGCATCTTTCTATTGCAGTTTCGAATTATATATAGTTTCAATTATAGTGAGAAAATTTACATGATTGACAATTTAGCTAGCCTTCAGATTCTTAACAAGATTTATACATGTTTGTGAATTATAGTTTCAATATGACTAGCCTTGCAGTTCTTCTCGAGTGATTCAAATTGTCTCGAGTTGTATTGATAATCCTGTAATAGTAAGTTGATACTTTGTGTTCTTTTTCTCTCAGAAATTTGCTGAAAAATGAAGGGTAGATATGCATGCTGTGAATAGGAGCTGTGGATATGGAGGGATGTGCTCCGATATGGTTTGCTACTTTCTTGGTTTCATTTTATAGTTTTGGTGGATTATGTTTCGTGGCTGTGACAAGTGATGGTTGTTTGTGGTTTGGATGTAATTAAGTTGTATGAAAACAACAGATGTGGGATGTGTACTTTATGGTTGGATTATGTCTTAGTTGGACAAGAGAAGAATACATGTGGTGGGACAACTATTTCAGTTTTTCTTGTATGAACAATACGGTTTGTTAATATGAAATTCGGATTTTATAGTAATTTGATGTGTGCAGCTTCTGGATTGATATAATGTGTGGTTGATTAATATTATATAATTCTTGACGAAATTTTGGCATGCTTATCTTGATGGTACTCTCGATAGCTTCTCTTGACGGTTGTCATACGTCAACTTTAATTCATATCATGCTGCACAATATAGCCGTGAATTAATGCTTTTCATGACGGATTTTGTCCGTCAAAATAAATGCTTTTATTGACGGCTAAAGACCGTCAACTAGGCCGGAGTCAAGAAAAGTTTTTGCCTATGTTGACGGTTCCTAAAAAGAGCTATCTTGACGGCTAAAAACAGTCAAGAAAACTACATAAAATGACGACAAAAAACCGTAAAGAAAAGCCCTGTCAGGGACCGTCAAGAAAAGGGGGACTTTTCTTGACTCCGGCCTAGTTGATGGATCTACAACCGTCAAGATAACCATTTCTTGACGGGGATTCACCGTCAAGAAAAGCCCTTATTCTTGTAGTGACATACCACATCATTGCTACCGACCATTTGCTATGTAAATGCTAGAATATTGGATGCACGGGCAGGTATCACGTAGGAACACTTAGCACATAGGATAGCACCTCGACGCTCACATAGATTGTACCCTAGTACACATATTGGTTATCCAGCACTCGCATAGGTAGTCAGATCAGAAATGAGGACCAAGACACAAGGACGCATGCGGCCGAGGCTCATGCGGCCAAGGCTCATGCGGCCAAGCATACAGTCCGCATGACTTCATGCGGCCAAAGTTCATGCGGCAAGCAATGAAGTCCGCAGGAATTCATGCGGCCAAAGCTCATACGGCAAGCAATGATATCCGTAGGACTTCATGCGGCCAAAGCTTCATACGGCAAGCAATGAAGTCTGCAGGACTTCATGCGGCCAAAGCTCATGCGACAAGCAATGAAGTCTGCAAGACTTCATGCGGCCAAAGCTCATGTGGCAAGCAATGAAGTCCGCGGGACTTCATGCGGCCAAAGCTTCATGCGGCCGAGGCTCATGCGGCCGAGCTTCTCATCTTCTCCAAAAATCTGAGAAAGATGGCCATGGAACCCATGAACTTCAAACTGTCACAACTCGGTCAAAACAACATGAAATCTAACTTCTCAAAGGATAAATTTGGGTAAAAAGAAATGCTCTACCACATGGAACAAATAGATTTTGAAAACAAACAAGTTTAATAGATCAAAACCAAGAAAAATAAAAAATAACATAAACTTAGATCTACAAGAATCCATCCTTCAAAACCGAAAATACCAAGTACTAAACTTGTTGAGGATGATAAGAAGAACAATATAGAAAAATAATATCAAAGAAAAAAAATCAAGGATGAAAAATGCATAAATCTCCACTTTTGAGCATGTTGTGCTTGCCTAATGGTGGTGTTTGAGGAAAATGAATGAAAGAGTGAATGAGGAGAGAGTGAGGAAGAGAATATATATAGGGGTTGGGTTGGCTTAAGAAAACCCTAATATCTAAACATGCTCTAACCATTCCACTATTGACATGCTTAAAGGCTACATGCAACCATTAATAAATAATAAATAGAACTATGCACATGCTAAATACAGGATACCATGTACAGGATTTATGAAAGAATATGTATATCGGGATCGGGAAGTGACATCTCTACCCTCCTTAGAAAAATTTCGTCCTCGTAATTTCTGCCAAGACATGATAGAGAAATCAAAGCAAACAAGATACTAATTACAAGGCTAACTATGCATGTAATCTCATCAATTTTAACAGGTATTAGAGAACAATCATCCACCCTAGTGGGTGCAAGAAAAACAGGGAAACATATTACAAAGGCATAAGGATAAATATACCTTCCGAGTCGAACAGTATGAATTTCGAGATCTAATCTCGTCCTCGCGATCCCATGTCGACTCCTCCGATGAGTGATGGCCCCAAGCGACGCGGACAAGATTAATAGTCCGGTTCTTGAGCACCTTCTCTCACAGATCTAAAATGGATATGAGCTGCTCCTCGTAAGTCAGGTCGGTACCGACGACCAGCTCAGAATGATCTTGGATGTGACTCAGATCCGGGACATACCTATGCAACTGAGATACACGAAAAACATTATGTACATCATGTAGCGAAGGCAGAAGATCAAGACGATAAGCAACATCGCCTACCAGAGCGAGAATATCAAACGGACGAACGTATCTCGGACTAAGCTTTCATGGGGTTCCAAATCTGATGATACCCCGAGTAGGCAAAATTCGCAGAAATACTTGGTCACCAACATCAAACTCTAGAGGCCTACGATGCTGATCTGCCCAGTGTTGGTGTCTGTCCTGTGCAACCCGAAGCCGCTCTCTGATCAACTTGATTGTTTTTACGGTCTGCTTGATCATCTTTGGTCCCAATAATTTTTGTTCTCCCACATCGTCCCATGCCAGAGGGGACCTGCACTTCCTTCCATATAATCCTTCAAACGGTACCATCTGTATACTTGCCTGATAACTATTATTGTAAAAGAACTCTACTAAATGAAGATGATCTTTCCAAGTTCCATCGAAGTCTAAAGTACAAGCCCGTAACATATCTTCCAATGTCTGAATGGTTCTCTCTGACTGTTCGTCCGTCTGCGGATGATAGGCTGTACTGAACCTCAACTTGGTACCCAAACTTTGATGCAAACTCCGCCAAAAGTGAGAGGTGAACCTTGTGTCTCGATCTGATACTATGCTGACTAGAATACCATGCTATCTCATAATATGCTTCATATATATTTCTGCCAACTGCTAAGTAGACTGCCCTACTCTGAAAGGAAGGAAATAAGCAACCTTCGTGAGCCAATCCACGATTACCCAAACTGCATTTTCGATCGATCATAGATCTAGGTAAATCGGTCCCAAAGTCCATCGTAATGTGCTCTCATTTCAACTCCGGAATAGGAAGCGGCTGTAACAATCCTACTGGTCTCTGCTGCTTTGCCTTTACTTGCTGACATACCAAACATTTAGAAACATACCTCGTTATCTTCCTCTTCATGCCATTCCACCAAAAGGGTTGCTTTATATCCTGGTACATCTTTGTGCCTCCGGGATGGATGTAATAAGGAGAACTACGAGCCTCTGACATAACTTCCTGTCGAAGGTCTCTACCTGGTACACAAAGATGGTTTTTGAACCTAAGCGTACCATCCTCATGGATTACTAACTCCTTTCTGGGACCTGATTCACATTCTGATCGAAGCTTCTGGATCCGCGGATCCTCTGTCTGTGCTGCTCTGATCCTCTATACTAAAATAGACTAAATCTACAAACCGGCCACAATGCCTGTATCTTGTGGCGAGATCACTTTAATTCCTATTTCTTGAAGATCTTCCAAAATATGTCTCTGCGAGGTTAAAATGAATACGCCAATCCTCCTGCTCAAGGCATATGCTACCATATTTGCCTTGCCTTGATGATGCTGAAGATTCACATCAAAGTCCTTCAGTAATTCCAACCATCTTCTCTATCTCATGTTCAGGTCCCTCTGGGTGAATACATATTTTAAGCTCTTATGATCAGTGTAAATCTCCACTCGATCCCCATATAAATAGTGCCTCCATAACTTAAGCGAAAACACTACATCTGCTAATTCCAGGTCATAGGTTGGATAGTTCTTCTCATGATCTTGAAGCTGTCGAGATGCATATGCTATCACCTTACCATGTTGCATCAATACACACCCAAGTCCCATCTCGAATGCGTCACAATACACTGTAAACCCTCCCGATCCTACTGGAAGTGTCATGATCGGGGCTGAGATTAATCTCTTCTTCAATTCTTTAAATGATGTATGACACTCTGCTGACCAAACAAACTCTACATCCTTATGTGTCGAACGCGTCAAGGGTGCCAAAATCCTGGCGAAATCTGCCATGAACCTCCTGTAATAACCTGCCAATCCCAAGAAGCTACGCACTTCTGCTACCATCTTCGGAACTGGCCAATTTTTTAATGCCTCAACCTTCTTCGAATCAACTGACACTCCTGCTCCAGAAATATTGTGTCCCATGAACAAAATACGATCCAACCAAAATTCATATTTACCAAGCTTCGCATAAAGTTGATGCTCCCTCAAGGCCTGCAAAACTGTCCGAAGATGTTTCTCATACTTTTCTTTATTACTGGAATAGATGAGGATGTCATCTATGAACACAACCACAAACTTATCCAAGTAGGGTAGAAAGATGCGATTCAACAAATCCATGAATACTGCTGGGACATTAGTTAGTCCAAATGTGTCACGACCCGTACCCTAGAGTTAGGGCACGAGAACGTAACAACGCCCAGCCTACGCCGCAGTGTCGGCGGTAGAACGCTGTCCTAGGTCTCAATGCATCTAACAGTATAAGACTAAACAGTTTATACTCCCCGAATGGGGGTAACATAGCAGAATGTAAACTCAATCACATCTAAGGTAGAGCATAAAGGAAGATAGATAAAACATGAAATCAAAAAGAGATACAACAGATAGAAGTCTAAGTGTCTAAGATACAAACTCAGAATACATCTCAAAACCCAAATACATTAATCCATAAATACAACTCAAGATGACTGAAAATAAACTATAAGCAAAAACTCTAGCTATCTATGCAACATCTACTGTCTCCTCTAGGCTAGCAGGCAACCTCCAGGCTATCTGTAAAATTTATCAACAGGTCCAGTCAGGACAGAAGCGAGCACATTATATCTCAACAGTTCATAGCAGGTTAGAAAATATAATCATGCAGTAAAGTAAGATATAGGTACTAAAAGAAATGCTGTATGTAAACAGAGAGAGAGAGCTGTAATAGAAATATCTACTATAAATAGAGAACTAACATGTGGCTAGTGAGTCAGAGTACAATATAGACATGTAAATGGCATAGGAGATTCTGATAAGACACTATAGAAGAGATTCTCATAAGATACTACTTGGGTATTATTCACATGTCTACTTCTACTCCCCCGTACCCCCAATCAGTACACAAAGATCCAAACAGGTTATGTTATGATACTATGTAACAGCCCCCAAAGGGTGATAAGCCTCCGAAAGGTGATAAGCCCCCAAAGGGTGATATGCCCACAAAAGGTGATATGCCTCCGAAAGGTGATACATAGTAGTCCTAAAAATGGGGATTCTAGGAGACTCTGTGATCATAAGAGTATATTTCACAAGTGATCGAAGAACCTGTGAAGCATAGTGATACGACATGTAAGTGAAACGCACAGAACATGTAGTACCCGATGCTCCCTAAGGATAACATCTCAAGAAGGGATCCGTATAGTACCAACCCGTGTGACCAACGTGATAGTACAAGTAAAGTAATTTAATGCAGGAAATAATTCTAAGCAGGATATGAAATGATCAGAGAATGTACTCGCCTGATATCTGAATATCCAAGATAAAAATACTGTCCGAGGAGAGGTGTCTGGCTCCTAATTAGAACACCACAAGTCACAACATGTCCAGAAGGGTAATATAAAGCACTACAATACATTCTACATGAATCTAGGTCAAACTAGGCCAAAGTCAACCCTTGGTCAACTCTGGTCAACTGCACTAGTCAAACTAGGTCAAACTAGGTCATGTCCTAACCCAGCAAGTCTTACTAGGCCTAGCCAAGACTATCATAGCAAGCACACATCAATACAAGGCTATACAAGCCAACATACACCCAACTCTATATAGCATGCAATTATTCAATACTCAAATAGGCAAGAATTCATATTGGATATACACTAGGTAATTATTACTTTAAGCTATATATGTCTACACATATATACACATGCATATATTGGTATTCAACATTAGGTCTATAATCATGGCATTTCAAATGGTTAGATAAACTTATATATTACAACACAATATGCTAACATATATATAATATACATACATAGCTAAGTTAACTATATTCATAAATACTTATTTAAGAGGCTATGTGTGTGTATGTGAACATGGCAAAGGGGCAAGTGAGGGTTAAATGGGCATACATAGTGTATACATATCAAAGAGTGTCAAAGTGTAAGTGAACAATGTGTCAAGTGTGATAGTGTCAACATAGTGTAAGGGGGTACATGAGGTAATATAGGATTTGTGTTAACATAGAACATTACATCTCATTAACTTGTATATTGCATACATTACATCTATTATTACATTACATTCATGCTTGCATTCATTCATCATTCATTTGTTCTCTTGCACCACTATATGCACCATACATTACATACTATGGAACCTACATATTCATTACAAGCTATACTTATACATGCTTACATTAGATAGGATACTTACACCTCATGCATCATTTATTTAAACATTTACTCATGCTTGCATTCTCTATTTAATTATATAATGTATATACATTAACATGGGTTAAAATCAAATAGAACATTATATTACACACAAGGGTGCACAAAATGCATATGCCGAATAGTAACTCCTACTAATAATTAATACTGTACCATCTCAGCATGAATTACAATTTAGGATGAAAGTATATTATAGATCTATGTGTTAGCTTTCCGAAACTTCAAACGGATCGCGTTTTCGGTTCCGAAATCTCCCGGAATCGCGAAAACACCGAGAACGCGTTTGTCTTTCGTACAGCTGACTCAAATAATTCTTCAGAAAGTTATAGAAAGAATTAGGCCTATTAATACATGTTTTTGGAAAGCTAACTTCAATACGCTTCTTTTAAAAAAATGCGAGATTAAACCGAGCTTTGAGCTAAAAGTTATGACATTTCTAAGTTAGGGCTGAAATTAAAAACGTGGATAAAAATTATGACGGATTTGGGTAGTTTGAGACAAAAGAACATAAGTATATAACATAATATATCAAGAACTCACTCTCTACACTAATATATATATATATATATATATCTATTATACAAAACACAAAGGTTTTTGAATTCTAGGGCTGACTGTGTCAAGATAAAGAGTGGTTGGGATTTAATCTTGGTGAATCAACGGTTGTGGGATTTTATGGGAGAAGAGCATTATTGGGAGTGAGACTTTATGGGGAAGAGCATTATTGGGAGTGGGATTTTATGGGGAAGACCATTAAGTCTTTATTACTCTCCATTATCCATGTTATTTAACTGGTGTTTATTATTACGTCAGGGATCCGCAGCAAGCCCCAACAGCCCATCCTCCACCATCAGATTCACATCCAACGATTCCTATCCCTCCTCCACCGATCCAAACCCCCCATCTCGAACCCCAAAAAACACAGCTGTCTCTCTCTCTCTGTTTTTCCCCTCCATAAACCCCTTCCAAACAATCCTCATTTCTCATCACCATCCAATCCCGATCTTCCAAGAAGAAGAAGAATCCTCTTTCTCCCAAAGTGAAGCAGCAGCCATGTCGGGAAGAGGAAAGGGAGGCAAGGGGTTGGGCAAGGGAGGTGCTAAGCGGCACAGGAAGGTCCTCCGGGACAACATCCAGGGAATCACGAAGCCGGCCGGCGCTGGGTCGCGCGATCCCGATCCGCGGCGGCAGTGGCCGGATGTGGCAGGTGCAGCAGTTTATGGAGATCGGCGGCGGCCGATCTGACATTTGCCGGCACGGTGAAGACGGAGGAGGCTCGCTCAGGTTTGAGGCGCAGGACGGCATCGATAATAGGGAAGGGTGGTGGTGATGGAGACGATGAGCTCTGGAGATGGTGGTGAAGACGTACGACCTGGTGGTGATGGGGAGTGGCGCTGCCGACGTCGGGTCCCGTCGGGTCCTTGGAGGAGCGTCGGCCAAATGCGACGCTGGGTCGAAGTTGGCTGGATCGACCACGGCGAGGTGCACGCCTGGGAGGTGGTAAGTGGTTGTTGTGGGTGGATTTATGGTTTTCAATGGTGGTGTTGGTTTTGGTGATGAGGGTGGCGGTTTGGGAACTCTGGGGTCGGGTGGTGACGGCAAGGGAGGTCATCGAAGAGGGCGCTGGTGATGGTGGTGTCGATTTTAACTGGGGCACTGGGCAGGCCTGCGCAGAGGAAGGAGAAAAACTGTCGATGGTAGTCAGCGGGGATGGAGATCATCGGCAGCGGAGCCCGGATGGGTGTTGCAACGATAATGGTTGTCGATAAGGGTTGGGGATGGAGTGTCGGGGTTGTCCGACACGACATGGAAAATGTATATGTATAAATAATGGAAGAAAAACGGGGTGAATACGAACCCAGACATGTTACACAAAGGCTACGGATTTTTTTTTCTAGGTTTAATGTTTGGGTTTGGTTTTACTCGGATGATTTTGGTTGTAAAATGTTTGAATGGAAATTTAAATCAAACTGTTTTGTTATGATTTGTTTCCTTTAGAGTAGCAATAAAAGACTTAGTATGTTACAATCTTGAAGCCTGTGGCTTAGCAATAGTTTGATATGTACTGTTTGATTATTGTTCTGGTTGTGTTGTTACATTGAATGTTGTGTGGATACTGAAAAATTGATCTTCATGGCTTAGTATGGAAGTTGGGATCTAAATTTTGTTCTCTTTTTTCCAGATTATGGTTCGATAGAAGTTTTGATTGGAGGATGACGCTGGCTGCTGGCTGCTGAGTGATCCTTGGATTCTGTAAAATTACCAGAAGGTGCTACTTTCGTGCCCTCACTCTATATATACTTTCTGTTCCAAGAGAATTGAGAAATTATAGGTACTAAACAAAACACTGAATAATTTCTACTTTCGTGCCCTCACTCTATATATATTTTGAAGAATTGTTTTTGATGGTTTTTATTTTATTTAATTTCTACTTTTTATTCCTAGATACTAAACAAAACACTGAATAATTTATTCTCCTTAGGAATTAGTGGGGTATTATTTGTAACTTATTTTCTTAAAACTTATATGGTCTTGAGCTGCGCTTTCTAATGGATTGATATTACTGGATTTATGTTTGTTATTTTTTGTCATTTTTTATTTATTTCGTAGAGTTCATAACCGAATATTTGTAGATCAGGGTTTGCAAAATAAACATCTCAAGATCCGGGGAAATGATGAAGCAGATTCGGGTTTGCAAAATATGGCAGGTAGTGAGACGAGACGTTCTATCAAGATGAAGCTCAGAATTTGTTGTAATTGTTTTCTTACCACTTCCATATGGACCAGCTGGAGTTTGTAGTGCTGCATCTTTTTGAGACTCGATCTCTTTATTATGTGATGAATAAGATGTTTTCTGCGGAAGCATTACCATGGCCAAAATAGTAATTTGTATAAACCTTCTTAACTAGGGTTTCCATGGACATCTTTAGAGTATAACAAAGTTATTGTATTATCAAAGCACCAGTATTTGCTATCCTTAGTGAGGTCCTGATGTGTTATATGATTCTATCCTAATACAAAATAGTGCGTCATTTCCAATCTTCTTTGTGAAGCTATTGAATGATAATTTCGACGTGGTTGTGTGTTGGTCTATTGATGTATCATTTTTTATTTTTTTTGTTAATAATTTTTTCCTGTATTCTACATGTGACACAAATGATTGGCAACTATTGAGAACTAACTTCATTAGGAAAATTAATATTTTGATGGGGGTCTCATAATTATTATTGTTCGTTTAAAATTGGGAGTCCAAGGACCAAGATTTTGAGGGGGAATACCTTAAATGAACCGTGCCCTATGGGCACGGGTTATGACTAGTATATATATATATGAGACACTATAGAACACATCTCCAATACAAAAGTATGAGATTAAACATGTAATAATTTATTCATACATAACAACAACACATAGTGTGTCCAAATTTGGGATTTTCCCACATGTACACAACCACAACACAAAGGACACTCCTATGACCTCCAAATGGACACGAAATGGACACAATGGAGATACAACCATGGGAGTCATTCTTATGGGTTCAAAATAGACCTATATGTATGAGGAAATAAAAAGGAGAAGGGATTTATACCTCCCGGTAGATCGAATCGAAGAAAAGCCTTCCCGGAGCGACACCGACACGTAGAGATTCCAAAAGGACACGAACGAGCTCCGAATCCTCCCAAACTTGGGTAGCTTCCTCCTTGGCTAGAATGGAGAAGGAAAGAAGAAGATTTGGTGGCGAAATGGAAGGATTTGGTGGAGAAATTGCTAGGGATTGCTCTCTAGGAATTTGGGAAAGAACAAGAGAGAGAATGTGGATGAGAATAATAAAATGAACTTGAGCCTATCCTCTCCCAAAGTGGCTGGCCATATGGGGCTATTTGTCCTATTATGGTAAGGTCCAAAATGCCCCCACTAACCTATTCTATGAGTATTAGGAAAGGGCTAATTGGTTGGGGCTAAATTAGTCATTCTAAAGTCTCTAATCACACTAACCTTATCCATAATAATTAGTCTAACCTCCAACTAAAATATTTCTATCATGTGGACTAATTTTAATATCATGTGGGCCATGCCTAACTAGTGTGTGGTTCCCACTAGAGTCAAACTACCCTCGGGTCCCCGTTTCAAGTCGGATTGAGTTAAAATTCGAACCCGACTCAAATAATCCCAAAACAATATCATAAATAATAAAATAATATCAAAATAATTCAAAGAGGTCAAATGCAAAAATATCCTTAGGCCAAAAATGACATTAAAATATCATAATCACATGGTTAGGCTCTAGGTCAAACAGTCTCTAGGGTTTCACTAGCAAAACGTCAAAACCACAAGTCATTGATTTAAATAATTTTAAAATAATTTAAAATCACCAAAAATCATATCATGAATTAAATATCATTATTAAAATAATAATAAACACAAAATTTCAAAATTACCATCATTTGGGAAACTGGGTGCTACAAAATGGCATTACCAGAGACTCATAATGTCTATATCGTGATCTAAATGCTGTCTTGGGTATGTCCTGCTCCCGGACCCTCACTTGATAATACACGGATCGAAGATTAATCTTAGAGAAGATGCAGGCCTTACTCAATTGATCAAACAATTCATCAATCCTTGGTAAAGGATACTTGTTCTTCACTATCACAACATTCAACTGCCGGTAATCAATGCACTTTCGCATCGATCCATCCTTCTTGGGTACTAAAATCATCGGTGCTGTCTAGGGCGATTCACTATCTCGGATAAACTACTTTGCCTTCAGTTTTTTTCATACTGGTACAACTTGTCTGTCACGACCCTCACCCTCCGTGAGGGTACGAGTACGTAACAACGCCCAGCCTACGCCGCAGTGTCGACGGTAGAATGCTGTTCTAGGTCATGAACTATAACTAGCATAATATGAATACTCTCCATAAGGAGGCCAACACAGAGGTACAACTCAATCACAATCTAAGGTAGAATGATAAAGGTAGATAAACATGAAATCCAAAAGAGATACAGGAGATAGAAGTCTAAGTGTCTAAGATATATAATCCCAGAAATACATCTCAAAACTCAAATACAGTAATCCACAAGTAAATACAACTCCCGAAAAAATAAAATAACTATCTAAACAACCTCTACTGTGTCTCCTCTAGGCTAGCAGGCAATCCTAGGCCATCTGTAAAATTTATCAACAGGTCCAGTCAGAACAGGAGCGAACACAATACATCTCATGCAGTTCATATCATGTCAGGAAATATAAAGCAGGCAATAGAATAAGATACATAAAACGCTGTAAGAAGATGTACATGAAAACAAGAGAGATATTTGATAACTGGAAATATATATACATGATAAGTAAGAACTGTAAGTGACTAGTGATTTAGAGTACGAGATGGCATGTAATTGGCTTGGGTTATACATGATGAACATGAAAAGTAACAGAGTGTACATGATAGGTAAAATCACATGACCATTTATACTCACCCCTACCCACAATCAATACACAAGGATCTATTCAAGTTACGTTACGGACATGATGTTTTGGTTATACAAGAAACACATGAGGAAACATGAGCGTACATGAAAGAACATGAGAGTACATGAACGTACATGTAAGAACATGAGAGAACATGAGTGTACATGAATAACGCAGAAGCAAGGAATACATGATGTACATGAAACACATGTCATAAAGTATCCGATGCGCCCGCTAAGAGGGTAACATCCCAAGAAGAGATCCGTATAGTACCAATCCGTGATGATAACGTGACAGCATCAAGTAAAAGTAATCTAGAGCGAGAATATAATTCGTGACAAGTATGAAACGATCAGAGAATGTACTCGCCTGATATCTGAATGTCCAAGATAAAGATACTGTCCGAGAAGAGGTGTCTGGCTCCTAATTAGAACACTATAAGTCACAACATGTCCAGAAGGGTAATATAAAGCACTACAATACATTCTACATGAATCTAGGTCAAACTAGGCCAAAGTCAACCCTTGGTCAACTCTAGTCAACTGCACTAGTCAAACTAGGTCAAACTAGATCATGTCCTAACCCAGCAAGTCTTACTAGGCCTAACCAAGACTATCCTAGCAAGCACACATCAATACAAGGCTATACAAGCCAACATACACCCAACTCTATATAGCATGCAATTATTCATTACTCAAATAGGCAATAATTCACATTGGATATACACTAGGTAATATATTACTTTAAACTATATATGTCTACACATATATACACATGCATATATTGGTATTCAATATTAGGTCTATAATCATGGCATTTCAAATGGTTATATAAACTTATATATTACAACACAATATGCTAACATATATATAATATATATACATAGCTAAGTTAACAGTATTCATAAATACTTATTTAAGAGGCTATGTATGTGTATGTGAACATGGCAAAAGGGCAAGTGAGGGTTAAATGGACATACATAGTGTATACATATCAAAGAGTGTCAAAGTGTAAGTGAACAAAGTGTCAAGTGTGATAGTGTCTACATAATGTAAGGGGTACATGAGGTAATATAGGATTTGTGTTAACATAGAATATTACATCTCATTAACTTGTATATTGCATACATTACATCTATTATTATATTACATTCATGCTTGCATTCATTAATCATTCATTTATTCCCTTGCGCTACTATATGCACCATACATTACATACTATGGAACCTACATATTCATTACAAGCCATACTTATACATGCTTATATTAGATAGGATACTTACACCTCATACATCATTCATTTAAACATTTACTCATGCTTGCATTCTCTATTTAATTACATAATGTATATACATTAACATGGGTTAAAATCAAATAGAACATTATATTACACACAAGGGTGCACAAAATGCATATGCCGAATAGTAACTCATACTAATAATCAATACTATACCATCTCAGTATGAATTAAAATTTAGGATTAAAGTATGTTATAGATCTATGTGTTAACTTTCCGAAACTTCAAACGGATTGCGTTTTCGTTTTCGAAAACTCCCGAAATCGCGAAAACACCGAGAACGCGTTTGTCTTTCGTACTGCTGACACTCAAATAATTCTCCAGAAAGTTACAGAAAGAATTATGCCTATTAACATATGTTTTTGGAAAGCTAACTTCAATACGCTTCTTATAAAAAAAACAGAAGATTAAACGGAGCTTTGAGCTAGAAGTTATGACATTTCTAAGTTAGGGCTGAAATTAAAAACGTGGATAAAAATCATGACGGATTTGGGTAGTTTGAGACAAAAGAACACAAGTATATAACATAATATATCAAGAACTCACTCTCTACACTAATATATATATATATGAGACACTATAGAAAACATATCAAATACAAAAATATAAGATTAAATATGTAATAATTCATTCATACATAACAACAACACATAGTGTGTCCAAATTTGGGGTTTTCCCACATGGACACAACCACAACACAAAGGACACTCCTATGACCTCCAAATGGACACGAAATGGACACAAATGGAGATACAACCATGGGGGTCATTCCTATGGGTTCAAAATAGACCTATATGCATGAGAAAATGAAAAGGAGAAGGGATTTATACCTCCCGGTAGATCGAATCGAAGAAAAGCCTTCCCGGAGCGACACCGACACGTAGAGATTCCAAAAGGACACGAACGAGCTCCGAATCCTCCCAAACTTGGGTAGCTTCCTCCTTGGCTAGAATGGAGAAGGAAAGAAGAAGATTTGGTGGCGAAATAGAAGGATTTGGTGGAGAAATTGCTAGGGATTGCTCTCTAGGAATTTGGGGAAGAACAAGAGAGAGAGTGTGGATGAGAATAATGAAATGAACTTGAGCCTATCCTCTCCCAAAGTGGCTGGCCATAAGGGGCTATTTGTCCTATTATGGTAAGGTCCAAAATGCCCCCAATAACCTATTCTATGAGTATTAGGAAAGGGCTAATTGGTTGGGGCAAAATTAGTCATTCTAAAATCTCTAATCACACTAACCTTATCCATAATAATTAGTCTAACCTCTAACTAAAATATTTCTATCATGTGGACTAAAATTAATATCATATGGGCCATGCCTAACTAGTGTGTGGGTCCCACTAGAGTCAAACTACCCCCGGGTCCCCGTTTCAAGTCGGATTGAGTTGAAATTCGAACCCGACTCAAATAACCCCAAAACAATATCATAAATAATAAAATAAATTTCAACCCCAAAATAATATCATAAATAATAAAATAAATTTTAAAAATATTCAAAAATGTAAAATGACAAAATACTCCTGTTTCTGAAAATTGGGGGTGACAAATCTATCTACCTTAAAAAAAAATTCGTCATCGAAATTAAAACAAAACAATCACAGGAAACACATGAAGAAAACAATCTCATTCAAATACTTTTCAAAAAAAAAAAATCAGCAATAAAAAAAATCTCTTTGAGGCACATCAAACATTTGTAAATAAAAACTGATACGTGTCCGATACGGACACAAAACGATCACAAAATCACACCTATCAAAGGTCAAAATCAACAATCACCAATGCAATAATATCAAAATAATTCAAAGAGGTCAAATGCACAATATCCTTAGGCCAGAAATGACATTAAAATATTCTAATCACATGGTTAGGCTCTAAGTCAAACCGTCTCTAGGGTTTCACTAACAAAACATCAAAATCACAAGTCATGATTTTAGAATGATTTAAAAATTATCAAAAATCATATCATGATTTAAATGTCAAATCAATAAATGATTAAAATTATAAAATTTCAAAATTACACTCATTTTAGAGAACTGGGTGTTACAAGTCTACCCACCTTAGAAAAATTTTATCCTCAAAATTAAAATGTTCATACTCCTTCTAGATCAAACCCCCCACAATCAAAGTCTCAGAACTTAAACAATCATACGATTTAAAAGGATGACATACAGGGTCATGGCATACGGTGATAGTGAAAGTCTCATCTAGATATACTAGTCATGCTAAACCAAAACGGTCATATGGTATCAAAACACACAAGCAATCTAGGGTGCTAAACTAGAAAAGATCCCGAAATAACAATCATCAAGACTGTAAGGCACTCTACCATCCTATATGAAAACTGGTACTTATCAAAATAAAATAAAGTTAACTACCATTTATCTAATAAGGGGTATTATTCAAGAAAATAAAAATCAAAAGTTAAAGAATGAAAGCCAATTGCATAGAAATCCAATCACAATATATTTATATATATAGCGTTAGAGAGGAAAAAGCTAGCATTATATACAAGTTATGTAGTTCGTGTGTGTATGGGTGTATGGGGACATGTTCATATGGTTAGATAATAGGCGTGTGTGTATGTAAAATATACATGAAAGTGCATAGGAGGATTTGGGATTTCAAATAATAACTATCAAGTTACACTAATCATGGCATATTGGTTAAACAATCTACAATACACAACTCATTTGCTCATAACATGCATGGCTAACTATGTATATATGTATATATAAAGAGGTAGAGATTTAGTTATGTATGTATATACATTATAACATGTATATAGAACTATATATATATCTATATAACTATATGAACATAACATAGAGATGAGGGGTTAGGTTTTCATGGCAGTGGTGAACATTGGTGTAGAGTGTCAAATGTACATGGGTTAAAACTTGAAGTGAAGGGTTCAATCATTTAGTTTAGCTCAACATTACATATTAGATCTGAAATTGAACTACACATTTGAAAGCAATGTAAAAATGTTAACATGTATTCCATTTTTAAAATTTGGAGAAATTCGAACATCAAAACCAACTCAAGGTTTATCACAACAACAACCTAACATGTAAGAGTATGAAACCTAACATTATATCCTTACATACAACAAGGTATACGGCTCAAAACATTACAATTTTAAAACTGTAAATTGAATTAAATACTTAGAATTCAGGCTTAAAGGGTTAATATGTACACAATCTCAGGTTGACAAATTTAAACACAAAACTCAACCAAAAAAAAAAAAATTTGAATTGAAACCCTACGTATAACATACATGTGTAGTGATATAAATAAAACAATTATTATGAAATTTTATATTTAAATTACGAGTTAAGCTAGGAAAAGCAGATAATCGAAAATATTGGGGTTTTGAAAATTTAAACATTAACGACATATTAATATGTATTAAGATAGGTGGAAATCAAGTGTAGCATGCATAAGTGTCAGGAAAGTGTCTACTATATATATTTATATATATTCTCATGTCATAATATAAAATTTTAATTCTACGTTAAGACCAACAATTAGATTCCTACCAAGGTTGCAAGCAGGTGATTGACGTAATCAAGATAGTATTATTATTATTTAATACAAGAATAATAGCAAGAAAGAACTAACGATAAAATCTGTTTTTGCTTATCTGTTTAAAAGAAAACCCATTTTAAAACCCAGAGCTAAATTTTCAAATCCAAGATAAAGTCTAGCAAAATCATCGATTCATTGTATTAAGAAGAATTTCATAGTAAGAAATTACACAAAGTTTATAAAAACAGCTAAAGCTACTCTTAAGTTAAATAAATGAGAAACAAAACAAAACAAACAAATAACAATTCTCTTTTTCTTTTTTTTCTTTTTTTTTTGAAGGACTGAAACAAAAGTAGAGAAAACATGTTCAAAAATATTTAAGGTACAATCTGATAATCATATGCGTCTTCTTGAAATTATGTTGTCAGAATTCTGCCACGCCAATAAACATAGCTGCAATAAACGATAGAGTCCATAATAAGGCATACACCCTATAATCATGTTATCTAGAATTCTTACCACGCTACCCGGTATGGTTGCAAGAAAATCTAGATTTCATAACTAAGATAAGTATAGCTATATCAGGCTCTACGTCCTTGTCATGCTAGCAATATGACTGCAATAAATTCTAAATTCCATAATAAAGTAGACTTTTACCTTTCTCACTGTCCTTATCAAGTATGTTATCAGGTTATACCTTAATTCCAAAAAATGTACATATACAAATAAATACAAACTCAAATTCAACAACTAACATCAAGATTCAAAATTCAACAATAATCCATCAAAAATCATAAAAATACATACTCAAATTCAACCACTATCATCAAGATTCAAAATTCAACAATAATCCATCAAAAATCATAATAATACAGACTCAAATTCAACCACTAACATCAAGATTCAAAATTTAACAATAATCCATCAAAATCAAGTTCAATAACAGGAAGTAAAGGTAAATCAAATCACGGAAAAATAGATTTCAAATCGAAGTTAAAATAAGATTTTCAAGGGTCGTCTCAGGAATCTCTCAAGGGATCCTAACCGTGATTGAGTACCTTCAAAATATATCCTATTCCTACTGCAGGCTGTATTGGTACTCTAGTTCGAATACCACTACATAAACTCGACCTGCATGGGCTACCACTAAAAATATGTCACGACCCGCACCCACCGTGAGGGTACGAATACGTAATAACGCCCAGCCTACGCCGCAGTGTCGGCGGTAGAACGCTGTTCTAGGTCATGAACTATAACTAGCATAATATGAATACTCTCCATAAGAAGGCCAACACAGAGGTACAACTCAATCACAATCGAAGGTAGAATGATAAAGGTAGATAAACATGAAATCCAAAAGAGATACAGGAGATAGAAGTCTAAGTGTCTAAGATACATAATCCCAGAAATACATCTCAAAACTCAAATACAGTAATCCACAAGTAAATACAACTCTCGACAAAATAAAATAACTATCTAAACAACCTCTACTGTGTCTCCTCTAGGCTAGCAGGCAATCCCAGGCCATCTGTAAAATTTATCAACAGGTCCAGTCAGGACAGGAGCGAGCACAATACATCTCATGCAGTTCATATCATGTCAGGAAATATAAAGCAGGCAATAGAATAAGATACATGAAACGCTGTAAGAAGATGTACATAAAAACAGGAGAGATATTTGATAACTGGAAATATATATACATGATAAGTAAGAACTGTAAGTGACGAGTGATTTAGAGTACGAGATGGCAGGTAATTGGCTTGGGTTGTACATGATGAACATGAAAAGTAACAGAGTGTACATGATGGGTAAAATCACATGACCATTTATACTCACCCCTACCCACAATCAATACAAAAGGATCTATTCAAGTTACGTTACGGACATGATGTTTTGGTTATACAAGAAACACATAAGAAAACATGAGCGTACATGAAAGAACATGAGAGTACAAGAACGTACATGTAAGAACATGAGAGAACATGAGTGTACATGAATAACGCAGAAGCAAGGAATACATGATGTACATGAAACACATGTCATAAAGTATCCGATGCGCCCGCTAAGGGGGTAACATCCCAAGAAGAGATCCGTATAGTACCAATCCGTGATGATAACGTGACAGCATCAAGTAAAAGTAATCTAGAGCGAGAATATAATTCGTGACAAGTATGAAACGATCAGAGAATGTACTCGCCTGATATCTGAATGTCCAAGGTAAAGATACTGTCCAAAGAGAGGTGTCTGGCTCCTAATTAGAACAGCACAAGTCACAACATGTCCAGAAGGATAATATAAAGCACTACAATGCATTCTACATGAATCTAGATCAAACTAGGCCAAAGTCAACCCTTGGTCAACTCTGGTCAACTGCACTAGTCAAACTAGGTCAAACTAGATCATGTTCTAACCCAGCTAGTCTTACTAGGCCTAACCAAGACTATCCTAGCAAGCACACATCAATACAAGGCTATACAAGCCAACATACACCCAACTCTATATAGCATGCAATTATTCAATACTCAAATAGGCAAGAATTCATATTGGATATACACTAGGTAATCTATTACTTTAAACTATATATGTCTACACATATATACACATGCATATATTGGTATTCAACATTAGGTCTATAATCATGGCATTTCAAATGGTTATATAAACTTATATATTACAACACAATATGCTAACATATATATAATATACATACATAGCTAAGTTAACTGTATTCATAAATACTTATTTAAGAGGCTATGTGTGTGTATGTGAACATGGCAAAAGGGCAAGTGAGGGTTAAATGAACATACATAGTGTATACATATCAAAGAGTGTCAAAGTGTAAGTGAACAAAGTGTCAAGTGTGATAGTGTCTACATAGTGTAAGGGGTATATGAGGTAATATAGGATTTGTGTTAACATAGAATATTACATCTCATTAACTTGTATATTGCATACATTACATCTATTATTATATTACATTCATGCTTACATTTATTCATCATTCATTTATTCTCTTGCGCTACTATATGCACCATACATTACATACTATGGAACCTACATATTCATTACAAGCCATACTTATACATGCTTACATTAGATAGGATACTTACACCATACATCATTTATTTAAACATTTACTCATGCTTGCATTCTCTATTTAATTACATAATGTATATACATCAAAATGGGTTAAAATCAAATAGAATATTATATTACACACAAGGATGCACAAAATGCATATGCCAAATAGTAACTCCTACTAATAATCAATACTGTACCATCTCATTATGAATTAAAATCTAGGATTAAATTATGTTATAGATCTATGTGTTAGCTTTCCGAAACTTCAAACGGATCGCGTTTTCGTTTCCGGAAACTCCCGGAATCGCGAAAACACCGAGAACGCATTTGTCTTTCGTACAGCTGATACTCAAATAATTCTCCAGAAAGTTACAGAAAGAATTAGGCCTATTAATACATGTTTTTGGAAAGCTAACTTCAATACGCTTCTTTTAAAAAAACAGAAGATTAAACGGAGCTTTGAGCTAAAAGTTATGACATTTCTAATTTAGGGCTGAAATTAAAAACGTGGATAAAAATCATGACGGATTTGGGTAGTTTGAGACAAAAGAACACAAGTATATAACATAATATATATCAAGAACTCACTCTCTACACTAATATATATATATGAGACACTATAGAACACATCTCCAATACAAAAATATGAGATTAAACATGTAATAATTCATTCATACATAACAACAACACATAGTGTGTCCAAATTTGGGGTTTTCCCACATGGACACAACCACAACACAAAGGACACTCCTATGACCTTCAAATGGACACGAAATGGACACAAATGGAGATACAACCATGGGGGTCATTCCTATGGGTTCAAAATAGACCTATATGCTTGAGAAAATGAAAAAGAGAAGGGATTTATACCTTCCGGTAGATCGAATCGAAGAAAAGCCTTCCCGGAGCGACACCGACACGTAGAGATTCCAAAAGGACACGAACGACCTCCGAATCCTCCCAAACTTGGGTAGCTTCCTCCTTGGCTAGAATAGAGAAGGAAAGAAGAAGATTTGGTGGCAAAATAGAAGGATTTGGTAGAGAAATTGCTAAGAATTGCTCTCTAGGAATTTGGGAAAGAACAAGAGAGAGAGTGTGGATGAGAATAATGAAATGAACTTGAGCCTATCCTCTCCCAAAGTGGCTGGCCATAAGGGGCTATTTGTCCTATTATGGTAAGGTCCAAAATGCCCCCACTAACCTATTCTATGAGTATTAGGAAAGGGCTAATTGGTTGGGGCTAAATTAGTCATTCTAAAATCTCTAATCACACTAACCTTATCCATAATAATTAGTCTAACCTCTAACTAAAATATTTCTATCATGTGGACTAAAATTAATATCATGTGGGCCATGCCTAACTAGTGTGTGGGTCCTACTAGAGTCAAACTACCCCCGGGTTCCCGTTTCAAGTCGGATTGAGTTGAAATTCTAACCCGACTCAAATAACCCCAAAACAATATCATAAATAATAAAATAAATTTCAACCCCAAAATAATATCATAAATAATAAAATAAATTTTAAAAATATTCAAAAATGTAAAATGACAAAAATACTCCTGTTTCTGAAAACTGGGGGTGACATTGTCCAACTCTGACTGCAACATTCTGTAAACTCTGCCGATCTTAGGCTTCGTTCGAGGATTTAACTCAATGTAAAACTCCACATCTCTTACCGGTAGTAGACCAGGAAGCTCATCTGGAAATACATCAAAAAACTCTCTGACTACTCTTGGAATCTGTTCCCGCTCTGCCAATGCTTCTGCAATAATGTCCTTGGGTTGATTCTCCAATGATCGATCAAAGACGAACTCCTCAACGCCAGGTACATTAAACACTTTACTATACCTCGACAATCTATCATCGCATGACTGTCTCTCAACCAGTCCATGCCTATGACAACGTCAAAGTTTTCTATAGGAAACTCAATCAAAGATACGGGCAATCTATCATCCCCATTTCTAGGATTCAGGTTTTATAGCTGAACTAGGACATCCCATACGAGTCCCAGGTTCTCAGACTAAAATTCAGTCTGATCTTACAACTCCATACAAATGTTTAAAGTGAATTCCCAATGAATCAAATATTGATATAAGAAATTCAGTTCACATTTGCATTGAACATCATAGAGGAAATCTCATCTCATGCATTCGACCCAAGACAGGAAATAAAATATAGCCCCAATACAGCTATAAGAAAATCTCAGATCATTCTAATGCTCACACTACCAGTTGAAGACTAAATTTAGAATACATGACCCTCTTGAATATTATCTCATAACAACCCCTACTGTTAAATAATCATTCTCTAAAATATATTTAAACAAGGTTCTTAGAATATGCATCTAATAAATTGATTCAGTTGTCACCTAAGATGGGAAATTACTAGTATATGATGTCATCCCTAAATTCAACACGAGTTGGCACTTCAATTGAAATTCAATAATCTGAAGAAAATAGAATAAATCTCAGGAAAAACTCCAAAAGTTCTAAAATCAATTATCCTCATGACAACAATGTTCGAATCAAGACATACCTCAATATTCTATGAAGACAATCTATGTCGATCAATTTATCATCAATAGTTACTCCTGATCTGTTGAAACACCAGAAAATAATTGACTCACAGAGTGACACTCAGAATCCAACCAATTGAAAAGAATTCTCTCGACTTACCAAAATTAATGGAACATGAAAAATAATGTAGATCTCACAGTGTTCGTTGGCATTATCACGAATGGAAGAGTGATTCCACCTCCAAGAGAAAATTGGAAACAAAATGAATTCACCAAACTATAATCCCCAAATCAGAATGAATTCGTGTAACACCCAGTTTCTGTAATGAGGGTAATTTTGAAATTTTGTAATTATAATTATTATTTATTGACAATTATTACACATTATAATTTTTGGTGATTTTTATTAATTTTTTAAACTATTTAAAAACTGCTTTAAGTCATGACTTGTGATTTTGATGTGCTGCTAGTGAAACCCTAGTGACTGCATAACCTAGTGCCTGACCACGTCATTAGGATGATTTATTTTTACTTTTGAGGATGAGGGTATTTTGGTTATTTGGCCCCTTTGAATTATTTTAGGATTTATTGAATTGGTGATTCCTAGTTGGGCTTTGACATATAGAGACTTGTAGACTAGCCTAAAAGCTAACCCTAGCCATGGTGACCCTAGTCTAACTTAGGTTAACCTACTTTTAGTCATTAGAAACAAATTTTGGAATATGAGGATTAGTTTAAGTGAAATCATTTCATGATTTATGGTTTAATAAAATGACTTATGATTTAATGACTTAATGACTTATGACTTGGCCCATGGCCCATAACTAGAAGCCCTAACCCTAATTTAGCCATAAGTGACCAGCCACTAGGGCTCCCCTCCCTATAAATACTCTCCGCCTTGTTCTTTTTTTTTTCAAGCTTTGAAGAAAGAGGTAAATAGCCATTCCATAGCTTTTCCATTTTAACTCCTTTTTAACCCTAGTCTTTTGCATTAGGACCTAATCATTGTTTATTTACTGTTGGTGGAGAGTAATCCCAGATTTTGAGCAATTTGGGGATCCGAGCTAGCAAGAAAGAACACTTCATTTGGGGCTTTTCTTGCTAATTGCACCCATAGGTAAAACTCCTCAAATTGATCTAAAATTTTGTTTTCTTTGCGTTTAGGGCTAGAACTAGGAGTCCCCTAGCTATCCCTGGAGTTTGAGCCAATTTCGTGTCCGTATCGGGCACGTGTCAATGTGTAAGTATAGGTGTTTGATGAAATATCACTTAGGAATTTATTTTCGATTTTTGTAAATATAATTACATGAATTTGTAGATCTAAGTTTGTACATTAATTTTAGTGAATGATGTTAGGTATTTTGGTGTCATTTCGTGTCAGTTTTTGGTATTGGACACGCGTGCACGACACGAGCGCACTGTCCTGCATCACGGGCAGGATATCTCGCTGTGTCGAACACGTGGACACACCAAAATTTGGGAGGATGTCAGGGTACTGACTGAAATCATCCTTCCAAAATTTGGGGCCATTTGGTGCAGTGTGCGAGGAGTTCTCCTCCTCGCACACTACAAAAAAAGTGACCTTTTGGGACAACAAAAAACTGTCTTAAAAACTGCAATTACCGTCCCAATAAATATTTGGGACGGCCTTTGGGACGGGAATGGACGGTCCTATTAGGGTGGCGTGGCAAAAAGTTTTAGGATGGAAAAAACCGTCATAATTAGGTTTTAGGGTCGAAAAACTAATCGTCCCAAAAGAGTCTGAATTATTAAATTTTTATGACGAATTATTAAACTGTCCCAAAATATAAGTATTTGAGACGAATAAAAATCGTCATAAAAATTAAGAAATGGATTGAAAAGAGTCACAAAAGGATATAGTTCATTTTTTAGGACATTAATAGATCCATCCCAAAAAGTAATAGAAATCGAAAAAATTATTTCGAATATTTTTTTTCATGTTCCTATAAAACATACAATTAAAAGACGTAACACATCTATATATAACTATATAAGTTCAATTGCAAAATGAACTAAAAAGCTTTACATTATTAAGTATCATTTACCATCATTTACAAAATAAATCCAAAACATATTACATGAATCCACACCATCACATACAAAATTAACCCATCTACAACATCACTTACAATGAACCCAAAATAATTTAAATATTTTCTATTAAAAGTTTACATAATAGGGTGATTTAACATCAGTGATACCACGAACCCTAGGGAACCTCATCTTTAGGATCTCCATGACATCCAAATTCCTTCTTAGTTCATCACCCTCTTTCTGGCCTGAGGTCAAATGGGGAACAGATGAAGCAGAACGTTGTTTGGTGCAAAGACATGTTGATCGATATCGAACCCTGTGAGCCACAGAATCATCCTCTCTTCATGAATCTGGAAGAAATATTTGCAATAAGAGCCACCATAAGTCATAAGAAAATAGAAACAGATTAAATATGTGCATAAATTACTTACAAGGACACTAAATCCACTAACAAAAAATAGGAATGTAATGTATAAATTACAATCTGTATTGAAGTAAAATACCTTTTTCCCTATATAACCCATCAATTCCCTGCCTACACAAGAAACCTTCATGTTCTTCACATCACCTCTTATCTCGCTGCGCATCCAAACCGTGAGAAATATCTCGACCATTATGGGATTATGTTGTCAACGAAGAGTGAAGAAATACTATGCATGGTTATCATGTTTTTGGAATGAAGCATAGGGTTCAAAACACGAACCTCCCAATATATCAGGAAAAAATTTGTTGCATAAGCTATGCTTGTGCAATATCAGATCGAACATTCAATGAATATAAACTTAAAGAAATACCTATCTACTACAATGGAAAAATGGAAATAGAGCTCAAACCCAAGTCCAGTTAACAAATCATCTTATTCGGGCATCAACAAAGATTTCAAGTAGAGAACATCATGATGTTGGTGGATCCATATAACAACTAGGTAAGATATAGCTCTCTTGTCTTTTGTCCCGTGTGTAGAGTAGGTGTACCTGTGTTTGTGTGTATAGTGTGGTAGCTTGCAGATCAATGATAAATAGCCAAAGATCAATTCAAAGTGCAATGAAATATATAATATCTATATAACTGCATTCGTAAAACTATTGATATGCCTATATATTTCAAGAGCATAACTCAATATACATGTTATATGCCATCCAGAAGTTACAGACATGAGAGAACAATACTTGGAAATTAAGTAGTGACCATAAGACAAATAACAGTCCAAAAGCAAAGTAAACAACACAGCAAACCAAAAACTCCAATACACAGAAAAAGGTTAGACCAACAGGCAGAGATCATGGATATTCACCAAGTCAGACATGTAGCTAGCGATAGAGATTAGAGAGTACATATACTCTCACAAAAGAAGAATGCAACCTTCTTCTTTTTTTGCAGCCTATATATATTTATTTTCAATATCTAATGCATTATATATCTAAAATACTCTCGAACTCTCTCCAACGGATAGGCAAACAAAGAAAAGTCAGGATGCAAACTATATGGGTATTTTGAAACTGTAGGCTTTGTTGTTTCTGAGTTTCTATTTGTTGAGTTGGGTATTTGATCCCTACTTAAGTTTCAAAAATACCCAAGAGATTTAGAAAACCACCCATAAATATCCATTTAATCCAAATTTGCAACCCAAAACACCAAATTTTACCCACCCCAAGCCTTTGGTTTTTCAGATATCCATACTTTACTAGCATTATATATTGTTATATATAGTACTGCATATTATTATTATTATTTTAATAGTATGTATAATATATACCTAATTGTATTATGTATATTATATATTATTTTATCCTAAATATTCTATGTAAAATTTATTGCAACTACAGTAATAAATTTCAGTATGTTGTCAAAGGATATACAATATTATGTATATTATTAAATACAATATATTATATGTCAACATTATAATACTATATTGGTATATGATATATATGAAAATTAAGGGTAATGATAATTGAATTTATGGGGCTGTACCACTGTATCTAGAAGCCAAACTGAGTATTTTCAGAACTCTAGATGCTCTGCAAACCTCATAATGTTTCCTTCCAGATATACACATTGGAAAGAAATAGCCCTTTCAAGAGAATATTATAAGAATAGGATTCAAATAGAGAACCCAAAAAGATTGTGGTGGTACACTGGTACTATATAGTCTACGACTATACGTGTCAGCCTCTTTAGGTTCAAATAATTTCTATGAACCAACTTCTGACTCTCGTGTTTACAACACTGGCATGTAGGATACCTGGATAACAACCGTAGCCCTCAAAGAGGCATTCTAATGAGGCAAACATAACCTTCATGAAGGATCGTGTCTAGATTCTATGTAATACTTTATAATCCTGATGCTTAAAGAAAGGAGGTAAGGTCAGGAGTTGGTCAATGTTTGTATCTATTCTGTGGTGTAGACTGTCGGGGCAGTATACCATTAGCAATGTACAATCCTGAGAGTGGAATCTGTATGTGTGGCACGTGGGGTGGGTTAGGCAAGGTGGACAGAATTGGGGTGGCCTCATATCTGAAGGTAATAGACATTGTTTCTCTAATTTGACACAGTAAACATCAATATAATGGATAACTTTTCAACCTACAAGGAAAAGCAAACAAGAAAAACCATAACATAAATAGACTAATGTGAGACTATAACTAAAGGAACTGGACATACTTGGAATCCCTCTTTTATTGTGTCTAACTGCCTGATTGCCTTTGAAGTTGGACGCTTCCACCTCTTTGGGTCATCAAAGTATGGTGTTGTCGAATGCGAAGCCTGACATATCAACATGAAACCTTCGAAGTCTTTTACTCTTTTCATTTGTATGCCACCCAATCACTTGGCTTCCGTTACATACTGGGCCTTCTAATGTTGCTTTGTTTTTGCTTTGAGCAAGCATGGCGACAGGCCAAGTGCCAAATCTCCTGTAAATTACAACAGTATAAACATCACGGTCTAAAAAAGAATATATAACAATAACAAACCTGAATCAGGTATCGTAAAAGAAGCAGGCCCAATAATTATACCACTTCAACATGGAGGAGAAAATGGCTTGCTTTCAATAAAGGCATCCTAGTGCCACAATGCAGCTTAAAAGATCATGGTTGTAATATAAACAGAACACTATGGCTCAGGTTCAACTTCGATTGACACCAGTATATGAGTTATATTCTTACACCAATACACCAACTTTACATCAATATCAATCCACTGGTAGATAGTTCTCTCAACTAAATATAGAAAGCTCTAAAGTTCACGTTGTTGTTCCTGCATTGGTATTTCTTTCCTAAAGAGCTTTCTTTTTCCTCCTCTTTCTTTCATATTAAAAAATTCTAAACTAAAATTACAAAAACCTATATCCATCTCTGATTTTTCAGGTCCATGGAGAGTTCCAAGGATGAAGACTAGAAAGCTGGAAAGGCAAAATAATCGTAACTTTTCAGTTTTAACATGAAAACATCCATATGCACCATGCTATTGCTAACTCACCGGTATGTACGGACAGTAATTATTCAGTTTCCCATCAATATTCAGTTGGATCCTTGCTTAGGATAATTCTTATTTCTAGGATCAACCCCACCATCAAGATACAAGCAATAACCTATTAAATAAAATGGCGATTAAACAGTCAAACAATGAGGCTAGAGCTTTACATTTTACGTGTTACAGTGTTCAACAAGTTTATGCAAGATTTCAGAATTACTCTTTTAAGCGTAAGACCTAATTGTATTATATCCTTAGACGTTATTATAAAACAAGAAAAATTATCTAGTAAGCAAGAGGAGTCATGTAAATTCCATTACCGAAATGGATTGGAAGATCAAATAAGAATCTTTCACATATTCCCAGAACAAGTGATCAAATTTTACTTCTTAAGGATAACCATGATTACAACAGAATAAAGAAAAAAAGTGGGAACTTATAACTGATTTTAATAACATTGGTCATAAAATTACCATATTTTAAGTTAAGGATGCTTTAAAGAAAATGAAAATGGAAAATTTACGGACCTAATAATGTTCTTATTTGGGTTTAGAGATGATTAGGGAGAAGGAGCATGTGTCAGTTTTGATATAATATTGGTGTTTGCTAATGATATAACATCAGTGAGAGTAGGGAAGGGTTAACTTCTAAAAGATAATTATGGAAATTTTTTTTTTTGGAATCTGAAGTTAAAAATAGTAGAGCACGAAACCATAGTGTACTAAATGTAATTTTAATCAAAAGCCAAAAAGAGGAAAGATGCAATATTGATGGGCACGAGATACCCAATTAATGATATTTTCGGTATTTAGGATGAACGATTGATTGTATTATAAAGATTGAAAAAAAATGTTGCTCATAGAAGTAAAACATGATGGCTAAGGTGGAGCATCTAGAGTACGGGATCTCACAAGATACCCTTGAAGTTGAAAGAAAGATTCTATAAGACAACTAAAGACCAATAATGTCGCATACATCAGAGTGTTGGGCAATTAAAAAAAACATGTTTAGAAAATGAGTTTTTGAAATTAGAAATGATGAACAATAAATGAGTACACTGGTAGGAAGTTGAAGGTGACATCGATCAGCGATAAGTTTAGCAAAAAACCGACTTAGACATCTTGGACATGTTCTACATAGACCAATAGATGCAGGGTTAGGAGGGATGAGATATTGGTTAAAGGAACACTAGAACATGTGAATGAGCCTAAATGAAATTGTGTTTAGGCTGAAAAGAATGACATGTTTTGTTACTGTTACAGAGGTGCTAACTAAATATGGACAAAAATGCATTGGCCCTCTATAAGATACTATAAGCATGTGTATTGGTGCATGTTGTATATGCTAGTATAGTTGGTTTGCTTGGGAATTCACAAGCTACTTGGCAAATATGAGAGATAACATGATCAACCAATATGCCTGTATACTTTTATCGAAGAGAAAGTCAGTTGTTCAATTTCTTCTATGCAGCTAAACAAAATATAACAAGAATAAGATATGATACAAACTACATGAGAATGTATGATACAAACTACATGAGAATGTATAATACAAACTACCATGATCTTTAATTCTCCACAATCAAATATGCCGAAAACCTGGATGCTGGAGTTACAAAAGCATTTCCGTATCAGTTTAATAATGTACAAATGTTTTTAATCTTTGATAATTTAACGTTTGAGCAATAGGGTTTTATGATCCCAGCCCGTCTAGTTACATGTCTTAGTTACAGCGTACAATGCCTGGTATTGAGCAACAGTGGAATATAAACAGGCGAGTTAAAGAATACACGAAACAAGCATAAAGGACCAATATTCTCTTTGAAGTGGAATAAGAAGGGTGATTATCTCCTTAGTGGAAGTGTAGATAAAACAGCTATCGTGTGGGATACAAAGACGTGGGAGTATAAGCAACAATTTGATTTTCATTCAGGTATTTTCCTCTTGTCAAGAAACTTATATGACACTATACAGGCTTTAATTTTTTGCTTTCCGGGAGCACCAGATTATAATGCTCATATTTTCCCTTTGCAGCTCCAACACTTGATGTTGATTGGAGAAACAATGTCTCATTTGTAACATATTCAACAGACCACATGATTTATGTCTGCAAGATTGGTGAAACTGTTCCAATCAAAGCTTTCTCAGGTCATCAGGTTTGAACTAAACCATGGTCCATTATCTATCGTACCAGAATAAAGAATCTGGCAAACAGGCTGGCAGCCTAACAGTAATATCATCACTATGATGAATGAACCATTTGCATATGCTGGTTTGTTTATTGTGGTTATTTCTTCAATAACTTTGTGACCCTGAAACCTTAGCTTTCATCAAAAGAGTATAGAAACAGGTACACACACTGTCTAAATTCATTGACACCGGCTTAAATGTCATAATAAGATTTTTTATAAACATCTTTTCCCATCTCTAGTTCCTCACATTAACTAATCAATACCTAAGAATAAAACTAAAGAGGCACCACTTGTCTACTGAATTGTCCTAAAAGATTAATATATTTCAAGGTTTTAACTATCGGCCAAAACTGACAGTGGAACAGTCCAAACTACAAAAAATCCCCCCCTCAAACACACACACACACACACACAGAAACTGCCAAATCCGTAACTAATAGGAGGCCCGAAAACCGAAATAACAGTACTGACAATGAACAGGATGTCAATGGCCCAAGCCAGAATATGTCTGCTTCTGTTGACAGAGTGAGCCTAGAAAGAAAGAAGCCAGAATATGTCTGCTTCTGTTGACAGAGTGAGCAAGAATATGTCTGCTTCTGTTGACAGAGTGAGCCTAGAAATAAAGAAACCCTATAGGACAACCGATGGGAGGTGCTGTCAAAATTTAATTAGCCTTGCTACTAAATCTGGGGATTAAACAGTCCTTACAATGCACACGAAAGTACTCGCCAGCATTCAAGATAACATGAAAATTAACTTCTTGGATGACTTGAGGAATCCTAAATGAATTGTACAGGTTTGACTGTGCACTCGAAAAAAATATGAAGCTTGATATGGTGGGTGGAGAAACTACCGTTAACTACCAAGCTGGCACTACCAGATGGAAAATAAATGTATGAATAGTTTTCAATCTTTCTTATGTTCGGGCATTATTTGAAGTCTTGAACTGGCCTAGAGAGTGCATAATAATCAGCGGAACTATATGTAAAGTTATAAACACATACTCAAGACATTTGTGAGGGAACTAGCTGCCAGACCACAATTCTGGGATAAAGGCTTCGTTGTTGCGGTGGTGGTGGTGGTGGCGGTGGTGGTAGAAATGTTGGTAGAACTAGCAGGATCCCTATACCACATGCCAGTAACAAAAACATCCATATTTATGATTCTGCGTACTTCCTGACTTGTAAGAGTTTCAGAAGAGCCAAGATTACACATGATAAGTCATGGCGGGCTTCTTAACCGCTAGGTAACTTGTTTACGTTGGACTGATATAGCACTATTTCCCATTCAGTAATAAACTCATCCTACCAATATATCAACCTAAGCTAAAATCTAATAATAATAATACAGTAACATGTTTTGGGACAAAATAACAATAATAATAATAATAATCTAGAAAAAGTATATCAATGAAAATATAGGTGATAACCATGAGCAAAAAGCTGATGTAATAAAATAAGTAAAAATTCACAACCACAAAACGTATCGAACAAGATAACATTATCAACTAAAACATCCAACTCATAGGTTCCCTTATGATAGCATATTATGATCACCAAAATTGACATTAAGTTTGTAAATTGGCGATTAATGATGACCTGTAAACCTGGTTTGGCTGTAGAAGCTTTTGATCGGCCATCCCTCTATATGATGATGTGTAAACCTTAGTAGAATCAACTAACAAAACTGCAACTTTAGAGATCGGCCATCCCTCTATATCAGGAAAAGCCTTTGATGCATCCAATGCAGCACATACATGGCAGGCCTCCATGACTATCTTCTCCGTGATTGTGAGGTTGTTGAGAACTTCTAAATCCTCTTCACATCTATTCATAAATTTCATATACTTCAATAAACCTGGTTTGGCTGTAGAAGCAATTTTGCAGAAGGATTCAAAATTAAGAAACTCCAGACTTGGGAACTGCTTCCTATGATAATAGTTATACAGTATTACAACTGCATGCATCGGTAAAATTACAGTATAGTTCAGCACCAAAATAAAATAATTGAAGTAGTAATATAAAGACCGAGAAGAGAAAAACATGCCATAAACACTTGAAAATGTCACAAATATACTAGAAGCTAACCATAAAAATAATGACAATTATTTTTACCTTGCTACAACAGTATGCAGAAGATGTTAGTAATAGAGATAGATATGGAAAATTGAATACATGGAAGTAAATCAAATAAAAACCCGAAATGAGTGATTTGGGAGAGAAAGTATCTATGATGCATCTCTTTGATGGGAGGGTCGACCAACAACAACAAAGTCTTTATCAGTTTATCCCAAATTTTGGGGATGAGAAATTCAACCATGGATGAAAATTTGGTTTATCTTCCATGTCTGTAGAACTTCAGATATCATTAGAATGTTCTTTATTTGAATTGGAGCAGATTCCTCATGTTCAAACTTGTTTATCATCCTTTTGCTATATACAAAGTTTGCTCAAAGATAGTAAATGAGAGATTCATTTTAAAAACAGTAATCATAGCAACTTAACCAAAAGATGATAATCAAATGCATGCATGAAATCTCATTCTAAACTTTGAAATTCCAACGTGCAGCTAAACTCTCTTGTCATCTGTTTTCCAAAACCTCGGGTAAACTAATAACTTACGAAAATTTCGTCAATTGTATTATTTCAACAAAGATGTCCTTATTACAATTCAAAGTGTAACATTAACAGAAAAACTGCATTACATGTTGTTATAGACTTGGTCAAGAGGATTCAAATCGAGATATCTTGTATGCTAGAAACGGCCTAAGCCGGAATCCATTGTAAACATAGCATCATGAAGCAAAGTGAACCTCTACTATAAGTTAGCGGAGGACTTTGCAGTTCACATGCAAGATCTCATTTTAAGTTGCACAGCAGTTCTGGAGGAGGAACCAAAGATAAGCCTTGGCTCAGGTTTTGCTAGGCCCTACGCTGTTCAGGCCAAGTGTGGAAGTCGGCACAGAATGAGCTTCTAAGTATGGCTACGAGTGTCGAGCAATACAAAAGCATATTAGAACAATGATCTCTTGTTCTTCCAACCTCTTACAGACAAAAAGTTCAAATATATGAGAAAAAGACTATAAGATGCATGTGTCATGAATGCCATTCCTCTTAGCTCTCTAACTTGGAGTGTCAGAAAGATGAATGCAAGTCCCAGTAGAAAGAATTATAAATTACCCGTCAACCGGATTTGGGTTTATTTTAGATTCAAAAGTAACAATTTCATGCTTCCAATATCACTTTTTTCAGAACAAGGACTAGCTATTTTAACTAGGGCCATCAATGCTAACCAATAATCCAACCCGATTATTTTAGAATTATATGGTTTGGAATCCAAGAGTAAACCCAAAATCCTTAATTGTTAGGGTTTGGGTATAGCTTCAGCCAAACCCGAAACCGATCCGCTATATAAAAAATTTGAACTTCCCTAAGTTTCTACTTAATTATTTGACTAGGAGTAGGAGACACTTCAGCATCATTAGTTTATTTGGACACGGACACGGACACGGATGCAGCACGACACGGTTCGACACGACATGACATTTTTCAGAGCATTGGCAATAGGTGGTCGAATTAAACATAAAGATCTAACGAGCTCGGTCTGCAATGGAGGAGAGCAATTACCATCTCTTTGCGGTTGACACGGGCATCACGGGTGCCCTTGGCAGAGTTTACGGGCTTTGTGACGCATCCCCCCTTGTCTGTACCACACAAAGAAACATGGCCGTTACCAAACCAGTCAATCAGTACTAAGCAACTAAATCACTTTAAAAAGAGAGAGAAAGAGAAAAAGGAAGTGATGAAATTTGGAAGCACGCACCATTGATAGAGGAGTTCCTGTGGGGGTTCCTTGCTGCTTTCGATGTGATGCGGCTCTTGTGGGCCTTGTTCACCCGCGAGCAAGAGCCTCCCATTGTCGTCATCTTCTTCCTCCGCAGCTCTCAGTCGCCACTTCCAATTAGGGTTTTTTTTAGAAGGGGAGGAGGAGGAAGAAGAAAAAAAAGAGGAGGGGGAGAGAGCTCCGGCGGCGAGGAGGCTTACATCGGCGCAAAGGCTAAGCGGCTCTGGCCAGCCCGGATGTTCCTGAAGGGGCGGATGCGACTGCGAAAACTGATGGAGGCACCAGGGGCCAACCGGCGACGCTTGGCGTTGGCGCGACGTCCGTGCAGGTCGGCAGAGGCTCGACTTGCCAGAATCGGTCGGTGGCCCGAGGTGGTCCGTGCCGTCGTCTAGGCTTCTCCGACGTGCCAAGATTTGGGGAAATATGAGAGAAAAAAGAGGAAGAAAGAGTAGAAAAATGGAAAAAGTGGGACATGAGAAGGGATTTATACTCTAGCACCCAAATTATGAGAAAGAGCGGTAAAATAAAAAAAAAGTGTGGGAAATAAAATTTGGGACAACATTTTAAAAATGTTGTGTTTAGTATATAATAATATATGACATTTTATAATGGTCTTAAAAGTGTTGTTAAATTTATATTTACGGCACTTTTAAAAAGGTGTCATAGATGATAATAAATATTTAATTATAACGACACGTTTTAGTAGAGTGTCATCACTAAAACAAAATAATGACAGTTATTTAAAAAGTGTCGTAAAGAAAATGTCGTTATTAACATATTTTGTTGTAGTGAAAATATATATGGATGAACGGTGTGGATGTATTCTGGAGATCCAATGGTTAAGAGTAAGGGAAAAAAGATTACCAAAAAATTTGATTTAGGCCACCAAATAATTGTCGTTCCCGCTGAGATTATTTGAGACGGTCTCAAAATTTATTTGGAACGAAAAATATTAATAGTCCCAAATAAGAGGTCCATCTTCCAATCTGTCACCAATAAATTTGTTTTTTTGTTACAAAAAAATATAGCAGTCCCAAATAATAATTTTTTAGGACGTTTAAAACTAGCGTTCCTAAAAGTGTTGTCCCAAAAGCCAACTTTTTTTGTAGTGGCACTTGCCGTACTGGCCGCGCTCGTGCGCTGTGCACGCGTGAGTTTTAGCTGCTGATACGCACGTTTTGACACGACAGGGGACACGACGACGCAGGGTAGGGTGACACGAGTGTAGCCCGATGTGTGGCGAACACGTGGGCATGAGCACGAGTTGTGTCGTGTCCTGTGTCGCGTGTACGACACCTTGTCCTCACAGCACGATACTGTACTGTATGCACGTGTCTGTGTGTTTTTTTATGATTAGACACCTCGTGTCCAAATGTTTGGACACGAGTAGACTCCGGGGACACGTGATCATTTGGACACGAGTAGACAACTGGGACACGATCACGTGTGTGGCAAGGTTTACCAACCATTTAAATTGGATTTTAGCATGTGGCTAGCTGTCGATTTTAATTTTTCCCCTAATTGACTGATACACAGTTTTTATTAGTTGATTTCTGAGTTAATTTATACTTTTACTATTTTGTAATGTTTAATTACCATGTTAGTTCACCCACACATGTGTCAGATTACTGGAAGGTTGATTTTGATTATGTTTGAAGGTTTGAATTCGTGTGGGTTTTTAAACTGAAATTTCAGATTTGTTGCTAACTGTTATTGAACTGTCATTGGATATAATTTTCTAAAGTTACACATCATTTAAAACCTGAGATTTGCTACATGATGTGGTCAATGTTGGCATGGGATAGTGGGTTTCAAATTTGTTTAGGGACACTGTTAACTGAGCTGTTAAGTATTCACTAAAACAGGGCATTCCTGAGATTGCATTGCCTTTCAGACCAAGTCGAGCTCCAAACACACATATTTAACTATAGCCCACTGCTTGTTAAGACATCCCAACTGATTCCAATGCATTACCTCATCCCTCTGATACGAACATGAATATTTGTCCACATACCCTTCACTCATCTTTCATTCACTGTTTAGTTGCACTTTACTGCATATATAATTGCATACACATATATCACTGCACATTAGTTATCTGCAAGGAATTCACTGCATTCATCTATCATTCGCTAATGCCCAGGTAATGTCCTGCATATAGGAGAGTACCAGATGTGTTTGCATTCCTGTATATGTTGGTTTAGTATCATACATACCAGATATCAGTATTTCATTCCCTGCATCAATCCATGTTCAGACCCTTGAACCTTTCGTTGTCCATGCATCATTCACTGCACCCTTGGGATGAAAGTATCAAATCCTTAATCTTTTACTACCATACCTAATGACATATTTAGCCAATTATTCACTGCATATATAAATCATGCCTGCATTCATTCGAATGCCACTTTAACCTACTGAGTATTAAGTCCCCTACTTTACCTTGCAATTTAGTCCAAGGGATTCCATTCCGTATTAGTTACCACTATAGTGCAGACCCTATTACCTGAGATACATACATATATGTCCCCTTTATAACTAGCCTTAAACTTTAATACATTCAATCCATTTCACTATAACCATCCTTTTCCTCTAATTACAATCCAAAGTCAGTCCCCATTTATCTATTATGTCACTTGGAGTTCATTCTTTAAACAAAAACTTTAGACCCTCTTCCCATATTCACTCCATGTTATCCCTTGTGTCTGCCCCCTTTATATAGCTTGAATAGTTATGTAATGTAGGTATCCCATGTATGTTAAACTAAATGCTAGATATGCAGGAATATGTACTTAAGGTTGGATTCATATATGTTATGAATATATTGTAATGAATGTATGCATATAGGCAATGTAATGCACTATCAAATGCATTGGTATATACAATGTATGCATGTTGTGTGCCTTAATGCCATGTAATGTAATATAAAATGATATAAAATGTATGCTCAATGATAAGGTAGTACCTAATGTATGCCTCTATATGCATGAATGTATATATTTATATATTGAATCTATTTGGTATATAGCCTAGTGTTAGAGTGACCTGTGGGTGGTTGTTTAGATTTGAGTTGACTGGCCTAGACCTAGTTTGACTAGAGATTGACTGGAGTTGACCAAAAGTCAACATTGAGTCTAGATGTGACCAATTGACCTAGTTTGACTAGTGTAGTTGACTTGGTTTGACCCAGAGTTGACCAAGAGTTGACTTTGACCTAGTTTGACCTAGAAATCATGTAGATTGCATCGTAGACTTTACTTATCTTATTTTAAATATATTATACCCCATATTACTCTGTTTAGGATACTGTGACTCTGGTGCAGACATCTGATATTACACTACTCTTTTCAGAGTAGTAGGCGAGTACATTCTCTGATAGTTCTCTCATTTATTTGTCAATTATTGTACTTCAGTTCTAGTTAGTTGTATGTGATTCTCTGTTACCACACGTATGGATATTTCTGGATTCATGTATGCGACACACATGCCATATTGTCTGGCCTCTATTACCAGAATCATCATGTCAGGCTTCTATTACTGGAATCACTTACTGGAATCATCCTAGAATCACTTGCTGGTATCATCATATTTGGCTGGACTCATCTCGATTCTCGTGTCGTATTCTGGAATTACTTGTACTTGTTAGGAGGGAAATACTTGAGTAAGACATGTAGACATACCCTAATCTGGAATCTCCCAACTGGGATCTACTGGAATCTACTGGAATGATAGCCATCTCACATCCGGCTAGGTGTGTGATGTGCCGTATTACCTACAGCCATTTACATGTCGATCTCGGTATTTTAAAATACACTGTTAGAGTATAGGCTGGACTCACCCTGGAATCATTGATCACTATGACTGGAATCGTCCCGTACTGGATTCATCTTGTATTAGATTCGTCTTGTACTAGACTTATATTGGAGTTATACTTGTCTGCATTTACTGTCTGGACTTATATCATGTTACCCTGGTTCAGCTAGCTTTTACTTTACAGTCTTTATTGTCATGGTTCTCTTCTTGTTTAGTTACTTTCCTTTCCTTGTACCTTAACTGTTCTCTATATTATTACCTGTATAAAACTACCATGATTCATCAATATAACTGTCTATAACTGCTTTATAGCTCTCTGTCATTTATTTGGGATTTCTTGATGAATTGTACGCGTTCATGTCTTGACTGGACCTGTTGAAAATATTACAGATGATTGCCCTGAGAACATTTGCCCTACTTGCCTTGGAGCAGGAGATGGCTTAGCTACCTATGGCCCCGACACTCAGGAGTGATCGGGAGACTAGCTAGTAGACTTGGTTTAGAATTTATGTTTTAGAACTTGAATTGTAATAACTTGAGATACGAGTTTGTATTGAGTTTGTTTGAGATATTATTACTTAGTAGTTTATAATTATTGTTGTTTAGTCTTAGTTATAAACTTTTGTGTTATCTTATCGTGCTTAGACTGTGATTGAGATTTCATTATACCTTATACTTTTCCTCCATTCGGAGTTGAGATTTGACAAGTACATTATAATTGCATGAGTCGTTGGTTAGATAGTAACCTAGGACAGCGTTCTACCGCCGACACTGTGGCGTAGGCTGGGCATCGTTACGTGCTCGTACCCTCACAGTGGGTGCGGGTCGTGATATGTTTTTAGTGGTGGCCCATGTAGGTTGAGTTTATGTAGTGGTATTCGAACTAGAGTATCACTACAGCCTGCGATAGGAACTAAGGAATAGGCTTTAGCAGAGAGGTTACTTAATCACAGTTAGGACTACTTGAGAGATTTTTGGACGACCCTTGAGAATCTCATTATGAACTTCGATTTAAAAATCCTTTTCCTCTTGTTTTGATTCACCCTCACTCCTTGATGTTTAAAGGAACTTAGACTATTAACTTCCTTCATCATTATCCTTATTTATATTTTGTCTATCTTATGTTGCTAATTTAGCACCAGTTTTGCAAGCTTATCTTTTCGAGCTTGATCATGACATATTTTATTGGGGGCTGGCACCCACTAACATATTGTCTAATCAGAACCGGTGCATGATGGTCTGATCAACCTATTGCACTTTGGTTCGTTTTTCATATATTATTCTATGTGGAGAAAGACATAGTTAAATTTTCTCTAGAGTCTCATCCACGACAGCTTTGGCAATTCTCTTTTGAATTATTTCCATCGTCTATGAACCACGTATTATACTTAATAGCATCGTCTTTGAACTGTTTATTGTTTTGCCTTTCACATATTTCAGAAAGAAAAGGCACTGTACTTGATAGATCAACCCAAGGTATCACGTTTAGTTTCCCTATCCAAAGGAGGAAATTGACTTATTTCTATATCCTTGCATCATCCTTTAAATTCTAGTTCCTTGATCGTGACTAGTCGACCGGGTCATCCTCCTTATCATCCAGTGTTTGGAGTCTTATTCAATTGAATTAATTTAATTGTGACATGTATATTAAATCTTGGATACTCGTGCTCAGACTTCAATGGCCTCGTTCTCCATCTTGTCCAAACTTCGATTTATCCTGAAATTGATCAACTTAGATCGTGCCGGGACTAAATCTCCTTTTATATATATTGTGTTATTGGATTTCAATTCCATTGACACTCATGCCTTAATCTTTCGATTTTGATCATCTTTGGAATGGTAACCCTTCATAATTAATTTCTAGTTGTCCTTACCAGTTTCATATAGGATGGTAGACTGTCCTACACCTTAATAATTTGTTGCTTCTCTACCTTTCCAGCAGAACACCCTATGTTGCTTGCATGTTGATACCATGGGCCTGTTTTGATCTAATATGACTAGTCCATCTAGATGAGACCTTCAACTGCTATGGTTGACCATGACTATATATATTATTCTTCAAATTGTATGAGTTTGAAATTGTTTAGAGACTTTGATTGTGGGTGGTTGACCTAGAAGGAGTACGACCGACTTAAATTTCGAGAACAAAATTTTTCTAAGGGGGTTAGGATTGTAACACCTAGTTTCTGTAATGAGGGTAATTTTGAAATTTTGTAATTATAATTATTATTTATTGACAATTATTACACATTATAATTTTTGGTGATTTTTATTAATTTTTTAAACTATTTAAAAACTGCTTTAAGTCATGACTTGTGATTTTGATGTGCTGCTAGTGAAAACCTAGTGACTGCATAACCTAGAGCCTGACCACGTCATTACGATGATTTATTTTTACTTTTGAGCATGAGGGCATTTTGGTTATTTGTCTCCTTTGAATTATTTTAGGATTTATTGAATTGGTGATTCCTAGTTGGGCTTTGACTTATAGAGATTTGTAGACTAGCCTAGAAGCTAACCCTAGCCATGGTGACCCTATTCTAACTTAGGTTAACCTACTTTTAGTCATTAGAAACTAATTTTGGAATAAGAGGATTAGTTTAAGTGAAATCATTTCATGATTTACGGTTTAATGAAATGACTTGTGATTTAATGACTTAATGACTTATGACTTGGCCCATAGCCCATAACTAGAAGCCCTAACCCTAATATAGCCATAAGTGACTAGCCACAGGGCTCTCCTCCCTATAAATACTCTTCTCCTTGTTCTTGCCTCTTTATTATTTTTTTCAAGCTTTGAACAAAGAGGTAAATAGCCATTCCATACCTTTTTCATTTTAACTCCTTTTTAACCCTAATCTTTTCCATTAGGACCTAATCATTGTTTATTTACTGTTGGTGGAGAGTAATCCCAGATTTTGAGCAATTTGGGAATCCGAGCTAGCAAGGAGGAACACTTCATTTTGAGGCTTTTCTTGCTAATTGCACCCATAGGTAAAACTTCTCAAATTGATCTAAATTTCCGTTTTCTTTGTATTTAGGGCTAGAACTAGGAGTCCCCTAGCTGTCCCTGGAGTTTGAGCCAATTTTGTGTCCGTTTGGTGTCCGTATCGGACACGTGTCAATGTGTAAGTATAGGTGTTTGATGAAATGTCACTTAGGAATTTATTTTCGAATTTTGTAAATGTAATTACATAAATTTGTAGATCTATGTATGTACATTACTTTTAGTGAAAGATGTTAGGTATTTTGGTGTCATTTCGTGTCAGTTTTTGGTATTGGACACGCGTGCACGACACGAGCGCACTGTCCTGCATCACGGGCAGGATATCTCGCTGTGTCGAACACGTGGACACGCCAAATTTTGGAAGGAGGTCAGGGCACTGACTGAAATCATCCTTCCAAAATTTGAGGCCATTTGGTGCAGTGTGCGAGGAGTTCTCCTCCTCGCACTGGCCGTACTGGCCGCGCGCGCGCTGTGCACGCGTGAGTTTTTGCTGCTGATACGCACGTTTTGACACGACACGGGGATACGGCGATGCAGGACAGGATGACACGAGTGTAGCCCTATGTGGGGCGAATACGTGGGCAAGAGCACGAGTTGTGTTGTGCCCTGTGTCGCGTGCACGACACCTTGTCCTCACAGCACGATACTGCACTGTATGCACGTGTCTGTGTGTTTTTTATGATTGGACACCTCGTGTCCAAATGTTTGGACACGAGTAGACTCCTGCGACACGATCATGTGTGTGGCAAGGTTTACCAACCATTTAAACTGGATTTTAGCATGTGGCTAGCTGTCGATTTCAATTTTTTCCTTAATTGACTGATACACAGTTTTCATTAGTTGATTTCTGAGTTAATTTATACTTTTACTGTTGTGTAATGTTTAATTACCATGTTAGTTCACCCACACATGTGTCAGATTACTGGAAGGTTGATTTCGATTGTGTTTGAAGGTTTAAATTCGTGTGGGTTTTTAAACTAAAATTTCGGATTTGTTGCTAACTGTTATTGAACTGTCATTGGATATAATTTCCTTAGGTTACACATCATTTAAAACGTGAGATTAGCTACATGATGAGGTCAATGTTGGCATGGGATAGTGGGTTTCAAATTTGTTTAGGGACACTGTTAACTGAGCTGTTAAGTATTCACTAAAACCGGGCATTCCTGAGATTACATTGCCTTCCTGACCAAGTCGAGCTCCACACACACACATTCACCTATAGCCTACTGCTTGTTCAGACATCCCAACTGATTCCAATGCATTACCTCATCTCTCTGATACAAACATGAATATTTGTCCACATACCCTTCACTCATCTTTCATTCACTGTTTAGTTGCACTTTACTGCATATATCATTGCATACACATATATTACTGCACATTAGTTATCTGCAAGGCATTCACTGCATTCATCCATCATTCGCTAATGCCCAGGTAATGTCCTGCATATAGGAGAGTACCAGATGTGTTTGCATTCCTGTATATGTTAGTTTAGTATCATACATAACAGATATCTGTATTTCATTCCCTGCATCAATCTATATTCAGACCCTTGAACCTTTCGTTGTCCATGCATCATTCACTGCACCCTTGGGATAAAAATATCAAATCCTTACTCTTTTACTGCCATACCTAATGACATATTTAGCCAATTATTCACTGCACATATATATCATGCATGCATTCATTCGAATGCCACTTTAACCTTCTGAGTATTAAGTCCCCTACTTTACCTTGCAATTTAGTCTAAGGGATTCCATTCAGTATCAGTTACCACTATAGTGCAGACCCTATTACCTGAGATGCATACATATATGTCCCCTTCATAACTAGCCTTAAACTTTAATACATTCAATCCATTTCAATGTAACCATCCTTTCCCTCTAATAACAATCCAAAGTTAGTCCCCATTTATCTATTATGTCACTTGGAGTTCATTCTTTAAACTAAAACTTTAGACCCTCTTCCCATATTTACTCCATGTTACCCCTTGTGTCTGCTCCCTTTGTATAGCTTGAATAGTTATGTAATGTAGATATCCCATGTATGTTAAACTAAATGCTAGATATGCAGGAATATGTACTTAAGGTTGCATTCATATATGTTATGAATACATTGTAATGAATATATGCATATAGGCAATGTAATGCACTATCAAATGCATTGGTATATACAATGTATGCATGTTGTGTGCCTCAATGCCATGTAATGTAATATAGAATGATATACAATGTATGCTCAATGATAAGTAGTACCCAATGTTGCCTCTATATGCATGAATGTATATATTTATATATTGAATCTATTTGGTATATAGCCTAGTGTTAGAGTGACCTGTAGGTGGTTGTTTAGACTTGAGTTGACTGGCCTAGACCTAGTTTGACTAGAGATTGACTGGAGTTGACCAAAAGTCAACATTGAGTCTAGATGTGACCAATTGACCTAGTTTGACTAGTGTAGTTGACTTGGTTTGACCCAGAGTTGACCAAAAGTTGACTTTGACCTAGTTTGACCTAGAAATCATGTAGATTGCATCCTAGACTTCACTTATCTTATTTTAAATATATTATAACCCATATTACTCTGTTTAGGACACTGTGACTCCGATGCAGCCATCTGATATTACAGTACTCTTTTCAGAGTAGCAGGCGAGTACATTCTCTGATAGTTCTCTCATTTATTTATCAATTACTGTACTTCAGTTCTAGTTAGTTGTATGTGATTCTCTGTTACCACACGTATGGATATTTTTGGATTTATGTATGCGACACATATACCATATTGTCTGGCCTCTATTACTGGTATCATCATGTCTGGCTTCTATTACTGGAATCACCTACTGGAATTACCCTGGAATCACTTGCTGGTATCATCATATTTGGCTGGTCTCATCTCGATTCTCGTGTCGTATTCTGGAATCACTTGTACTTGCTGGGAGGGGCAATACTTAAGTAAGACATGTAGATATACCCCAATCTGGAATCTCCCAACTGGAATCTACTAGAATCTACTAGAATGATAGCCATCTCACATCCGGCCAGGTGTGTGATGTACCATATTACCTACAGCCGTTTACATGTCGATCTCGGTATTTTAAAATACACTGTTAGAGTATAGGCTGGACTCACTCTGGAATCATTGATCACTATGACTGGAATCGTCCCGTACTAGATTCATCTTGTATTAGATTCGTCTTGTACTGGACTTACATTGGAGTTACACTTGCCTGTATTTACTGTCTGGACTTATATCATGTTACCCTGGTTCAGCTAGCTTTTACTTTACAGTCTTTATTGCCATGGTTCTCTTCTTGTTTAGTTACTTTCCTTTCCTTATACCTTAACTCTTCTCTATATTATTACCTGTATAAAACTGCCATGATTCATCAATATAACTGTCTATAACTGCTTTATAGTTCTCTGTCATTTACTTGGAATTTCTTGATGAATTGTACTCATTCCTGTCCTGACTAGACCTGTTGAAAATATTACAGATGATTGCCCTGAGGACATTTGCCCTACTTGCCTTGGAGCAGGAGATGGCTTACCTACCTATGGCCCCGACAATCAGGAGTGATCGGGAGACTAGCTAGTAGACTTGGTTTAGTATTTATGTTTTAGAACTTGAATTGTACTAACTTGAGATACGAGTTTGTATTGAGTTTGTTTGAGATATTATTATTTAGTAGTTTATAATTGTTGTTGTTTAGTCTTAGTTATAAACTTCTGTGTTATCTTATTGTGCTTAGACTGTGATTGAGATTTGATTATACCTTATACTTGTCCTCCGTTCAGAGTTAAGATTTGACAAGTACATTATAATTGCGTGAGTTGTTGGTTAGATAGCAACCTAGGACACCGTTCTACTGCCAACACTGCGGTGTAGGCTGGGCATCGTTACGTGCTCGTACCCTCACAGTGGGTGCGGGTCGTGACAATTTGCGATCAATTTCTTACCTCCTCGTCGTCGTCGATCTGCTAGAATGGGAGGGAAGATCAACTCGACATCATCCATCTTCCAAAGGAGACCTCAGCCATCAGTGCCATTCCTGGCCAGAGTTGGTGATGAAGGAGATTGGGGAAGAATGAGATCGAGAGAAATTATTTCTAACCAAAATTCTTGATAAAAACAATGGGAGAGGAGATTTTCTATAGATGTAGATCACAGGGTGCGTGTGGATCAAGCTACTACTCGGCGGGAAGAATTGATTCTTCTCTCTGCCAAAACGGTTAGAGAGAAAAGTTTGTTATAGAAGAATGAATTGAATTTCAACATTTTAAAAGTAAGGAGTTGAGGAATTAGTGAAGAAGTGGGCTGTTGGTTTAGTCTTAATATTCACGACCAAACTAATGGGCTAATCCAATGGGCTAACTAATGGGCTAATCCAATGGGCTAACTAATGGGCTTAGGGTTTAACACAATCATGCTTAAACATCTGATTTAAGAATACCAAAAATATTTACTAACTCTAATCTATATATTTATTGAACCAATAGTTATAAATAAAAAAAATATGGGGAATATGGAAAATGGAGTTACAAATATCCTCCCCCTTAAAAAAATTTTGCCCTCGAAATTCAAGGAACAAAATAGGTTCTCAAAACAAAATCACGACAAAATATTTAAACACAGTCATTTATTGAATTAAGAAAATCTCAAACCAAGCAATACAGTCAAGCAAACAAATTAGGATATCGCTCCCGTATCTCGTCTTCGCGTTCCCATGTGGACTCTTCCGGAGAGTGGTGTCTCCACATGACGCGGACAAGTGAAATAGTCTGATTCCGTAGGTGCTTCTCCCTCTGATCCAGGATCTCCACCGGCTGCTCCTCATAGGTCAATCTCGGACCCACCTCTAGCTCTGTATAGTCTACTACATGGTTCGGATCTAGAATGTAGTGTCGAAGCTGGGACATATGGAAAACGTCGTGCACTCCCTCCAAGCTAGCTGGAAGCGCTAGTCGGTATGCCACCTCGCCAATCCGCGCCATCACATCGAAAGCCCGATGAATCTCGGATTGAGCTTCCCGCCTCTGCCAAATATGATGACGCCCCTAGTCGACGAGATCTTCAGGAACACTCTATCTCCAACCGCGAACTCAAATGTCCGTCTGCTGCTGTCCGCCCAGTGCTTCTATCGATGCTGTGCAACTCTGAGACGCTTCCTGACCAGTCTGACTTTCTCAGCTAAGTCTACCACCATCTCTGGCCCAAGCAAAGCTCTCCCACCAACGTCGTCCCAAGATAAAGGGGTGCAACTTCTCCGCCCATATAGCACCTCGAACGGGGTCATCCCAATGCTAGCTTGATAACTGTTGTTATAGGCAAACTCCACCAGATGTAGATGATCCTTCCATGAACCGTCGAAGTCGAATGCATAAACCCGCAGCATGTCCTCCAGCGTCTGAATGGTCCTCTCGGACTGCCCGTCCGTCTGTGGATGATAAGTGGTGCCGAACTTCTACTGTGATCCCAAGCTCAGTTATAAACTCCTCCAGAAGTGTGATATGAAGTGGCTGTCTCTGTCTGAAATGATGCTAACCGACACTCCATGAATCCACATGATCTGTCGCATGTAGAGGTCTACAAGCTTTTCGATCGACAGCCCAACCTTGAACAGAATGAAATGGACAAACTTCGTCAGTCTGTCCACGATACCCAAATAGCGTCCTTGCCACTGGAGGTACGCGGCAATCCAGAGATGAAGTCCATGGTGATATACTCCCACTTCCATTTTGGAATAGGTAAGGGCTGGAGTAAACCTGCTGGTCTCTGGTGCTCCGCCTTTACTTGCTGGCACACAAGGCATTTGGAAACAAATCTGGCAACCTCTCTATTTATTTCATACCACCAAACATACTCTCGCAGATCCTTGTACATCTTGGTGGACCCAGGAGGAATAAAATACTACGACTGGTGGGCCTCCTGTATCACTTTCTCCCGTAAGTCCTTGGACACAAACAACTGATTCCCGTGCCTCAAGGATCCGTCCTACGCAATGGTGAAGTCGTCAAGAAATCCTGCCTCCGCCTGAGCTCTAAGACATCGGAGTCCCTCATCAAGAAACTGGGTCTCCTTGATCTTCTCTAACAGTCCTGACTGTATCTACATGTGCATCAGCTGCCCTCCTACTCCTGGTAGAACAATCTCGATCTTAAGGCTCTCAAGGTCTTCTAGAAGATGCCGGTCCATTATGAGAAACATAGCAACAGGATATCAACTGAGAGCATCTGCTACCATATTCGCCTTCCCAGGCTGGTACTGCAGACTGATGTCGAAATCCTTCATGAGTTCCAGCCATCTGTGCTGCCTCATATTCAGCTCCTTCTGAGTGAAAACATACTTCAGGCTTTTGTGGTCTGTGAAGATGTCCACTCTCTCCCCATACAAGTAGTGCTTCCATATTTTCAAGGCAAAAATAACTACTGCAAGCTCCAAGTCATGTGTGAGATAATTCTTCTCATGGGGCCTCAACTGTCTAGAAGCATAAGCAATAACCCTCTTGTTCTGCTCAAGCACACATCCCAGCCTTTCCCTAAAGCATCACTGTAGATGACGAATCCTCCCGATCCAGATGTCAAAGCTTGAACTGGTGATGTCGGCACTCTGGTCCTGAGTGCGTCAACAACAGTCGCTTTGAACTGTACGGCCTGCTGACTCTGAGCCTTCCTGAACTGCACAGCCTGGTGATTCTGGGCCTCCATAAACTGCTAGAACATCGCCATCACCTGAGCGCCGTCAAACATCATCGTCGAGGGTAGCGGCGGAAAGATAGGAGGCGGTGGTGGAAGCAGATCTGCTGGAATGTTCAGTGCAGCCTGCTGATCCGAACTGCCTGCAACTCCGGAACTTCCTGCAACTCCGGGCTGATCCGCGGTCTTCTTCGTAGTGACCATCCTGTAATAGAAAGAAAACTTCATGATTGATAAAAACCTAATCTACCAGAAAAATATAAATATTTTATAATAACTATATGTACCCGATGTACCCAATTTCCTATGCTATGATCAAGATTCCCTAGTATAAATTAAGTCTCCCAATAGTATGCTAAGACCTAGGAACCATTAGGATAGACCAGTATGGGCCACCACTAAAAAGATGTCACGACCCGCTCCCGAATATCGGACACGAGTCGGACACGCACAGCCTTCGTCGTTAGACACGACGAAGTAAGCTGTACCAACACTAGGGAAATCCAACAAGTCATCATGGAAGTAAGATAACATCACAACATCTATAAACGTATCCCAGAAATAGAGTACAAGTCTAAGTATTTTATTACATTCCAGCAGAATAAAAGACATAGTCTACTAGTCTCAAATACAAAGTAAAACTGTAAAGTGCCAAGGTAAGCTCTAGGCTTCTACAGCCTCTAGGTCCAACACAGCTCCATCTGGCTCAGCAATAATAGTAACATCCAGTCCATAATAGGTATCGTACGGGGCCTCCAACTCACCTGCAAAATATCCTATTCGGGAGCAGAGCAAAGTATAGTTCTAGGTAATAAAACATGAACATGATATGAAATGAGTACAGGGGTATAGGAAAAAGATATAGGGGAATGAACAGAAAAGTACAGGAAGTAGTACAGGAAATGAGTACAGGAGCTATAGTACAGGAAATATAAAATACAGGGACATATGAAGTACAGAAAATGTAATGTACAGGAATGAAACTATAATCCTGTAGTACCAGACATGATAAGTGCACAATATCGAAATACATCTAGTCCATGTGACCGGCTAGGGTGAGAACATGCACAGAAGTACATAAATATGGTACGACTTAGGGCCCGTGTGCACGATGCGAGGCCTAAGCTAGGCACATGAATATAGTAACCAGGATTGGTCACATGGCTAGTTTATTTCCCCATCCGACACTAATAAGTACAAGAGAAAGAGTACATGAGTACATGATATCGTGCCATGACGTGTCACAAGAAAGGGTACAAGAATGTAAATGCACAAAACCGTAGAAAAGTACTTGCCTGGATCCGGGAAAGTACTGGTAATCCAGGAAGCTGGATATCCTCCCGGTTTATTAAGTACAAGTTGATTAATGAACAGACTAAATCTAATTTGTTATCAATAAATCTAACCATGAATTAACTTCTATATAAATCCTAGTTTTAGGGTTCCTCTTCTTAATATTTTTATAGAATATCATTAACAATAATTATTCGCAAACTAATTTACAACTTCAAATTTAGCCAAGCCATGAAATCATAGTAACTTATAAACTAACTATGCTAATTGTAATGAACCAAATAGTTAACATATGGTTCCCCAAGGTTGATTAAGACTTGGACACTCTAGGTTGTTTAGTTTATCATTTACTCAAAATCTATTTACAAAACACTTCTCTATTTCACCATAAGTTGCCATATAAGAGATTACAACCTAATTATAGTCAACAACAAAGTGCATATATCCCAAGGAAAACATTAGGATTTCTAGACAAAACATAACTTAGTTTTCTTAGAAACCACAATATGTGTTCTGTCCAAAGAACTAAGGATAACAGGACTTGCCTGTCATGAACCAAGGTGAACTTCCATTTGCCAATACTGCTGATTCAAAATAGCTTCAGGAGGCTAGGTTCTCAGTTTACCTACACTGAGATTGCACTGCTCAATATTTATACTGAGAACAACTTCTCAGGTTTAAATTGAGAAGTATTCCCAGGTTCCAATTTAGATAACCACACATCCTACTATTCCCTTATTAAATCACTGCCCAACCTTGCTATCCTGATTAGTGGACCCCCACCTCTGCATAGTTAAGACAACATCCAAACTGAATTAATTCTAACACTCTAATAATTTAGATAACATTCCCATAGCCTTAACTGATATATGCAAGATCAAGGATTTATCATTTCTCACAGTCACAACTGGACTGAATTTCCCTGAGTCAACTCAGGATACACATTCCAGTCCATTCCTAAGTTCAATAACACTACAATATTGCATATGTAACTCTAAGAGGTTTTTTCTGAGATTTCTCTCAAGTTTTTTCCTGAGATATGCAATCCCTGGTTCTTCAAAACAGTACACATAATTCTCAAGTTCAGATATCAGCACTACATTGGTTCAATTATCAAACCAATCAATCCAATCCCATCCCCTGTTACCAGGGTCAGTTGGCTGATATTGTATTCAACAGTTCAGATTGACCAATCATGTATTTACATTTCCAAATACACTCAATCCAACTTCTCATTGCATGTGAACTCTCCTCAGTTGAAGATATCACATATGGAAACCTTTAGTTAAAAATAAATGAACATCACTCTCAGGTTCAGTAGATGAGTCACTCTCAAGACAACTGAGTTAACTCTCAGGAAACTGAGTTAACCCTCAGTGTTAACTGAGCTAACCCTCAGTGTAAACTGAGTTAACCCTCAGTGTTAACTGAGTTATCAGGTTCAACATTTCATCAATTGCATATGCCAACTCAGATTCATTTGACTGAATTTTTCCAGTATCATGTTGGTTTCAGGTTTTCCTTGAATTAAACCAAACTGTTCATGAAATCGGATTCGGTGAAATGAATCAAATATTGGTATAGGTAATCAGATTCAATTAGTGGAATCACATTGATACAAGTCCCCATTTCTAGGATTCAGGTTTTATAGCTGAACTAGGACATCCCATACGAGTCCCAGGTTCTCAGACTAAAATTCAGTCTGATCTTACAACTCCATGCAAATGTTTAAAGTGAATTCCCAACGAATCAAATGTTGATATAGGAAATTCAGTTCACATTTGCATTGAACATCATAGAGGAAATCTTAGCTCATGTATTCGACCCAAGACAGGAAATAAAATATAGCCCCAACACAGCTATAAGAAAATCTCATATCATTCCAATGCTCACACTACCAGTTGAAGACTGAATTTAGAATACATGACCCCCTTGAATATTATCTCAGAACAACCCCTACTGTTAAATAATCATTCTCTAAAATATATTTAACACAAGGTTCTTAGAATATGCATCTAATCAATTGATTCAGTAGTTACCTGAGATGGGAAATTACTGGTACTTGATGTCAGCCCTAAATTGAACACGAGTTGGTACTTCAATTGAAATTCAATAATCTAAAGAAAATAGAATAGATCTCAGGAAAAACTCTACAAGTTCTAAAATTATTCATCCTCATGACAATAATGCTCGAATCAAGACATACCTCAACGTTCTATGAAAACAATCTATGTCGATCAATTGATCATCAATAGTTACTCTTGATCTGTTGAAACACCAGAAAATAATTGACTTTACAGAGTGACAATCAGAATCCAACCAATTGAAAAGAATTCTCTCGACTTACCAAAATTGATGGAACAGGAAAAATAATGTAGATCTCACAGTGTTCGTTGGCATTCTCACGAATGGAAGAGTGATTCCACCTCCAAGAGAAAATTGGAAACAAAATGAATTCACCAAACTAAAATCCCCAAATCATAATGAAATCGCGATCAATTCCTTACCTCCTCGTCGTCTTCGATCTGCTGGAATGGAAGGGAAGATCAACTCGACATCATCCATCTTCCAAAGGAGACCTCGGCCATCAGTTCTATTCCTGGCCAGAGTTGTTGATAAAACAGATTGGAGGAAGAATGAGATCGAAAGAAATTGTTCCCAACCAAAATTTTCTTGATAAAAACAATAGAAGAGGAGAGCTTATATAGATGTAGATCGCAGGGTGCGTGGGGATCAAGCTACTACTCGGCGAAAAGAATTGATTCTTCACTCTGCCAAAACGGTTAGATAGAAAAGTTTGTTATAGAAGAATGAATTGAATTTCAACATTTTAAAAGTAAGGAGTTGAGGAATTAGTGAAGAAGTGGGCTGTTGGTTTAGTCTTATTATTCAGGACTAAACTAATGGGCTAATCCAATGGACTAACTAATGGGCTAATCCAATAGGCTAACTAATGGGCTTAGGGTTTAACACAATCAAGCTTAAACATCTGATTTAAGAATACCAAAAATATTTACTAACTCTGATCTATCTATTTATTGAACCAATAGTTATAAATAAAAAAAATCTCGGGAATAGGGAAAATGGAGTTACAATGTCGCCTGAAGCTAGTGCATCCTCCAGTGATAAGGTGAAGGCCTGGCCTTGCTGAGCTCCCCGCTGCAATCTTCCTTGTCCATGCTGTTGCTGTGGCCTCTACTGGCCTCCCTAGTTTTGTGCCTGGCGAAACATCTAAGCCTGCGTCGGCAGACGCTGGGCTAGCGGCCATACGGCCAACGCTGGTCCTCTGTTCGGTGCTGCCCCCGGAGCTGGCAACGTCAGAAAATGCTGAACTGGCCCTCCTGGCCTCTAGATCATAGGTCAATTGGCAATCTTGTGGTCTGGACTGCCACACCTCATGTATAACCCATTAGCTGAAAGACACACATCCCTAGTGCACCCTCCCTTATCACCGTAAGTACTCCAATGGGCGTCAACTAGCGCTGCTGCTGGTTCCTCGGCTGCTGATACCGAACTGGTGCTATAATCTTTGATACCGCCGTCCTCCACGGTGCTCCTGACTCATGAATACGGATGCCGTGTACTAGCGTCGATGTTCGCTGTACTGCTCCTCCGCCCCTACTCTCGGGATGAGACCTATTCTGGCCCCTATGTCTTATCGCCAACCTTTGTTGGGTGAGTTCATGCCTCCGAGCTGTCGTTAAAATGGCATCAAAAGTCTGATAGTCGTGTCCTTCTACTAGCTGTAAAATCTCCAAATGAAGTCCCTGCTGGAATCTCATAGCCTTCTCTGGTTCTGTAGCCACATCGTCGGTGCAAACCGACTCAGTCTGTAGAACTCCGCTGCATATCTATCCACCGTCTTAGCAGCCTGCTTGAGATTGATAAATCTCTGCTATAGCTCATACCGCTCTACCACGCCAAAGTACATAGCCTTGAATATGGTACTAAAGCTATCCCAAGGAATATGACGCCTTATTCCAACCTCTTCGGATGCCCACCAGTCGCGGGCGAGATCCTGAAGTAACTTTCAGTCTGACCTAGTCAACCTTCTCTTCTGCTGAAACCTTTGTTGCGGTCAATATGGCCTCAATATCATGAAGCTAAGCATCCGCCGTGATGGCATCCTCCGTGCCGTCAAAGTATCTCGGGTTAAGTCGATAAAACCTCTCCGACGCTCCCGAGTCATTCTTGACACTTCTCTCAAGGGCTACTTGTAACTCCTGTTGGGATACCACCTGAAGCTACTTAGTGGTCAAAAATCCTCGGATGACCTCCTGGAGTGCTGCAGCATCAGGTACTGTTATAGCTGTTGGCACCGCTGGGGTGCAGGAGTTTCTAGAACCTACGGTTCCACTGGCTCTGATATAACTTCCACTCGGATCTGGTCAGGAGAAGGTATTCTTTCCTCCTGCTGCCCCGTCGAGCCATGCTCTACAGGACGTTCCTCTATGTTGGCCTCACCAGCTACTGAGAAAGAAGCACCCCTATAGGGAAAGATACATGATATCAAATGACATGACGAGGAAGATTCGAGGATGCAATTCAGGTTATCAATCAAGGTGAGAGAAGAGAAATCGAGGCAAGAGATTCAAGGGAACAAGTTTTGATTGAGACTCCTATAATAGTAACACCCCTTAAGTCTAAAAATCAGACCTGCATGGGCCACCAATAAAACCTTGTCACGCCCCAGCACTGAAATACGGAGACGGACTAGGCCAGCTACTCCATATGAGGTATGCAAACGTCATACGTCGATCGTAGCTGTCAAAAGACAAGGGGTGCGTGCTACAATCAAGTCTTCTGTGGTCTCACAGAGCATCTATGTCTTGATCATTCAAGCAAAAAAATATCAATTAATGAGCATATGAGATAAAGCAGTAAGGCGTCCCCGACGCTTCATCAAAATGATCATGGGGATCAAGCTTTATAAGTTAGCTAGCCCAAAGAGTCATATGTACATAATCGTATTCAGCTGCAGTATGATTTAATTACATTTATGCAAGACAAAATATCCAGATTTAACCAGCTAAACAGGTGCCGGTGGCTAAATACCATAACATAAGGGATAAAATCTAGAGTGGTGGAGAAGAAACCAACTCGAGTCCCCCGCCAGCCATGCTCATAGTATGCACCAATGATGTCAGGAAAGAAGTTTGGATCCTCAGGCGTTGCTACGAGATCTGGCCAAACAAAACCAGCGGGGTCAGTCCCGAATAGCAAGTACCACAAGGAAGCATAAAAAGAGTGAGATTAAACCTAATCATAAAATAATAATACTAGTAATAATAAAGGCTTCCGGTCGTAACCTCGGTCTATAGCCTGTCATAGCATGATAGTCCAACCCAACAACCAAACAAGGACATGGGTTGGACCACGTACCATGACAGTCCATGTCCCTCGGTTGCTAACGGAAGGTGCAAGGCATAGTCAAGTCATTTTTCAAGCGGCCATTCATTCCTGCAGCTTTCTATAATTGGTGCAGTTATTCCCGCAATACTAATTAAAAGGAATCCTCAGATCGTGTCAACCCAGCAGAGCTAGCCAAACCATTAGACATATAGCACAATGAGTATGCACCGGTTCTCCGGAGGGCTACCGCGCTAATACATATAATACATAGCTCGTAGAAGTCGGATATAGTCATCTGCTAAAGGCGAATGAAACAATATCCGTGGCGGCCAACCCGACACGTCAGGACTAGACCTAGGGTGACTAGTATGGCAAGATCTCGGGATTCTCTCCATCCAATGCATCTACTAAGTTAGTTGCCTAGTTAATCCCTAGGTTATCCTCGGAGTTCACATGTCGTGTCACATGCTCACTCTTCTAGATGTTGTAAAATGTACGAGTACCCCAAGAAGGGATCCGTGCTGGCTCATGGAGTCATACGTATGTACCCTTTCTTGGTGTAATACAACACACAACACATACCACGCCATTGCTACCGACTATTTGCTATGTAAATGCTGGACTCTTGGATGTACGGGCAGGTATCACGTAGGAACCCTTAGCACATAGGATAGCACCTCGGCATTCACATGGATTGCACCATAGTGTACACATTGGTTATCCAATACTCGGATAGGTAGTCATATCAGGAATGAGGACTAAGACACAAGGACGCATGTGACCGAGGCTCATGCGGCCAAGGCTCATGCGGCTAAGCATGCAGTCTGCATGACTCCATGCGGCCAAAGCTCATGCGACAAGCAATAAAGTCCACAGGACTTCATGTGGCCAAAGCTCATGCGGCAAGCAATAAAGTCCGTAGGACTTCATGCTCTAACCATTCCACTAATGACATGCTCTAACCATTCCACTACTTGCCTAAAGGTGGTGGTTGAGGGAAATGAATGAAAGAGTGAATGAGGAGAGAGAGAGAGAGAGAGAGTGAGGAAGAGAATATATATAGGGGTTGGGTTGGCTTAAGAAAACCCTAATCTGTAAACATGCTCTAACCATTCCACTAATGACATGCTTAAAGACTACATGCATCCATTAATAAATAATAAATAAAACTATGCACACGCTAAATACAGGATACCATGTACATGATTCATGAAAGAATATGTATATCAGGATCGGGTAGCGATATTTCTGGTACTGTACTTCCTTCAGTCTTTACATTCTTGTACCATTTTTCTATCTATCTTTGCATGTTATTACTGTCAAAGTAGGCTTGTATATTATGTTTCTTGCTAGTCCCCGGAGGACCTGGTGATTTCTCCAGGTTATTGTTGTTTTTCTTTCAGGTATTTTTTGACTGCTAGAATAGAAGGATAGATTGGTGGTCGTTTATATCTCCAGGATTCAGGTA